>CAJHZI010000214.1:495000-1017500 GCA_905160935.1 Enchytraeus crypticus | reverse complement strand
TATTGGACAGGTTTTCTATTTTTAAGCAGTAGTAATCGAAATGGATCGAAAACGAAAGGCGAGTGCATACGTTGTCTTATTAGCTAAATAATATCAGGAAGATAACTAGTAATAGCACTTAATAGCATCGTATCTTGATAGTAATTATACATAAATATCATCATCATCATAAATATTATCATCATCATCTTCATCATTATCATCATCATAATCATACATCATTATCATCATAATTATTGTAATCATCAACATCATCATCTACATCGTCATAATTCTACGGACTAGTAAATTGAGAGAGAGAGGACTCTTAATCATAGGCCTATATAGACTATTTTTTAATATGTAGGACTTGTTTATTGATCAGCGCTTTTATATTCTCTCTCTTTAATGAACATTAAAGAGAGAGAATATGAAAGCGCTGTAAAAATAAGTGAATTATGTAAATAATTGATGTATAATAAATGAATGTGATAAAATGCGCTTAATTCTGATATTGTTTGTTGAGATATTTATACTGCCATATACATTTATTGCAATCTTTTTTTAACTTTAATTAGCTTAATGAAAGAGTTCAATTTGAAAATTTAATTGTGATGAGTAATTTTTTAATATTATTACTTCTGCTTGTCAAAATTAATGGCATTGCATTATATTGGCCTACGTTTATCTTAATTAAACAACTTTACATCAATAAGCTTAGGCCGGCAAGCGCGCCAGAAGTCAATGTGGGCGGAGTATGTCGACAAACTTTTTTTATTGAACAATAAGGTCATCAGTTCTCTCGTCAGTTTTCCCGTCAGTTTTGCCCACACACGGTCAGATTTATTGTCAATTTATTATACAATTTTTCTCTACAGATAAATTGTACAATAAATCGTATCGTGTATGACCACTATAAGTGTATAATAATATAATTAGTGATTTTTTGATGTTTTTTAGTTATCATTGTGAGCTTACTTATTTTTTGTTTTTTTTACTGCTGACGTAAGCTTTTAATATTTTTATTTTAATAAGGTTTTAAACTTCATATTTTACGGTTATGCCTTTACAAAGTTCAGTTTTCAAGTCTTATCACTTAATATGCAAGTCTATTGTTTAGTAGATCTATTACGATTTGTTTGTATTAGAAAGCAGCTTCCAGTCTAAAACGAGATGGTTCTATAGGAGCTTCCTCATTGGCTATCTACAGGTGGGCGGAGCTTGCTATAAACACGCCTCCTACCCATCCACTTCTACCAATAATTCTGCAGAGATTCATGCTGCTCTATCTCGGCAGGCCTGTTCTCGACGCACGGTATTTAATGAATCTCTCATAATGATCGTGTGTTAAGAAGTTTTATTGTGGGGATATTCTGCTCTTAATTATAACTAAGGTGTTGATATAAATTATTAAAAAGAAATCTCTAACAATGTTTTTTGTAAGTGTGAGTGTAAAGTGTGTGGTATGTTATAATTAGGAAGGTTTTTAGTTTTACCAAAAAACTTAAAATTTAGGCTTTTATTTTGCATAATTTTAGCTTCATTTTTACCAATCATTAAACTCATGAAATCATTAATTATTAAGTTATTAATAGTAACGTTAATAAAAACGACTATTAATATGTCAAAACCTGAGAACAGTTCTTGGCTTGTGATTTATATTGTTAACTAATTAGGTAAATTATATATATATATATATATATATATATATATATATATATATATATATATATATTTATATATATATATACTGTATAATATATATAATTATATATATATATACATATATATATTATATATATATATATTATATATATAATTATATATATATACATATATACACATATATATATATATATATATATATTTATATATATATACTGTATAATATATATAATTATATATATACATATATATATATTATATATATATATATATAACATATATATAATTATATATATATACATATATATATATATATTATATATATATATATAATATATATATATCTATATTATATATATTATATATATATATATATATATATATATATATATATATATATATATAGTTATATAAAAGTGAACACGATCTATTTATTATATATAATGTATAATTGTATATATTATATAATTTATATATATATAGGCCTAATACATATATATATATATATATATATATATATATATATATTATATATATATAATGTATATGATATATATATATATAATATATTATTATTATATATTACATAATATACGCTCAATACAAGTTGCATACTATCAAAATGTTGTTTACGTTTATTTAAGCTGTCAATCATTGATTATAATTATCTACAGTTTTTTTCTAGGAAAAAACATTCCTATTCTCATTCTAACTCATTTTTACTGTTATTGAATGGCAATGATCTAATGTGTTAGTTTTCAGCTATGTTAATTTTCTTTCTATTGTTATCTCGCTGATTTCGTGTAGACTAACACTAAAGGAAAGTCTGGGTGATCGACTGTTCAGCTCAAGCTACAGATATCTCATTAGACAACTCAAGAAGTACCTCGCTGATGCCTCTGCTCTTTTTCAAAAGACTTCTTCTACGAATCAGTTTCATAAGAAGCTTTCAGAGTATGCCCTTATTTTATTAGTGTTATATTTTTTATTGCTTCCAGCTCTCAAGCACCTACACAAATCTGTTAAAATGTATCACACTATTTCACACTGTTTCACATGTTGATTTCAATATTTCTCTTGACTTTCAGTTGATATTCTACGGCTGTTATTTTCTGCATGTCAACCGGAGTTATTCTTATATTATTTTTATATTCTATTATTTTTTACTGCCTTAAGTCTGGAAAAGCTGCTAAAAAAGCTATCCAAATCGGATCTAATTGCCAAAATTTGATTATGAAAATCAGTTCAAAATTAGCAGAACAGGTGGAAGTTACACAAAATTTGAATGTAGAACTAAATACCAACAAAATATTTAGAGTTGAGATCATAACCTACCCCTCTTCCCTTCGACTTCTGTCAGTGATAATGTCCACTGCCCCCCCCCCCCGCTGTAGATTTCTATCAGAGTATGGAATAGTTATTAACATGACTGATATACTAATATGTGCAATACCTTAATGTTGTAATGTGTAACACACCGTAGAGTTAGGGTGATTGACATATCATAGTACAAAATATTCCCTCAGTGTTATATTTTGAGATTATTTACTGATATATTAGTTTTCAGTTTATATAGTCCTGTATTTGTTGTGTATTTGTTGTTTTGTATTTGCTAATTGTTTCATAGCCTGTATCAGACGTTATCGTTCTGGTTGGACGAGCCTAGGTTACACAGTGCCAATCTCTACCTGTCTTCTCTACCTGCTCAGTATCAGGCCAGACTTCTTGAGGCTGTCTTTAAAAACAACAAGGTTATTAATCAGATCAATTGAACACTGACTATGTTTTTACTACTACTATGTGTATTTTGTTTCATGTTATAATAAACAACAACTACAGCATAGTTAATTAGAAACTAAACAAATAATCAAGAAGAGGGTTACCACAAAAGAGACTAAGCTCTGTGAGGTAATACTGTCAGTAGCAATTACTAGGAATAACAAATACACTTACTAATTGTCTTCTATGCTACAGAATACTATAGAACCTATGGCAACCATATACATCAATTACTGCCCATAAAAGAAGGTGAATATTTTAAACATAGTGATATAAATTTAAAGCAAAAGATTGCCTACCTTAGCCTTAAGGTAACAAAAATAAAATGAACTAAATCAATATTGAGCTAATATCAAACTAAATATAGTTGACTTAAAGTCAGAAAAAGAAAGAGAGTTAAGTATAGTGTCGGGTAAATGTAGATGTTGATGATAAAGGAATGTTAAATTATATTTATTATTGGATAATTATATTATTGGTATTGTTGTTGTTGCTGCTGCTACTGTTATTGATGTTATTATATTGTAAATTTTAAAGTCAGTATAGATTGATTAAAATAAATTTTGAAGAAATTATTCAAATGTTGTCAGACTACTTGAGATCTAGCATCTCTCTCTCTCTCTCTCTCTCTCTCTCTCTCTCTCTCTTGCTCTCTCGCTCTCTCTCTCGCTCTCCCTCTCTCTCTCTAGTGTTCTACCTGGTGACAGATCCTAGGTGCATATTCATAGTTACTGTCTTCTTTCATGTCCCAGACAGAGCACCCAAAGATCAGCAAGTTAATCACTTCACAAAGGGCTCTGCTTTCATGCCCAAACAGGCCTAACAGGCTGCTCAAAATGTTTCTAATTTGACAGAGACGTCAAAGTATCTGAAATAAATCTCTGTAAGTTAAAGAGGCATCTTTATCAAAGCACAAATTTACATGAATTGGTACGAAGATGGATGGACAGGTAGAACGACTGTAGAGTAGCTTGGGTATTTCATTATGTCACTGTTTATTTATTTATGGGACTTTCTATCTAAATCAGTGAAGTTAATTTGCTTTATAATACTGTAGTATTTATACTGTCACTTTTACTTTAAGTGATCACAATTGATGTGGTAAATGTGTCTCTGTAATTGCTCTGACATATTCATATACTACGCAGAGGTACAAGCACCCATTTTCAATCAATTGCAAGTTATTTGAGCCTGATATTGTACTGTTTGTGGCATTTGATTAGAAAACTTATATTGAATCTGAATTATCTGATTCCCTTTGTTAAATCTTATAATAAACCTTAACATTGTTTGCCTTGTTTCAGTTAAACCAGTACTTATTTGTTAGTTACTAATTAGTTATTAATTTCTTGTTTAATGCTTATTTCTTAGTTAACTAACAAATTTTATGTTAAAATTGTTCCGTGCAGAGCCTGTGGCTAGAATATGTGGATATCGATGGACTGAGTGAAGAGTTTGGTGTTCTGCGACGTGATTGGTCAACGCTTAAAGACTCAGAGGCTTCACAGTGTCAGGCGACTCCACTGGCCTCTGTTGACGCGGTTTTTGGGATGTCACGTGAGTTATCTATCGATTGATCGATTGATCAATAAGTCAACCGATCATTCAATCCATTACTCAGTCAATAAATGTTTACATCAAAATATCAATTCATACAGTGTCATGTAACTTATTATGCGTGTGATCTGTCACTTGAAGCAATATTTAAATTTGTAATTGCATCTATCAGTTAACTAATTAAGCAATTTTTCAAATAGTTAATCAAGTACTTAATGATTAAGCTAGTAATTCAATTATCATCATCATCTTTCCTTAAATCCCAGTTTAACCAGGGTCGGGTTCGAATAGAGTTAATAATTAGAGTTAAGTAATTCAATTATAAAATTCTTAAATTATTTTCCTTGGTTCTTTGCTGTGTTCTGAAAGCAAATGCTTTCAAATGCATTCAAAAGTCTTATGGAAGTTTTAATATTAGTGTTGATTTTAGTGCTAGGTTTAGATTAACGTTTGATTACACGAAGGCCGCTTTAACCTATCTGATATGAAGTAACTATAACTGTAAATACATACATAGTAAATATTTCGTGATAGGTCATTGCCGATTTCCATAATTCTCGTACAGTGCAAAAGTCCTATGTATCAATTAGCAATTCAATTAGAAATTGCAACTTTTCTAGAATAATTAATATTTTTTTTGAGCTAAGCCGGTAACTTGTTGGCAAGTTTTTCGACATTGGATTTGTAAGTGCAAGATTCAAATCTAGTTCTCTCCCCAGCACTGACCTGCTATCGAGCTGGAAGCTGACATTAAACTTGGCTTTGGCTTTTCACATATTCCGATATGTCGCTGGCTGATATACTGTCTCATTTAGCGTCTTTACTGTTCTTGCTGTATATGACAGCTTTTTCAGAGGAGGAAATGCGCCTTTAATCTCTGCTATATACACTCTATTGTAATGTTATTTTATATCCTTGTTGTGTCTGTATAGCTGCCGATAGGATACTAGAACGTTTGCAGCAGGCGAAAGAGAAGCCGATTGAACCTCCTGAACTAAAGACGATCGCCCCTCCTCTGCCTGAACTAAACCCGACCCTACTCCGTGATCAGCAGAATCTCCTCTTTGCTCTTCACTCTAACTTCTCCGTCATCGTCGAGCATGCCAAGTACTTTCTATACCGTTCTATTACTTCTAATAGTAATAGTAGTAGACCGTTCTAGACCGTTCTAGTACTTTCTAGAACGTTCGAATAGTATTGTATATTTAAATTTCTGTCAGTATGACAACTCAACAGAAAATCAGTAAAATTGAGAGTAGTCAGAGAAAAGGCCAGGAAATGTGGAGAAATTACGAGAACTTTCTGAACCTATAACAATATGCATGATGCAATTTCTAACATTGAATATAAATTTTTTCAGTTGTAGTTGATTCCAAGCCTATAGTGAATTTTGTAGAGAATTAAATTGCTTTAACTGCTACGTTTAATTCGCTCATAACATAACAACAATTAGGGTGCTACTGTCATCTATGACAACATCGAGCATTATTGATACAAATCCAAGCTGGTCAGCAAAAAGAAGGTCCAAAATGGTGTAAATTTCAAAATTCAGAAAATCAGTCCAAATAAAGGGAAAGTAATCAATAAAGTAACCAATATTACTGTTATGCTTTGTAAAGATTGGGTAACAGTGTTAGACTTGTGTAAGCAATCATTTCATATTTGCTTATTTAAAGTTAATTATTTGATATTTTGTGCAGACTCTATAGTATGAGGGTGAGCAGACACGTTGCCTTGGATTGCTCTTTCATGGAATTAGTTCCCCAGTTGTACAAAAACGTTAGAACTGAGGTATTCAAGTGGCTTTCACTCGTTAAAATATTTATAGGACAAATCAAATTTAATGCTTGAGAGCAAGAATCTAAGTATTAATTTGCGACCTGCTTCTCATGTAGAAATTATAAAAGTATTGTTTAATGAATTTTGTGGATTTCTTGACAATCATTTAATTAATTATTTAAATGTTATTGTTATTGCCATACGTTATGTAGTTATTTAGACTTGTTAGTATTTACTAATTATTCTCTACCTTTGTTTAAACTCTGTTAAAAACTCCTGTGCAAGCTTTGCAATAAATTAAATGAAGATTTGACTCCAATTCCTCACAAGATTGGGATATCAGTGACGATAAATTCAGAGAATTTTCTAAATGATCGTGTCTAATGCTATTTCGCAAAATTGAATGTTGCGCAGTATGATTCTATTTTATGTAATTTTCCATGTGTTCTACAGAGTACCATTCATCTTTCATGTTATCGAACATTCAATCCGACCCATCGATGCAAAGGGCCAGCTCTTGTGACTCACGCGGTTGGTATTGTATGGTAATCGGATTGTTAATTGATTGTAGGCTTTAATAGAATTTATAAAACTTGTTTCCGTATCGTTAAATAGAAATGAGTATGTATTGCACTCTTGACCAAGTCTCGGAGGCGCTTTTGAAATGAAAGGAGATAGCTTAGTTTTGTCAATACACACAATCGCTGCATCTAAAGCCATAGTTATATATGTAATATGCACTGTATTGCATTTCTACACCACAGTATTTTTGGCACTTTACTGTATATATTGCATGGTATCGTTTCATATTGTACTGTACTGCACTGCATTTTACTACATTGTATTGTATAACTATATTGTATTGTATTGTATACTATATTGTACATTGTATTGTATACTATATTTTATTGTATAACATTTATTGTGTTATATTGTACTATACTCTATTTTATTGTATTACAGTATATTGTATTTTGTACTGTATTGTATTGTATTGTTTTATATTATATTGTATTTTATTGTATTGTAGTGTATTGTACTGTATTGTATTGTATTATATTGTATTGTTCTGTACTGTACTGTATTGTACTGTATTATACTGTATTGTAATGTATTGTATTGTATTGCATTGTAGCACGAGCAGGAGA
The DNA here is from genome assembly GCA_905160935.1 of Enchytraeus crypticus. NCBI lineage: Eukaryota > Metazoa > Annelida > Clitellata > Enchytraeida > Enchytraeidae > Enchytraeus > Enchytraeus crypticus. The sequence goes on along the minus strand of CAJHZI010000214.1, from coordinate 1,009,593 downwards.
AGAGAGACGAGCTGATATACAGACGTATGGAGGAGAACAGAGCGACATACAAGCAGACTGTCATAGAGTCGCTGCTTCCTCCTCCTCAGAACATCTGCGCGGCTGTTGTTTACGTCGATAACGCTATAACGTTAGTCTGATAGTGTGCTTCTAGTGTAATTTAACTTACAAAGTAAGGACTTCTTCTAAGTAATCAAATTGACTCGGGTGATGGTTTAGATATTTTCTCTGATAAGATCGACTGGGAATTGAACCTTCAATCTCAGTCACAGAAAAAAGTAAAATACACTAAATGTGTGTATTCTATTAAAAATTCTAGAGCTTTATTCAAAGTGAATTCTAAGTGTTGATTTTCGTATATCTGGAAATCCTAGAGTTCAACAGTTGAAATGAGTTATAAATGTTGTATTTGTGTTACAGAAATCTAATCAACCTGTCGGAATCAGCATCAGCTCAACCGACGGCTCGTTCAGCGACAAATGTTGGAATAGCTCTGTTCTTCACTGTGGCCACGTACATCTCAGAGGAGATCAAGTTCTATCCGCCTTCTAACCAGTTCTTTACCAGTTGTATTGAAGTGCTAGGAGAGGTGCATAATTTGATTTCATAATTTATTAATTTTATTTAGGTGTGGTTTTAAAACTTCCACTTTTGGCACTCAGACAATTTAAGATAAGATAATGATCACTGAAACATTGCTTGTCCCTGATTGTATAGTAGCATTTGCATTAATATATATGCATGCATAATTTTGCTTAGATTTTGTTGTTGTCTTGTACCAAATAGTTTTGAATGCCTTAGTTATCTTATTCTTTTCTGATATTAACGGAAATTTATCCGTTCATTATATTTATTTTATTTATTATTTGTGAATTTTGTTTTAGAATTTAATTCAGGCTTAATAACCCATCCATCACACATATACACACACGCGCGCGCCCTTGCACACACACATTATAAACTGTTCCTCCGAAAATATACAATTGGCAGAAATAGATCTATATCAACTGCTAATTAATTAATAGGCGAAGACATTTAGCCTAGAGATGGGAATCGAACCCGAACCGAACCCTAAAATCTAGAATTTTGACCGAACCGAACTCGAACCCAGACTTTGACCGAACCCGAACCCAGACTCTGGCCGAACCCGAATCGAACCCAGACTTCGTCCAAACCGAACTGAACCAAACTCTTGTAGTTTCTTTCTTCTTCACCAGCCTGACATTAAATAAAGATAGTAAGAACAATACAAATATATATTAGGTTTTGCATTTACATATCTTACAGTATCTAACAGCATATACTTAGGTAAGGCTGGTTCCGACAAAAAATTTTAAATGCTAGCGGTACAAAGGAATGGTAGCGGGAAGCGAGACGGGCCTACAGAAGATAATGGATAGTCTGAATGATACGGCATTGAAATATGGAATGAAGATTAACGCCAAAAGAGACAAAAGTGATGAGAGTATTTTCCATAAAAATCTGAAAATGCTTGACTCAATCTAGGTGGATTTGTTCTTGTTAAATTCAAATTTTGAATTTTTCCGAATTTTAGTGTACTACCGTAATATTTTTCAGCCAGATTTACAAATAATTATATATAGCATTCTATATGTGTTAAGACTATCTGGAGTAAATAATTTGCAGCATAGCAATGCAATAATTTCATAACTATTTTCGTAACTTCATAATTGATCTGAGAGTTTCAAATTTGAAACCCTAAGGTAAATTATGAAGCTTATTACTGGTCACTACTGGTTATTACTGGAAGTACACGTGTTTACTAAATCGTCTTTATTTGACATTTTTATGTTACTAAATTGCACTTTGTCTCTGAAATATTGGATCAAATTTTAGCCAAGGCATTTCCACTTAATTATAAACGTATTTAATATATAGGCCTATAGTGACAAAAAAATTTAAAAATTGATGAAACATTCTATTTGCTCGTTATAATCAAGAAGAATATTTCAGATACAATAATAAAGCTAAATATCTATATTATGAACATTTGTTGGTCAACTTACAATATTTTAAGAAATGTACAGGAATAAATACCACTTATCTCATTTTTTCATTGTCATATTTTTACCCAGGTGAAAAAATGCGGCAGCTATTATGACTTAATGAAATTTTAAGCATATGTACCATTAAGCATAAACCATTTTAAACATGTTTGTCATATAACCATGATTATTATAAATAAAGGTAAACAATTGCAACATTATCCAAACCAAACCATTTCGAACTCGAATCGAACTCTTGCGAGTTGGAAAGCAAGCCGAACCCGAACCGAACCCGAACCGAACCCGAACCCTTGTTAGAACCGAACCCGAACCGATCCGAACTTTCATTTTCAACGAACCGAACCGAACTCTCAAATTGTCAACTGCTAACCGAACCCGAACCGAATCGAACTTTCATTTTCAACGAACCGAACCCGAACTCTGGAAATTCATAAAATTCCCATCTCTAATTTTAGCCAACACTGTACACCGAAAACATAGGCATATTGAAAATTAAAATCAATTATAGTTCTCAGTAAATATATTCATAGAGGAGATCAATGCTGAATATCTTAAATGCTTTCTAAATGTATTTAGTTTGATTACTTTTTCCTTTGTGACAATCCCATGTTGCTCAATGAGTCTTAATTAAAAGTTTTAAAGTTTTCCATTGCCTTTGTAGTAGAGAGTTCTAACCCATAACTATCAAAATCGCCTTCTACGAGTCCAAACAGAATTTTTTAGCAGAACATAAGTCCTGCTATAATATTGTAGAATTCTCCTTTTCGCTGTTATATCAATATTTTTTACTTTTGCTACCAATATAATTACTAAGAGAATTGCTACATGGCTTTATGTGCCAATTATGCGCTTATAAATAACGTGTATACAAACATAAAATTGTTGTGTTATGGAAATGCCATTCATTTTTCATTTAACCTTCATTGCAATTAAATGTAGTGGTTTTTATTACAGAAGTTCATACGGAACAATCCCAGCCAATCACAACCTCTGCTGCAGGCCATACTTCAAACGCCGTCCCTGACTGGTCTGTTAGCGCCGAACTTTTGTCCCAATACGAGTCCAGAGCTGTTTGTAGCAATGTACGACGATTTATTGCAAGTGCCGAGCAGACAAGGTGTCGACGTGGCGTACACTCTGATATCTAAGGTCTGTAGTGTTGATGTGGTCTACACTCTGTTCTCTAAGATCTGTAGTGTGGTCTACACTCTGTTCTCTAAGGTCTGTAGTGTTGATGTAGTCTACACGCTGCTCTCTAAGATTTTAGTGTTGATGTGTTGTACACTCTGTTCTCTAAGGTCTGTAGTGTTGTTGTGTTCTACACTCTGTTCTCTAAGGTCTGTAGTGTTGTTGTACTGTATACTCTACTCTCTAAGGTCTGTAGTGTTGTAGTGGTCTACACTCTGATCTCTAAGGTCTGTTGTGTTGTTGTGGTCTACACTCTGTTCTCTAGGGTCTGTTGTGTTGATGTGGTCTATACTCTACTCTCTAATGTCTGTAGTATTGATGTGGTCTACACTCTGTTCTCTAAGGTCTGTAGTGTTGATGTGGTCTACACTCTGTTCTCTAAGGTCTGTAGTGTTGTTGTGGTCTGCACTCTGTTCTCTAAGGTCTGTAGCGTTGATGTGGTCTACACTCTGTTCTCTAAGGTCTGTAGTGTTGTTGTGTTTTACACTCTCTTCCGTAAGGTCTGTAGTGTTGATGTGGTCTACACTCTGTTCTCTAAGGTCTGTAGTGTTGATATGGTCTACATTCTGTTCTCTAAGGTCTGTAGTGTTGTTCTGGTCTACACGCTTTTCTCTAAGGTCTGTAGTGTTGATGTGGTCTACACTCTCGTTCTCTAAGGCCTGTAGTGTGGTCTACACTCTGTTCTCTAAGATCAGTGTTCTACACTTCAAGTCCTTTTCCAGTGATGGGATAACTTGGCTCGATGGTACTGCCATTCTATAAATCTGTCTGTCAGATGCTACTCGTAGCTCGTAGCTGTAGTTCGTAGCTGTTAGTAGCTGTAGTTCGTAGCTGTACTTCTTACTCTGTAAAATCGTTAGAGAGCAATGGATGTGCAGTGTGTTGTTCCCAAACCAAGTTGTCCACTACGTCTTTGGTCGGTGAAATGATAGCGTATGGTAGATTATGCGGAGTCTGCTTCAGATACTGTAGTTTATATATATTTTTTTTATTAGTTTATTTCAGGCGTATAAACCCATACATGAATCTTGCACATAGAACATTGCAACAAAAACCAGAAAAGCAAATAGTCTGCGCATAAATTGAGCTATAGGCCTAAAACAATTACTTATAGAATTAGGCATACAAGGCTATAATAGGCTCCGAACATAAAAACAATTAACTAGCATATTAGCATTATCCAGCAAGCACATTCTAAACTTTAATCTGTAATTTGAAAGGATAGTATCAAAACTAGGCAATCCGGTTTCTAGCAGCGCGATAGTTAGGCTGCTGTAACGTTTGTATTCAAAAAATATTTTAATACATTTATTATAGCAAGATCGAAACTTCTCTATTGAACCTATTGTAAACGACGACCATAGTGCCACATCATAGAAGCACATACAATAGGATTTGAACAGGACCTTCTTAACATTAAGAGAGCAATAAGCAAATCTACGCTTTAATATATTCGTACGCATAAACATACCACGTATTTCACGCTGTATATCGTTATTATCACGACCATCATTGGTTATAATATGACCTAAATATTTAAACTGCGTTACATAATTAATAAAAGAATTGTCCAACTTAAATCTTGGAAATTCCTCTAATACACTCCAATTTCGATCCTTAGGAGCAAATATCATGGCGACAGTTTTACTAATATTAAAAGACATGTTAATAACTTCAGCGTTAAACTGAAGCACATCTATTAAATACTGTAAAGCTCGCCACGAAGGAGCAATGAGAACGATATCATCAGCATATGCAAGAATGTTAATTAATCTATTATTAATTGCACAACCAATCCCGGTATCTACTACAACTCTAACCATATCGCGTATATATCTAGAGAACAAATACGGTGAAAGTACACTTCCCTGACGCGTACCATTTCCAATGTGAAAACAAGTAGAAACAGAATTACGCCATCGAACAAAGCATTGCTGTTTAGAATACCAGAATGCAAGAATAAATATGATACTGATGTTAATGTTATCGTCTAGTAATTTTCAAAACAATTTCCAGTAATTAACTTTATTGAAAGATTTACATAAATCAACAAAACAGGTAAAAACATGACTTCCATGATGTCTATAATACTCGATAGTCTGCTTTAGTACATTAGTACATAATCCGGTTGAATGGCCAGACTTAAACCCAAACAGAAAATTATCATAATCAGAAAGGCTATGTATAGATTGCGCAATGAGAGATTCAAACAATTTAGATAATGCATTAGAAATTGCAATTGCTCTGTAATTATTAAGGTCAGATAAATCGCCAGATTTATTCTTAACTAGAGGTATAATTACAGATTGCATAAATGAATTAGGCAAATGACTATGTTTTAGAAACAAATTATACAACATGTTTAAATGAACGTAGAGACTAGGACACTCGAATGAAATTGCCTCCATGGAAATGCCATCTGGTTCAGGAGATTTTCCATGCTTTTGCAATCTACAAATATCTATAATGTTACTAACAGAAATGACAAAATCATTCTTAGGAGAACAGTTAAGGCGATCCAAAAATGCATTTTTATCAGCATTATATTCATTGATTCCTACGGCGCAATCATTATAAAGATGCTCAAAATGAGTACGCCAACGCTCCACAATGGCGTCATCACCGAAACAACCGTCAATTACATTAGTATGCTTACTGGCATTACTGTTGCTGACCTTGGATAATTGCTTCCAAAAACCACTGTAATCGTTCTTAGACAGAGAATTAGCCTGAGCATCTGCTCTCAGAGTGGCCTCATGCTTCTTACAATATCGCAATACCAGCTTAAATTGAGCCCTAGATTTCTTCATAGACTCAAATAATACGCCACTTCGAGGCCTTCCTGCATTTATCCAATCTAAGAAAGTTGCTCTTGCATGAACATGGGATTCTCTAACATAATCAATCCAACCTGGCACAATATAGTCTTTACTTGCAATAGTTTTCTATTGCATGTAACACTTGTATTCCAATTGGGATACAAGTGTTACATGCATACTGTATACAAGAAATAACTGATTTATAGTAATCATCAACAGCATCAATACAAGTACTTCTATCACTATTGACTTCTCTGGTACCATCTCTAGGTGGGGACACAGATAATAGGCCTTTATCAAAACACCACTTAGGATTACAAAGTTTGCTAAGCTCTTCACATAGTACAGATTGATATTTACGAATACATACATCATCCGCACCTGACCAATTAGGAACTGTAGTAGGAATAGATGAAGAAAAGTGACTACCAGTTGGAATAACTGGTAGCAAATCTATAAATCTTACAAACAACAGTTTAGCACGGATCCAATATATATTATACATTCAAATTGTTCCCGTCATTGAATTAATATTCATTGTAGTATACACAGTTTATCATTTAGTTAAAGATGATCACTGGCAACTCTTTTGTATAAATAAGGTCATCTAAGATAAGTCGTTTCTATACTAGCTAAATAAATCATCTAAGGTAACTCGTTTGTATAAATAAGAATATCTAAGGTAACTCGTTTGTTTAAATAAGATAATCTTAGATAACTCCTTTTGTTAATTTTTTATTTCCTTGTTTGAGTGTATCTTTTCTTTGAATTTTGGGAGTTGTATTTTGTATTTGCTTGTGTGATTGTATTTGTAATTTATTTTTGTCTTGCTGTCTGAATTGTGAAATATAGCTCTATATATAAATAAGATCATAGAAGATTACTCATTTGTGTACATAAAATCATCTAAGGTAACTCGTTTGTATAAATAAGATAATTCATAAGTAACGCTCTGTTCTGCCCATGCAAAAGCTTTTATATAAACCCTATATATATGCTTTTTGTCTATTTATATGTATACTTTTTGGCAGCTGATCAGTATTTGAATGTAACGCTAGTATTTAAATATTGTTTGTTCCAGTTTGACATACCGTCTTGGCTGAATTCTTATAAACCGGTGTTGTCAATGAGGAAGGAATTGATAGAGAAAATCATCAACACACTGGCTCAGTGTGGCAGAGACCCGCACAATTCTCTGCGAATGATATTTGAGGTATTTCAACTCTAATGATTAGAAGAGCTGTGGTAAAATAGCTGCGATCACTGAATTAATTACTATGTAAATGAAAGTCCAATGTTCTTTTCCGTGTTGTTCATGGATGAAGTCGGGAAAGTGAATATTGTTTTGTCATTTGCAGCAGACTGACTTTCAAGATTATGCATACAATCTAGCTACATCGTTTTATCTTCTGTAATCATTTTCACTTCCTGCTACCATTCCATGCAGATGATCAAGAAATGGTAGCAGGAAGTGAAAATTAACTACATAATGAATAATAATGAATAATGATAATGAATAGTCTGAATGATAAGGCATTCGAAATATGGTATGAAGATTAATATTAAAAAGACAGAAGTTATGAGAGTGTTGAAGGAAGGAGGTGACGTCAATATTGCAATAAATGATACGAGAACAGACGAAATTTGTAGTAGGATTGCACAAGCGCAACAGGCCTTAGTAGAGAAGAACTTTTAACAAAGTGTTCAAAGAAAAGCACAAAGGTAAAATCGAAAAAATTTGGTTTGGATCACGCCATTATATGGATGTGAAACATTGACATTAAGAAAGGAAGATGTCAGGAAACTATCAGCATTGGAAATGTGGATATGGAGAAAAATGAAAAAGATGATCTGGACCCAAATATTTAAGTTATGAAATAGTTAAGGTATAGATGAAGGAGTCCTGATGAGAGTGGGTACAGTTGATAAATGCTACAAGAAATAGGAAGAAGAATTGGATAGGACGCATTCTATGAGGAGATTGTTTACTAAAGGAGGTCATAAGAGGTAGAATGGAGGAAAGAAGAACAGAGGCAGACTGAGATTAGGAATGTTAGATGATTTAAAGATCCACTCGTATGTAGATATGAAGAGGAAAACGGAAGACTGAAAAGAGTGGAAGTGTTATATACCATGGACCTCCCAGTAGGTAGTGCATTAAGAGAGAAAGAGGGAGAGAGATCTTCATGGCCGCTTCATGTTACATAAATTTTGTAAATCGTGTTAGATGCCTATGAAATCGTTACTAGTGTTAGTATATCAGCGCATTGGCACGATGTTGATTTGAAGTACATGTTGTTTTATGTTCTTAACTTTTTTCACAATCTGAAGATGTACCAATTTCTTAACGTCCCTGACATCATCCTTGTATAAGGAAACGGACCTTAAATCTTTATTATTATTATTTTTTTTTATTTATTTTACCCCGGTGTAAAGAACTTGGGGTTTGATAAAAACGATTCAAGCAATACGTGCTGAATCGCCGCCCGTCTACTCTAGGTCATCAATCGGCTTAAAAGAATTATTGAAGCAGACTGCATTAAATCTTTGCAAAGTCACGGAAAGCCTTTGCCAAAGAAAAGATGTCTTTCGCTTATCGCCGGTTTGCTCAGCCATAAGTCTGCCTGTGCCTTTAATAAAGTCAGCTCCTTCGGGATTCATCAGGCCCATGGTTTCAATGGCCACCGCAACAACTTCATATCCTAAGGACAGATCACGGTATGTATCCAACTTCCTAGAGGCGGCATGAACAGCAGCTCCACCGGCTGTGACTGAAGTCGTATTCAGGTAGGAGTTTGCCATAGTGTCAATGATTGTGACGTCCCATACGGCACATTTACCGTATTTTTATTATTATTATTATTATTTAGTCTTTGTTGTTTGTTTTTTTAAGATTCCCTGGGCTGTAAAGGGCCCTGGGCTAAAAAATAAGATAAAAGAGGCTTTATTTAATTAAAAGTTTTAAAAAGAGCGATTAAAATAATTCCTCTACACTCTGGGAAGCCGCATTAGCCAAAGTGCCACTGAAACAGACTGCATTGAATCGCTGGAGAGCAATAGACAGACGCTGCCAAAGAAAAGCTTTTTCGAGCTTATCACCAGTAATGGCGCTGGTCCTCCTGCCTATTTCGTCAATAAAGTCTGATGCGACAGAGTTGACGGGGCCCAGGATCTCAATGGCAATAGGCATGAAGATGTAGCTGCTAGAGATTTCGGCATACTTCAGAATTTTCCTATTAGCCGCAGCCTCTGCAGCAGCACCAGCAGCAGCGCAAGATAGGCCGAGATTGCTTACTGAGAAAGTGTCCGTAACGGTGACATCCCAGCTAACACACCTGCCCTCTGCCCATAGAATTTGTGAGACACCGTCCGGACGCATCCCATCAGTGCGGATCAATCCCAAGGGCTCTTATTATTATTATTATTATTATTATTATTATTATTATTATTATTAATTTTCTTTCACAATCTGAAGATGTGCCAATTTCTTAACTTTCTTTCACAATCTGAGGATGTGCCAATCACTTAGCTGTTTTTTTCTAATAGATTGTAGAAATTATTTATATTCCTTCAAGCTTTCAAAGTTTTGATCGATTACTGTTTTACTTGTAGATTTATCGCGTTCACCTTCAGCAAGTTCTGAATTATCAGTTTCCTGAACACTTTAGTTCTGTACTCAAGTTGCTTCTGAAGGGTGAGGTATTTCTTTTGGTTTATAAATTCCGTCTAATGAATTGTTGTTAAGAATTTAGTTTGAGATGATAATTCGTTCCTTGTCGTAGCAATTACAATTAAAATATGTTCATTCAGTGAGGACCCCTCTAAAAATGCCACAGTGGCACTAGTTTCAGACTAGTTGGCTATATATTGACTATTAGTACTGGTTTAGCCTCTTTTGGAAGCCTAATGATCGTGGAATATCCTCAAGCTGCCCTGTAAGTTTAAAAAATTTTCACACTTTAAGGCTTTTGGACATAATACTTTGGATGTATGACACTTTTCGTAAACCCGAATTACACCAACGATAAATTTCTATCACATATTTAGTAGAAATCGAAATCTAATCATATAGCATGATTAACTAATTGTTTCATAAAGGCAGTGTAATAATTATTATTAATAATAATTATTAATGTATTATTAGTTTGAGACAGTATGTTCGTATCCCGACCCTAGTTAAACTTTTTTTCAAAAGAAGATGATGATGATGATTAATTATTAATGTCAGTAATGATAATTGATCCTCTAATGAGAGCTGTGTGAAAGTATTGATTTATGTACAAACATTGCATGTAGAGTCGAGTATGGGTAAGATAAACGTGAACGTATGGAGAGACTTCCTGGCGTGTATCGGGTGGAGATCAGAGGAGCGGGCTGATGTGGCGCAGGATGGACAGTATCACATAGGAGAGCATACTGTCGACAGAGTGCGCAATGTCATGTCTTACTCTCAGGTTAATATGACAACTACAACATAATGATAAGTTGATTATTTCATTACAGTCTGACAACCTAGGATCTGAATCTGGCTGGAGCCAGTGGCGAAGTCGGTAAGATACTCGACCGCGGATCAGTAGGTGTGGGTTCAAATCCTTGTCTCGCCCGTCACTGACCTCGCTTTCGAGTGAGGAAACTGACGTTAACCTTAGTTTTACCTTAGCTTTAGCTTTTTTCACCGTAGGCTGGTACAATGCCACAAAGAGTATAGCAGTTATTAGCAGTAATATACGTAGTTTTCTAGCAGTTAAATAAAACGGCAGAAATGGATAATTAATTAGGTAACATATTAAGATTCATGTTTTACCCTTGTTGTTGTGTTCAGGCTGCTGAAGAATAGACCAAATGTGGATTGCACGTGTCGTAAAAGGCGACAAAGCACTGAGATCCAGACCAACATCAGAAAGGGCTTTCGGTTGGTGAGCGCCTAAGCTCCAGAAATTACTGCACAATTTTCCAATCCCGACCCTAATTAAACTACATACACATTGAACATTTGTAATAATTACTTTCCATTCTTTGAATATGGCAATGAAAATATTATAGAAGATATACTGCCTCAGATCTTTGATAGATATGTTTCATGATACTTTTTCTAGGGAACTGTCTCTTCTGACGTTGGCTTTCACGAATCAGAGTTCATCAAATTTTATTTGTTATTTTGGTGTTGCTGATAGGTGAGTGAAAATTGCGAATGGCTGTCGTCGCACTTTATTTGCCTGAGGCTGAGCTCTAATGACTCGATTAATTTTGGACTCTACCCACAATGGAAGATGTACACTCCGTACCTAGGACATCTCTACGCCTATCTCACTACCAGTGCCATTCTATTAAAGGCACGAGCTTCCACTGAACAAGTCATTGATGCTGAAACAGGTTCGACTTGCTGTTGATCAATTATTCGTTCTTTGAAATATTGCTTGTAATCGTTTTATTTCTATTTGCCTGTATACTGACTTAGTGTAGTGAATTAATTTTAGCTCTATGTCTGTGACTACCTTCACTCTTGTACGTTGGTTACTATAATTCTATTAATTAAGCATTTTTTATATTAATTTTCTACTTTAAATTAACTAAATCCGGAATATGTAAATGCTTCTATGGCCTGTATCTTCCGTTCACACAAACGTTTCCATTCCATATTTCGCTTTTCTATTTGCTTTACTTGCTTTTAAATGTTTGATGTGATATATATATATATATATATATATATATATATATATATATACATATATATATGTATATATATATATATATATATATATATATATATATATAATATATATTATCTATATATATTTCTTTTTATTTATTTCTTATTATGTAATGTGCTGTTATGCTTAGCTGTGCAAGAGTTATTCCACATGTTCGTTCAGCTCTTCTCGCCCTGGGTTCAGCCGCTGTACAGTGACGGGCAGCTGCTGCAGCCCTGTGTGCTAAACGATATCAAACTCTTCTCTGACTTTGTCAATGTCTTCATAGAATCCATTGACAGTCTTCATAAGAGTTTTATAGGTACGGCGCTGAACCAATCTCTCTTCATGTTTCTCTCTATTCTTCTCTCTCTGTCTATATCTTTTTCTCTTTTAGTCTGCAGACTATTGCACTCAGTCATGGCGATGTACACTCACATTTGTCCTAAGTTCATTTTGATAATATTGCTTTCGTACATCTATTATGGCTGCTTGTCTTTTGATTTTTGATTGTATTTTACAAAGATACTCTTAATAGAAATAAAGCTTCACCCAAATAATGGGGTTACCTTATACTTAAATTTCTTTGTGTATAATGTTGAGCGTTATGATATTAGAAATAGATACGTCAAATCTTGGATCTTTCGTCTAGCATTGTCATATCTTCGTCATTTATTAAATACTTTTAAGATATTTAAAGATCACTGCTTATTATATTTTATTCTTTAGTACTTTTGATGGATTCTTTAAACTCAATTTGATTTGAAAATTTGTTTATATTAAAATTAGCTGAGCACTTGTTTGCTTCCGTGTAGGTAATGTTTTAGATTTCCACATTTATTTGCTTGACCAATTCAGTATTCTAGTGGTAAAATTTTATTTAAACACCTTGACGGTCATCCAGTTGCAGCCTTCAGCAAGGTATTGTATTCTTCCACAATGCCTGAGAGTAGCAATTTGCTTCTGTAGATAGCTGAACTTAGAAGCTTTCTCGATTGTGGTAAAATAACGAATTCGCGTAATATTATATTATTTAACAAAATAAAATTTGTATAATATAATATTAAATAAATATATACTTGGTTAAACAATGAATGAGCACTATATATATATATATAAATGATTGTCATTGCAGATTGTATGCCAGTGGTGTCGTGTCAGGTGTACGATCTATTGTGGACTCACTACGTAGACAAGCTGGCTGCACGAGGTGTTCCTGAGCACATACTGGCTGTCTACCACACTAGACTGCTGCAGCTGCAGTGGAAACATTTCTTCCCCGGTATTCAGGCTATAGAGACGATGATGAAGGTTTGGTTTGATCTATAGTTAATACGTGTCTACTAGAAGACGTCTTCTAGAAGTTGTGAGCTATTGACCTTGTTATAGCGTGACCATTATCAGTATTTCAGGCTCGTCTGTGATAATTATATTTCAATACATTAGACAAGAAGGACTTTTTCTCTAGCTGAATTCTGCACTGATAATTAACAGCAATGCTGAGAGTTATTGTGTTATTGTGCGGATGTCTGAGTGAAATGATTTTACCAAAAGTTATTTTTCCATATATTCTCAGTTTATGTTCAGTTTAGTATCAGATTCCGCATTTATGAATACATACATGAATTATGACAATACATTCATTATGTGATAAGTGTATCGCATCATGAATGCATTGATTGCATGAATGCATTCATGATGTGATAAGTGACGCTTTTAAATGTATTTTATTAATCAATATAATTATTTAATTGACCTTTGTACGTCTTCAATGGTAATTAATCCACCTACCTGTGGAAGGCAACGGGAAACCACCTCAGAAGCCATATTTTTCCCAAGCTATAGGCTACATAAGGTATGGATAAGGCATAGACTTTGTGAAGGGATTAGCTTGTTGATCTAAGGAGTGCTCTTATGGTGCGAGAAAGCAGACTTTGAGTATGAATATGTACCTTGAACCTGCCACTTGGCAGTGCACTGAAGAGAGAGAGATAATTATTTAATTGCCCGTTATACATCATAGCATGATTATTACATGATCTGATGAACCTTGTGCGTGGCTGATCGATATAGACTTTGTATTTATTTCGATTAGATGATCGACTCTCCAAAGATCTGTTTCGAGTTTGTCGCCTCTGTTATATCTCAACTGGGCTGGTCGTCCATTGTATCGTTCTACGAGGCGAGAGAGGTGGCTCAGATAGTCATACGTCTGCACGTCTGCATGTTCACAGTTCTGCTGCACATTGCTGCAGACAAGACTCTCGTCGAGGTGAGATTCTGCATAAGAAATGCGATGCTGCTTTAGTTTTGCTTAATTGTTTAGTGAGAATATTTTAGTATAAATATTTTATTTTTAAATATTTTATTTTTAGTATAAATATTTTAATATAAATATTTTAGTATAAATTTTAATATGATGACAAATGAGGATATTATAGGTGATTTGACATATAATAGATATCTCTCTCAGTACATTGCCTACTGAGAGGTCCATGGCATATAACGCCTCCAATCCATTCTTCTCTGTCTTCCTCTTTCCTCTTCAGGTCCACATATGAGTGGATCTTTATATCATCTACCATTCCCAATCTTGGCCTGCGTCTACTTCTATTTCCTTCCATTCTGCCTTCTATGATCACTTTTAGTAACATTTAAGTCGTGTAATATCCGTTAGCTGCTTGGCGGAATGAATAGTTTCGCTTGAGAAATGATTACAATTAATTACGCTTTTTCTCTTAAATATATTAATAGAGTCATTTAGATGAAATTTAATATTGTTACCAATACAGTTTAATTAACATTGAGTTAATAGTTTGTTATGAATTTTTAAACTATGCTATATAATTATGATTTTCAATTCTCAACTTATGTTTTATTAATTATCTTTATCATTTTAATACCTTATTTGGTCTGTTTATAAAATGATTATTATTTTTCATAGTAACTTCATTTCATTTGTTCTTCCTTGTTGCCGACATCATGTTTACAGCACAATTGAATGTAACTGAGGTCTAACTATACAGTAGTCGGAAATATTAATGTTGGATATTTGGAAAATTTTGTTGGAATGCTGTATAACAATTACTATGAGAGAATGAAATTTTCAGTCTAAGAAATTAAGCTAGGTATTGATGCAGTCCTACTAACTTCCTCTGTTATTTTAATATCGAAGAGGTCTATAGCTGCTTTCCTTAGAAACTACTGTGTATCCTGATATACTGTGTTTAAGAAAATCTTTCAATATTATACAAATTTGTTATAAAATGTAGTTATTTTGATGACACTTCTATTAAACATTATTTTTAGCATGCATATGTTATAATTATTTATTTTCAAAGAGAGCTTCTATTGCGCCACTGATCACCTCTACGACGATATTTAATTGGTCAACGGTTGATGGGAAGAGTTACTCGGCTGCTGTTGAATGGTTCATCAAGTCATGTGATCCTAAATGTGTCATGGCTGAGCGAACGAGTGCTAGCGCACTCGCTTTAAAGTATGGAATTTTTTATTTTGTATAGAATGATTTTGCATTTCTAATCTTATTTGTTCTTTTGTTTCATTTTATTCGATAGGCCAGATTGATGCATAAAATCATTAATAGTTGGTTCGGAGTGCAAGATTATATCTGAGTGCATCTTGCGCACACTTCGATAGCTAATATTTCAGCTGTGAAAGTGGTGAATTAACTGTTAAATTAACGTCAGATTTTATCGGCACTATGTTTTGTTTAGTTAAGGATCTACTTCTTTGTCTAACGCACTCTTCTGAGTGTGTCATAGAAGTTATAGAACTAAAGAATATGTTTTGCTTGTTGTAGTCCTGAGGTGAATTGAACCTTCGTGGATTCGAATCCCGGCCGCGTTGATTTGAGAGTAAAATCTCGGACATTCACTGGACTGGTTATACGGAAAATGGTCTAAATTGCCTAACGGATTAAACATGTGGTTTTAAAAGTGATAGATATCAACATAGTTGATTATTCACTATAATGCGTGTTTACTTACTTTAGTCTGATAAAGATCTCATCGGGATTCCACGCTGGCACTACGACGCCTATGACGGAGAGACGCTGCAGCATGATGGACTCGGTGGACGACGCTAGCTCCATCAAGCGGCAGTGCTACGTCAGGTGTGTGGCGCAGCTTGTGTCTAGGTGCTCCTTCCTCAAGAACGTCGCGTTTGATTCGCTGGGAATAACCGTCAATAATCTGCTGACTGACATCGAGCGTACAGTGGGATACAGTGAGTAGTGTTTCATGTGTCCAGCTTAGTTGTGATGCTTAGTATAAAAATTTCTAAAATGCTAAATGCGAATATGTAATATTTTAATAATCTTGACCCTAGCTAAACTTGGATTGAAGGAAAAATGATGATGATGGGTATTTTAATAATCTAAAGGCTTTAAATAGACTCCTCATCATCTCCTTCTCTGAATCCCAGTTTAGCTAGTGTCGGGATAAGGATTTAAATAGAATGAAGCATTTTAATAATTATCGATGAATGTATTTAAATTGTTACTGGTAATTATAATATAGCCTTGATTAACTTTTTAGTATGTTTTTGCAAATGATATTATTATTTAGTAATGTATATTCGTATTTTTTAAAGTATTTTTTAATGATATTTATTGTAATAGTTCTTTTAAAATTAGTATTAGTATAGTAATACTTTCCCTTTTAGCTTTTTTATTCAGTTTGTTGTTTTGTGGTGATGCAGACATTTCATAATTCATTTGATTAATATCTCAAATGTTGGCGTAATGAGTTTAAATACGTCAAATGCATGCGTATTCATTGACTGACTGATAAATTGATAACTGCTATAACTTTAAAGATAGAATTATCACTAATAGCTAGTAAAAGCTGATTTATGTAAAACATTAATTACATTAAGATAACTATAACTACATGTATAAGCATCCTGTTTGTATTTGTCAAAAGAAAACAATATAATAGTAATATTATGAATAATATCAATATAAAAATATAATGTAAATTATATTATATTATTTATAGAACTAATACTAATTTTCTGCTGACAGATTAATTTATTGATTGATTGATTAATTGATTGATTGCTTGATTTATCGATTGCTTGATTTATCGATTGATCGATCGATCGATCGATTGATTGATTGATTGATTGATTGATTTGAGCAGTAGATGACTCGCACAGTCAGTACCAGGAGAGCGTGACGCTATGCTCAGAAGTTCTGCGGGTGCTCAATAGCTGCAGTCCTGAGCAGAACTTCTCGACGGCTCTCACAAGCATCCTCGTCGACTGGATCACATCATCGACGCTCAGTAGACTTCTGTTTCCTCTCATAACCTCAGCCTGTCGCAGGCTCTCCAACCACTCTCAGATGGCCTGCGTATTGGAAGCATGCATTGAAGTGCATTTCAGCGTCGGTTAGTTTTCTTTGTTGAAACCATTTTCATGAGCGTATCTATTACCAGTGTGTCATGCCTATAAGCGCTTACTTGTGGTTTTTTCGTATGTTATCACTGGTATAATGTACAGTGAATTAGTTTTAGCATTTTTTAGTATAGACCGCTTCTTACTCTGTTATATTAGAGGTACTCTGTTATATTGTATTGTATTGTACTATGTGTGGTATTAATTATATAATATTGCATTGTATTGTATTATACAGTAT
The DNA here is from genome assembly GCA_905160935.1 of Enchytraeus crypticus. Classification (NCBI taxonomy): domain Eukaryota; kingdom Metazoa; phylum Annelida; class Clitellata; order Enchytraeida; family Enchytraeidae; genus Enchytraeus; species Enchytraeus crypticus. Next base: position 992,207 of record CAJHZI010000214.1, on the reverse strand, counting down.
AAACTGTATAATATTGTATTTTGTATTGTATTATACGGTATGAATTCTACAATGTTGTATTGTATTATACAGTATAAACTGTATAATATTGTATGGTATCTTATTATACGGTACGAAGTCTACAGTAGCGTATTGTATTGTATTATATGGTATAAACTCTACATTACTGTATTGTTTTGTTTTATACTATATAAACTCTACAGTATTGTATTGTATTATACGGTATGAACTCTACATCATTATATTGTATTGTATTATGCAGTATGAACTCTACAATATTGTATTGTATTATATGGTATGAACTGTATTATATCGTAGATGTAACGGCCACGGATTGCTTTGGTTGGACTAGAATCCTGGCCGTGCTCGAGCTACCGGATCAGAACCGCCTTGAGTTCCTGCTGACTGCAGTGAAGGCCGGCTGCTACCTCGTTGTCTACGCTTACATCATGCAGCAGCTGCCGATGTGTATGTGTCTGGCTGATGAGCTCAGGCACATTATGACGATGATGACGTGGCATGAAGCTGCTAAACCCAGGTAGAGAGCTGTTATTTCATCTGCTGTAAACTTCCTGTGATAATCATTTCTTGTGGTTTGTAACCTGTTAGGCACTTTGCTAATGCTTGTAGGAATATTTCTGTCTTTATTCATCAACATCATCTTCTTCTTCTTCCCTGAAATCCCTGTTTAACAAGGATCGGGATTACAATATTTTGTAACAATTTCTGGAGCCTAGGCGCTCACCAACCGAATACCCTTTCTGACTATGGTATGGAGCTTAGTGCTTTGTCGCCTTTTACGACACATACAGTTCACGTGCAGTCTATTCTTCAGCAACACGGACACAACACAGGTGTTTTTATGCTGTAGTACTATAATATTTTTATGTCATTAATTCCTTTTCCCCGTGTTGTGTCCTTATTGTTTGAGGAATTGGCCAACCGGTGACTGCACGTGTCGTAGAATGCGACTAAAACACTAAGATCCATACCAACGTCAAAAACGACATTCCGTTGGTGAGCTCCTAGACTCCAGAATTTGCTACAAAATTTTTAAACGAATGGAAAAGTCTCAAATAGGGGATTGACTGATGATATGATGTAAGCCATAGAGGATTTGTGACAGTCTATTCGTATCCCGACCCTAGTTAAACTGGGATTCAAGGGAAGATGATGATGATGTCAATAATTCCTTTCCTCAACCATAATTATGGTTCCTTGGCTCAGTTAATTGTATAGTTTAACTGATTTAGTTCTCTACGTGCTTGGGGTCATATAATATATTTTCTCCTTGACAGACGTTTCTCTCTCTTTCTCTCTCTCTCTCCCTCTCTCTCTCTGTCATAGTGCACTGCCTAGCATGGTACACAACTACCCTCCACTCATCTATAATTTTCCTCTTCATGTCCCCATTCGAGTTGATCTTTAAGTCATCTTTTAAATTCCGTTTGATATACTTTATTCTTGTTATTCCTTTGGGATTCTGCTTATAACGAGGTGGGCCCCTTATGCCGTTCTCAGCTTCGACTAACATTTACTGGGCTGGGGCGTCATTCCCTGTGAAAACGATCCTGTGTACCATTACAGACATTTATCGTAGTTATATTATTTTATCTATTTTATAATTATGCTAGATAATTATTAATAATAAAAAATTTATTTGTCTTCAATAAATTTTAATTATTTACCAGTAGTTACTTTTAGATATTGAACAGTTATTGGAGGCTTTCATCTCGAGTCTACATGTACATTTCAGTAATAATTATATAACAGTTGCTCGTTAAGTGTTGAACAGTTATTTAATCTCGATGCTATATTTCAGCGAGGCTAACGAGGGCAAGCTGTTTCTGCTGTGGCACAAGATCCTCGAGCTGTGTATTAGACAGCTCGATCTCGGCGGCGACACTAAGGCGATCGTCAGAATTCTCTTGTCTTTCATATCTACTTTGTCTGCGCTGTGTGAAGATAAATCTACTGACGGATTCCGTGGTTTCTTCGGCTTAGGAAAGAAATCACCGCTGTCTGTTAGGTTAGTTATACAGACATTTATTATTTTCTACTTTACAGCTGTTAAATGTATATTTTGTTTTATGGAATCTATTTAATTTTTAATAATGTCCGTTCATTTGACTATAATGATAGTCTACCTAAAATAGTGAAATCTAATATTTACTGCAGGCAATGTTAACCTTAAAATAAAAAAGGTGTGAAAATAGATAGATCGACATCTGTGTGTATTGTAATTTTTATTGCAACTAACACGGAAGTAGCTTCAAGTAATCTTTAGGCCAGTCATTTATCATTAATTGAATTTATTAGTTCAACAGATCAGTTCCTCCAGTGTCAGCAGTATTAACTTCTTATAGTGCTGTTACTGGACATAGAGACTGTATTTACTTACTGTACTTTCTTACAATACTATACTGTACTCTTCTTACTGTTTTCTAATAATAATAATAATAACAACAATTAGAGTGCTACAGTCATCAATGACAACATCGAGCACTATTGAGACAAAAACAAGCCGGCGAGCTAAAGAGAAGGTCCAAAAACGGTGCAAATTCCAAAATCCAGAAATTCAGTCCGAAGTATATTTCTAATTGAACTTTGCTAATTGAACTTTTGCTAACTGAACTTTGCTAATTGAACTTTGCTAATTGAACTTTGCTAATAGAACTTTGCTAATCGAACTTTGCTAATTGAACTTTGCTAATTGAACTTTGCTATATTGTACTATACTGTATAAAATATACTATACTGTATAAAATATCAGTATCAGGGAGCTATGCTCTGTTATTTTGTGGAAAAGTTTTATATATATTTATCATCATCATCTTCTTCCCTTTAATCCCAGTTTAACTAGGGTCGAGATTTTAATGGACCTTCTTCACTCCTCTCTGTCCTATACCAAATCAAAATCTCTTTCATTCGTTTAAGAAAATTTGTAGCAATTCCTGGAGCCTAGGCGCTCACCAACCGAATGCCTTTTCTGACGTAGATTTTGGATCGTAGTGATTTAGTCGCCTCCTATGACACGTGCTGTCACCGGTTGGTCTATTCTTCTACAACCCAGACGCAACACGGAGAATACGTTTTATATATATAGTATTTTGTATTTTAAACTTTTGTATAATATTATTTAATCATTATAGAAATATTATTATTAAGGAGTTAGAGATTATATAAGCTTATACTTAGCTTGACGTCACTAGAGTAGGCGGAGCTAGAGTTTTTTTTGTTTTTGAGAAAAATGTGAAGGTCGCGGAGGGATTAGTAGATAGAATTCCACGTGATTTAGGATTGATAAAAAAACCTAAGCTAAAAGCTAAGGTTAACGTCGGCTTCCTCACACGAAAGCGATGTCAGTGACGGGCGAGCCCAGGATTTGAACCCCGCACTTACTGATGCGCGGTCGAGTACCTTACCGACTTCGTCACTGGCTCCAGCCTTCTACTCCAGAGGAGTAGCAGGAGTGAAAAGATAAGAGTACACCCTCTGACCATCGGTATATCCGACATTGAACGAGGGTTCTACTCACTATTCCGATTATTGATTGATTGTCTGCAGATTTCGGTTGATAGCGAAAGCGCTGGTAACATTCCTCTCAGCTCAGCTGCCCAGCGACTCTTCTCTAAGAACTCACCCCGCCTCACCTGGGCACCTCCAGGCGCCTCAGTCTCCCTCCAGTCCCACCCCGACCTCTGTCAACCCCTCTCAACACGCCGTCCTAGCCCTGTCTCATCTCGAGTCCCTGCGTACCAACAAGCAGTACTCTGCCTACAGACAGCATCTAGAACTCATCTTTACTCTGGTGCTCAATCCTGCGCTGACCATTAAGGACTCTACGGCAGTCTTTTCCAAGATTGTGGAACCTTTGTTTCCGGAGCTTCATTATCTGGGTATTGTGAGACGGGAACAACTGCGACAATGAGTATCATGTGTCGGCATCATGTGTATTAGTTGGATAATTTACTGTTTTATTTCATCTGCTAGACTGATTCTGTAAGACGATCATAACCGCTTTAACGTTATACTAGAGACGGTTAACTGAACTCCCTATAGAGGAATAGTTGTAATGAAGCATACATGTCCTTCGTATTACAAAAACTAGAACTACTAGTTGACGGGTATTTAACGAATAGTAACGGTCGGTAATAACTTAAACCAGTACTGATAATGTAAAGTTGTGCGCTGGTTGTGAAGATCAATCACGATTTTTAACATCTGGACATCGCAAGATACTCTTGTATCTTTGTCAAGAGGCTTACTGTAGTTCAATTAAATATTGATGCTATTAATATAATTTTGGCTGCATTAATGCAGCTCTGATCAAAGATGTTTGTGAGAAAGAAGAACGACGAGATCCGGAGATAAAAAGAAAGTTTGATCATTTATATCTATACTGAAAAATATTGATCAAACGCAGTTTGAGACACGAATTTAATATTATGTTAATAACAATAATATTAAGCTCTGGTCAAAAGCTGATTTGAGACCCATCTTTTTCAGTTTCAGTCTAATACTGAATTCCTGACTGGCCCGAAAGAGATAACCTAAGATAATTGTGGTAGATAACCAATTCTCTATCGTTATTCTCGACGCCATTCTTAGATTGGAAACAATTCGTTATACCTTGATTAATGCATCATGCAGTTGCCACTATAATGATTGGTTTTGTAACGCGTGGAACTGAAATAGAGGTTAAAATTATTGCGTTATAGCCAGTGTATCTATTGTTTTGTTTGGTATAAGTTCTGTGATTTGTTACGTTAATTATAAATATTGCACCATTGTTGTTTCTACTTTCAAAAGGTGATGTATGTGCTAAGTTGAATCATCACTTTATGAGTGAATTCTGATTAGCTATTTTGGTATTCGTGAAACCTACTGTATTATAACACTGGTTTGCAATAATTGGAATAATGATTTCTACTGAAATTTTGTTAATTAAAACGGCTTGCACTTAAATATAAAAGATGCAAAACTGTTTAAATATTTACTGCACTTAATGAAAATAATAATCTAAGGATTTATTATAAATGCAATCGTATACATGTTTATCGTTACTTTATACAAACCTAAACAAGTACGTTGTACTGATAGATAAATTTAATTCACAGTCTAATCAACAAAACTTCATGTTTGGATTTTATTAATTCGATTATTAAAATATATTCTGGTAGTAACAAGTAATCTGATGTACTGTATTACTTAAGATGTAGTATTTCACAAGGGTGAAAATATTCTGCATCAGCTGTTTCGGAAGATTTATTTTATAACGAATAACTTCTATATTACTGTACATATTAATAATTAAGTATATCTGTTTTGTTGGCTAATCTTGTGTTCTCTCTATGCAATGCATTCATTTTATCTTGCTAATTAATTTTGCTTTCATTATGTCTGTTTGAAAAGCAAAGTAGGTATATATATAATTAGGCTTACAGTATTGAGAAGTCACCTTTATTTGGCCACAATAAGGAATACTATTTGGGGTGTTTTAGCTCGCCCACATGTACAAATAATGAAACATTTGAGCTCAGTATAGGCGGTGTTTCTAGTATATAACTTTCTGGGAATAACCTTAAGAACTCTTGTTATCTTTGATATCGGAGTGATTTGGCTTATTGATGAGGGTCGACCCGTCGTTCATTAGCACTCGACGCTCGAAAACGTCTATAAATTTGGCTTTAGCCGTTAAATCCTTGTCATCCTAAAAAACATATTGCTAAATCTATAACCCAAAGTTTTAAACCGTGCCAAGAGTATAATAATTAAGAAAGTTTTGATATGATTTGTATTTTCCGCATTTCTTATCGATTTATTTACTCTGTCAAGACATTTACTCTGTCAATAATAATAACTTCCGACAATTTCTATAGCGATGTCTTGGCCGGTGTCCGGTCTTTGAGACCACTTTACATATTCCTGGCAGGTTATTATTAATCCTTTCCGTGGTTAATCGTATCTTTGCTATTGATAGCGCCAATCGGCAGGAAGCTCCGATAAAAGATTGACCTTCCATGGGATATCCATCATTTGTTGACTGACCGGAGCTTTGTACCCACGCCACTTGTGTCCGAGGCGAGCTCTCTAACCGCTACGCCATATCCACTCCCCGCATGTATTATTTTTTATTTAGCATGTATTTTATTATTAGCGAATTGCAGTACTTCTAGTTACTTTACCACTTGTGAGGTGGTCAGTTTATTTATATTATCCATTTTTAGCTTTATAAATTAGTGTTTTCTGACTGATTTAATGATTTACAAATGTGCTTCAAATAATATAAATCGTGATATAGGAATTCCGTAAACTGCATAATGAAATAATATCATGTGATCGTGATTTTTGTACACGTAAGTAAATAAGCCAAGCCTGTATTTCGAATAAAGAAATTTTTTCACATTTTAAGTTGTAATTAGCACTTTATTGACACTTCAAAATCGAAGCTTTTCCATAAGTACAGAAAACAGCAAGTACAGAACAATAATTCTACGAATAAACGACAGGTCTGTTGAGTCTATGAAATCAACTTCTTACAGCTTTCTTCTCCCTCTCTCTTTCTCATAAGTACAGTATCGCTCAGTACTTAAAACTTAACAGGACTCACAGAATTTTTATCGACTTGTTCAATACTACTACACTAAATTCTACTTTATTGGCATAAAAAAAGTTTTGATATGATTTGTATTTTCCGCATTTCTTATCGATTTATTTACTCTGTCAAGACATTTGAAGAATTAAACTGCACAACGGTTCTCTGCGGAAACTATAGCCCGTTATATTTCCGATCTGACAACTGAAGTCATATTCGATCACTAGCCTTTATAGACAGCATTTTGTCTATTTAGTAAAACCATTCGGGAGTTGTAAACTAATGTTTTCAAAGCTAACATAATAATGAATCTCTATAAAAATAATAATCTAATGTTAATAAATAGTAAACACCCCTTGTGCTTAATAAATACCCCGTGTTGTGCCCGGGTTGCTTGAAGAATGGACCAACCGTGTAATGCACGTGTCGTAAAGCGCGATATAAAAAATAAGACCCAAACAAACGTCTGAAAGGGCATTCGGTTGGTGAACGGAACGAATTATGATATGGGCATTTTGTGATTGGTGTGGGACAGAGAGAATTGGAGGTCTATTCGTATCCCGACCCTGGTTAAACTGGGATGCTAGAGACGATTATGATGATGATGAATAGTGATGATTAGTTTTATCAGAATGATCATCAAATTGTTATCAACTTCATTGTTCAATCATTAACAATAGACCCTATTGCTAGATCACTTGTGAGGCTGCATGACTCAAAGGACCCTCTATCTAGATTAGTGGACAGAAAACATGGGATCCTATATCCCGCCAAGATTAGTGGACAGAAAACATGATTGGATCTTTACATCATCTAATATTCCTAATCTCGGCCTGTCTCTGCTTCTATTTCCTTCCGTTCTGCCTTCTGTTACCTCTTTTAGTAGACTTTCCCCCTTAGATTGCGTCCTATCCAGCTCTTCTTCCTATTTCTTATTATTCAAACCTGCCTACCGGGTGGACTGTCTACGCTAAGTTGCCTAACAAGTGAAGCAACTATCTGGATTAACGCATGCGCTAAATAAATAAAAATCCTATTTCTTAATGCATTTATCAGCTGTCTATCCGTACAAACTCTTCAGAAATTCCTCATTTGTAACCTTTGAGTCCAGCTAATCCTTTCATTCTTCTTCATATCCACATTTCCAATGCCTCTTATCTTCCTTAAGGTCCATGTTTCATATCCATATGGATTTCCTATTAACGAAGACCTCTCTTGCTTGTGCAATCCTACTGCATACTTCAGTTTCACATACCCTATCATCGGTTATAGTACGACCCAAATATTTGAAACTCCTTACCTGTTCCAATTTCGTACCATTTATTGTGATATTGACTCACCTTCATTATGGGACACCTTCATCACTTTTGTCTTTTTGATGATAATCTTCATTCCATATTTCAACGCCGTATCATTCAGACTATCCATTTCCTTCTGCAGTCCAATCTCGCAGCCCGCTACCGTACCTTGATCATCTGCAAATCTTGCATCCTATAAGAATTTTTCTCTTACTTTTATTCCTTCTTCCATGGCTTCCTCTATCATTCCCTCCATATTAGTGGACAGAAAATATGAGCAATACGGCTGATTGAACAACAACAACTACAACTAAAAAACGTAAACAACAAGATCTTCGATAAACGATGCTTAACGATTATAAATGTTACGAAGCACTTCAATGGACTATATGCCAAACCGTCCGAAGTAACACGTAGGCTATTATAAATAGACCAGAAGTAGTTTACAAGTCTTGATAGACAAACACGAACATGAGAAAACAACATCTACAGGCTACAACTACATTAAGCGTAATCTAAGATCCAGAGCTCCCAATAACATCAGCTTAGAATATTTGCTTTAACTGTCAAAACGTTATCTAAACAACTTTATTGTCTTCTTTCCACCAGCAACTCGAACTTAAAACTTGTTTGCACCGGCTTCTTAAGATACTTCACACTCCATGCACTGCATACAGGCGGGCGAGTAAAAGTAAAAAAGTAAAGCTAAGGTTAACGTCAGTGTCCTCACTCCAAAGCGATGTCAGTGACAGGCGAGCCCAGGACTTGAACCCCGCACATACTGATTCGCGGTCGAGTGTCTTACCGACTTCGCCCCTGGCTCCAGCCAGTGTACGGTATTACAGGTGTTAACTTTTAACACTCGCTGACACGCAATTTTATTTGTTCAAAATGGCAGTGGGAAGTAAATCAACGGTAGTCTTTTATTTTTATAGAGAGCCAGTTTAAATGAGATCTTTGTCAGTAAAGTTTTAAGCTGATTCTAATGAAAGCTCTGTTTATCTATGCACAAATATAACGAATATAACGAACAAAACACAGAATATTTATTTCTTTAGTTAAGCATACTGCACGTTTTACAGTTTCCTTACTTAATTTTTGTTTTTGTAGGCTACTTATCACGATTTCCTATTGCGCATCATTTCCTACAACTTTATATTAGCTTTTCTGTCAATAGTTAGACATAGTGATCACCTTAACTTGAAGTGACTACAAGCGGTAAACACTTTGCATCATCATGATATGTAGAACTAGACAATCAAAAGCGAACATTTAAACATACTCGTCTATAATGACATATTAACTATACTATGTTTAAAAATTCATTTAGGATATGAAAGTGAATTACATAAAATACAGAAATTATATGCTTCAGATGCATAAGGAAAAAATACATAAAATTAAGCAAAACAATTAAAAAAATATGGAATAATAACGAAATTATGAGATAAATTTCAAAATTATGGGATTATCGGTTCTACAGAGAAATACACAGGACTATGCAGAATTATCCATTAAATAATGGAACATCTGATTGGCCTGAATGTCCAATTTAGCCGTTGATTTAGAAAGAGTTCAATGTCATGTTACGCTAAAGTTAACACTAGTGCAAATTTACAAACTCTATACGAACACTCGTTTTGCTGAAGAAAAAATTAGTGAACAGTTCACAAGATATATCACAAAAATAACCAAGATAATTTTATAGTCAAAAATAAAATGAACTTCAAATAAGTATTCTAAGCAATACAGAAGTACTGGTATTATATTAAAGAACAGTACTAACAATTCTAGACCTAACTATTGATTAATAATTATACGAAGATATTATGTCATTAATTAGACCTACATAGTTTAGACCTAGATAATGTAGATTGATATGCTCTAAGAGTTCGACAATTAGTAGAATTAAAATCACAAATTTACATGTATGTAGGTGTAACGAGTATCTTTTAGATAGAAAAACGAATGTTAAATTATGTTAGCTTTTAGCTTCTACGAAATTATTAAAATTAGATTTTAAACATCCACTTCGATATTAAGCATAATCACTAGTGACCGAATCTGATTTCTAATCTAAACTCCACATAAAACATCGTACACGAAAATACTTCACCCGAATATCCGGAAACTTTTCTTTCCTATTAGGCGTACGCAAATTATTCATTTCTTAATATATCTCTCACATTTCACGATTGCACTATTTAAATTTTAGGTAACGGAACAACAATATTGGCATAAAGTGGCACTTACATATTCAGATTTAGCAACATTAATGTATACTTATGTACAAAATAATATTGTCGTAAGTTGACAATATATTCATCATAAAGATATTAAATATTTAAATTTAGGCGGGTAGTGTTCATTGGTTATACACAACTAGTAGACCTAACTACATGTATATATATACATTATACACACAAGTAAATAAACAAACTTCTAAAAAAAGAAGAGAACTACAGATGCATTCCATATAGTATGAAGAAAAATAACTATTCCTACTTCATTTACAAAATGAAAGTCGTTAAGTGACTTCTAAGAGTTTAGTATAACATCAGAAGTGGCCTACATGATAGCTATCATAGCCTAAATGACTAATGAAGACTTTCACAGTTACCCTAAGTTAAACGCCAAGCCTCTAATGCTACAGTTGAAGTACAATACAAAGCAATTATATTTTAGCTCACAAACAATTCTAATATGAAGTTTAATCTAATTTAATAATAATAATAATAATAATAATAATGACACTCACAATTATAACTAAAAATTAACTTAATAATAACTTACTTCTTATACTAGTAGTAGTAATAATAATAAGAATTATTATTGTTATTATAATTATTATAATTGTTATTATTATTATTATATAAGCCTAGTAATATATCATTATTATTATTATTATACAATATAATATTAATAATAATGATAATAAAATAACCGTAAGGCAGGCTGTTATTAGAAAGGTAGATAAAATAACAAGAACTGACTCTCTTGACTTGTTTCTTACACATTAGCAACAAAATTGAACTGAGTTAGTACTACTAACTTGTTGCTTAAAGCAAAACAAATGTACAAAAAAATGTTAACACTATCACTGGATATAAGTTATTTGTCTAAAATAGTAAATTTGTATATAAATGAAAATAGCGAACACGAAATTTTAATTATTGCATTCACTAACGTTAATTACTCTCATCAATTGCACTGATATTGTTACGCGAAAAACCAAATTTTACAGGGTGAATAAAATATAGCACTAAACTTCAGAATATTTCTAAAGCTTTCTACCTGGACAATTCACTCGACTAGCTAGATAGAGCAATGCTCTCACTAGGGACCGATTGAATGGTATTGGGATTGTTTTAATTTTGCATCATTGATTAAGGTGTAATCTTGCACTTTTATTTCTCTTTTTGTACACTTTGTATGTATGTGACTTCACACTGATGTTTGTTGTCAAAATAAACATATGTCTCTCTCTCACTCTACCAAAGAGAAATATATTAAAACATATTCGCTGTTCCTCTAAATAATAATGCAGTCTCACTAGATAATAAGCTAGGCAGAATACGTGTATATATTTTTAGTCTTATTAGATAATTCCAAACATGAATCCTTAATAAATTTCAGATGTTTTCCAGGTTACTAGTCCAACTCCAAACATTCTTTGCATATATTTGTATCGGAATTTCCTGATTGTATGGAAATTTCAGCTCGAAATTACATGGAATCACTACTAATCAATATCTGTGCCAAACAATTTCTGGCTTTTTAAGGTTTTCTTTCAGAACAGTCAACTTTCCAGGCAAGACCAAACTTTTCTGGTACAGAAATACCCGAACCAGATAGGCGAAGGGTTGAAATATGTATTGCGTTGAATTTTTTCGTATTTTGAGAGTGAATTGGAGTAGATTACACTTATTTTAGATTTTCTAAAGTTATTAGAAAAAACTAACTAATAGCTAAAAGGATTTAGTCGTATTCGAGAGCACACGTATAGAGCTATCATTCTATACGTGTGCTCTCCCTAGAGCGACAACGAAAGTAATTAAGGAAGACAGCAGCTTGCATCTTGCTACCACTATTTAATTATCTTGTACTGCGAGAATATTAACAGGAAACATACCAGACACTCAAAAAATGTCACAATGACAAACATAAAAGTCATTTAATAACTAAATTAAATACAAAAATTAAACAATAGATAAATGACTCATTTATGAGACGGCTAACTACGTTTACCAGTAAAATTAATATGAGCATATTAAAGTAAATATTTACATTGTTAATACAATAGACTCTGAATATCAAATAGCAACGTTACATAGCAACATTTCACCAAGTAGACGTATTCATCAGAGTGCTTGCCTTTGAGTAAAACAGATGTTTTAAGTATAGAATCGTTTGCAAATATTCTGACTCTTATAAATATAAGTTTAAGCATCCAATAACATATCACTCAAAATTGTGCACAGTGACGAAAAATAAGGATACCGAAGATATTACTACAAACAATTGAACTCTTTTATAACTTCCCTCAATTAAAGCACACTATTTACATGTAACATGTACAGAGTGCATAAACAGTATTTACACATGCTTAACTAAATATTATAGTCCGAAAAAATGATCAGAAATTACATTCTGACAAGTCACTTTTCGATATATTAGAAAATATACAGTAAATGACGAAATGGGTTCGACTAATAGAGAGATTACACAGCAACATTTAAATCCATGATATCACAACAACAGTCTTTCTTTCTTTAAAAATACAATATAACACTTAAAGGAAACACATAACATCTTGATTACAGGCACAGACAAATCTAAACATATCGCCGATCACTGTCAGCACAAAACGATCAGTATTTAACACTTTACTAGCTCAACGGCGGCTACTTCAATAAGTATGCCTTCAAATCCAATCACGACTTTACAAGCATAAATATTAAAACGCCATTTTTAACATCAACAAAGTGACAACAATAAGATATGTTCCTCAAATGTATACCTCAGCTTAGCATGACCTGTACCAATAAAGGTCTAAAGTTAATATACGAAATCTAAAATCTACTAGTCAGATCATTCAATTCCTCAGAATTTTTCAAGTCGCTATTATATCTAACTAAACTGTACAGTTGCCGAGAATTGGAAAAATGCATTCTACCCGTTTCTGCAAACTAAACTTTTGTAGCCTTTAACTATTTCAGCCTCAGTAAATTTTTATCCTCGCTTTAATTAAGAAAGGTCGAGACCGCTACAGGCCTAAGTGAACCTGGCTCACCTACTGGGCAGCAACCCCTCTGAGACGGTAAATTTACCTAATCAATTCTCTATCGATAGAATCTTAATTATACTGAGCTATTCTAGATTCAAATAATCCAGTGCAAAACTAATTCTCTTTCTTATCGGCAGGCACCACCAATAGAAGCTTCTGAATAAAGTCATTGATGCTTCCTGAAATAATCAACAGCATATTAAGTAATTTTAAATTATTACTTACTCATCATCATCATCATATTCCCATAAATTACAGTTAAATAGGAATCGACCGAATGCCCATTCTGACATTGGTTTGGATCTTAGTGCTTTGTCGACTTTGTCGTGCTTATGACACGAACAGTTGGTCTGTCAACAACAAGCAAGACACAACATGAGTATCTTTTTTTTATTTGCATAATATGCATATTATTACAAATTATGCAAATAAAAAATAAAAACTAGGTTGAGCTGGTGTCTTGCTGGTAACTTGACCAACAGCTGATCAGTGGGTGCAGGGTTCAAATTCAGTGTTCTCTCCATCATTAACTTCTTTTTTGACATTAAACTCTAACTCTATCATGTGAAACAGATTTCAGCGATTGTTATATATTAAGCCTATTGTATGATTAACGTGAGAGAAGAATACAAACCGAATTATTGTTAATACACAAACATAATTTTAAAATCATTAAATCACTATTTTCTCTCTTAGTGCACTGCCTACTGACAGGTCCATGGTATATAACACCTCCACTCTTATCTGTCTTCCGCCTTCCTCTTCATTTCCACATATGAGTGGGTCTTTAAATCATCTAACATACCTAATCTCGGCCTGCCCCTGCCCCTGCCTCTTTTTCCTTCCATTCTACCTTCTATGACCTCTTTTAATAGACCCCCTTAGAATGTGTCCTATCCAACTCTTCCTCCTATTTCTTAATACATTTATCAACTGTCTAGCTGTGCCAACTCTCTGCAGAACGTCCTCATTTGTAGCCTTTTGAGTCCTCTCCACTCTTCTCCAAATCCACATTTCCAACGCCTCCAGTTTCCTCATATCTTCTTTCCTTAAGGTCCATGTCTCACATCCATACAAAGGCGTGGTCCAAACCAAAGTTTTCACTATCTTTATCTTTGTGTCTTTCTTTAGACTTTTTGTTAATAAATCACTATTAATTCCTATTAATTTAATTTTCTGAAGTCAATATTAATTATTATTAACATAAAATGGCACGATAGTTGATTATATACTACCATATATAAAAGATACAGCATCATATTTGAAAACAATTATTTAATGACCCTTTAATTAATATTTAATTCCTTCTCAAAAGGATATTTACAATTTAACATCCACACATTGACAACAGCAATGACATAGTTTATGATTAAGGTAACAGTAATATTTTTAGTGACAAAATTGAAGTTGCACAACAAAACTAACCAATCCACTTCAGGAATGTTGTAGGCTTTGATTTCCACTTTACACAGACAATGTATACGGGAATACCGGTACATATTATAAGGACACCCAGACCTGTAACATAGGACGTTACAACAATTGTACAAATGTAGAATAGACAAATGTTTGACAAATGTAAAAGTAAAAGTTTCAGCAAATGTAGAATACCTGAGTTCCTATTTCTACGCCTAACTGAACAAAATGAAAACAATTACAAAATTTACAATTTATGCAAATGTTTCATTACAAGCAATTAAAATTAAACTCGATAGACAACCTTGGAATATATTCTCCATGAAGTAATATTATTCCACTGCATGAGAATCTCAGTAATGAGAATCTCGGTCATTTATTTGACTAAAAAATGAGAGCTCTAAACAGCTTTATACATGCTACACGAATAAAGAAAGCGAGCACTCCCATGACTGGCCTAAAATAGGAAATAGATTTAGCTACGACAACATATTAGCTTAAGTATAGAGCTCTACATCAAAACATCTGAAAAACATCTCGGAGACCACAGAGAGATGAAATTAATTTTTACCACTTATCAAACAACTGAGGCAACAAATAAATTAATATTATGTACCGGTCTCAACTGGGTTTGAGTAGAGAGGTACAACAACCAGATAAATTGAGACAATCACGTACAGTATTGGCCAGAATAGTCCAACCTGCACCACAAATAATGCATTATCAAAGTCCAATTACCAGTCATATTAATGAAAGGCTAAAATCAATTTCACATTTACACTATAATATCTAGCATTTGAAATCTTGAGATTAAAAGTCTATATGGATTAAAATCAACAATGGCGGTTCGATGCCAACTTATGCCGACTCTTATAACGGAAAGATATTCTCCCGGATAGCAATTGATAGAATTTGACTGAATTCGTGAGATAAATCAAAATCTAATTTTTGCATTTTATGAAGCTTTCTATTCTCAACTTTAAGTTGAGTCTGTAACGTCATATTTCCAAGAATTCTAAACATTTGCGAGAATTTGGCGCTCTACTATTGACTAGAGCCACCTGGGCCGTTTGAATCTCAGCAGTCGAGCGATAACCTTGTTTTCTTCACACACGTAGATAACGGCCCGAATATCAGAAGATATCTTCCCCAATCTTCTATAGTAGCTGAAATCATATTGAAATTTCGGGCGAAAAGTAGTTCAGAAAATCCAAAAGTGACTTTCTAGACGATATCGTGCGGAACGATGGCAGATATCTTTCCTTCATAATATTGGCTATTAGTGTCGTAATGTTAAAAGTGCTAAACCATCTGGCTGAATTTAAAATGTTAGACATAAAGAAGCCATACAATAAATGAAAAAATGACTGTAACAAAAACTGTTTAAAGAAGAAGAATTTCATATAGCTTCATATTGCTAATTTAATCAATATTAAATATCATTCTTTAAAATAAAACAATATTATAAAGAAAATTTATTAAAACTAATAATTGCTTGCCTATAACTACTTGCATATCTAAATTAATCATAACTAAACCATTTCTACATCTCAACTGAAGAATTACAACAATTGAACGACTTTTAAATATATTTAATTAATGGCTGATGAAATTTAGCTGAACCTTTATCGGTCTGTGCATGTGTGGTCTTTTCCAACGGAAAATGAGCAAAGAGAAAACAGATAGACCAATAGCCAGCCAGTTAACAAACGAAACGTAGGTGATCAATTTGTACATGTCAGTGGATATCAGGTAGATCAGCGAAGTAAAACCCTGTCAAAGAAAAAACATTAAAATAAAGACATTGAAATCAAGTCTATGGCCCTGCTACTTTCCGTTGTCATGAGAAGAAGCTGCTGGTAAATGAAAATATATACTATGAAAAATTCTATATACTGAGCAAAAACTCAGTAAAGCCATGCGAATTAAGAAACCTTTCTCGCCTGACGGCATCAACAAAAGTACAGACTTAACAAACATCAAAGTGAAGCATATATTTAAAATTCCTCTGCAGCATAATTATATTCCTAGAATGTAAGTAATTCTACAAATATTCAAATAACTTAAAAACAAGTATTGTATATATATGCAAAATTAATTAAAACATCTCGTCCCTAGAAAGAAAATTTCACTCGCTTTGAATATATCTATCCAGTTTAATCAGTTTTTATCAAGTATTACCTCAATTATTACACCAATTATTACATCAATTATTACATCAATTATTACATCAAGTATTACACCAATGGAGGATAATTATAAAGGAGCACTGACCATAAATATGACGGCAGGTGCTGGCGTGAGCTTAGAGACTTGAATATAGCTTAGGATCTCCGGCATGTGACCTTCTCTTGAGCCACAGTAGAATAATCTAACAATAATTATAAAAATGTAAATATTACCACTTTTGAATTAGTCAAATAACAATTTCTGCAATAATCCTGCAATTATGAATAAATATGCGAAAATAACTAAAAAAGGCAATATAGTTAAAACAGCTAAATCTGAAAAACAACCATTTTATCATATTTCATATCACAAAGCCATATGATCGTACAGTTCTATAAAATAAACCAAAGTTAAATATACTTCAATTCCTTTGCCCAAATGACTGATGCATTACATTTCTGTTATTTTTAAATTAACAGAGCTACAAACGAATATGTTTACATTTCAGACCATAGAGCCTATTTCTGTTATTTTTAAATTAACAGAGCTACAAACGAATATGTTTACATTTCAGACCATAGAGCCTTTAATATCAACAACAAATATTATTAAGCTAATTAATTATACTAATAATTATAATTATAGCGTTACAATATGGTTTGTTTCCGCAGTATTATTAACGGCACAGTAATCCAGAATGATAGAATTAATTATTTAAAAAAGGATCTCCTTGTCATGGGGTATTAAAAATCAATCAATCAATAAGAATTTAACGTCCAATTCCTCGCTTAAGGCCTTCTTAAGGACGAAAATATACTAGTTATTAATAATAATTATTATGCATATCATTATATAACATAGCTTTCGAGCGAGGAAACTAACATTAACATTAGCTTTACCAGCTTTATTAAGATTCAAATCAGACAGAAAGGGCATTGGGTTATTGAGTGCCTAGGCTCCGGAAATTGCTACCAAATCTTCTAATCCCGACCCTAGTTAAACAAGATTCAAGAGAAGAAGTTGATGATGATAATGACGATGATGATGATATTATTATACCAATTTCCGTATCAAATTGATAAAAGTTTAAGAATTTGAGACAGATCATCTTTCGCTTCATCAAAATTTTGGGAAGTTTCCAAGTATTAGCAGATAAATTAATTCTCTGGCTAAAATTAAGAAATTTCACTTATTCAGAAGTCATTAACTTGTGAATTGTTCTTAGTTGTGATTACCTCGAGGAAGTGAAGAGAATTCCATTAACACCTCCAAATGTCGAGAGAGCAACAAACACGGGAATAATCCAAGCCATGACACCATATAAACGTTGTGCAAACACCTGCACGCACAAAATAGAATGTTTACAGACGATTATTAACAATGTTTAATGATAAGAATTGTATAGTCAAAGTTAAACAGGTTGAACGCTATTTTTCGCACCATAAGAAAACTGCCAAAGAGAGCCTGGTGGGAGCTTTGACTCGAGGCCTCTCGCTTATTAGGCAAGTGCAATGCCAACTCTGTGGAGTAACTAACAACATTTCTTAGAGCAGTCTCGTTCCTACTCTAGCCCACTCCCTCTCACTCTTTCTATCTCTCTGATGTTAAGCCTCTGCCACGACGATGGTCCAAGGTACATTTTCATATTCAAAATAAGAATACGTACCTAATTGCACCTCAGTTAGAAAAGCACTCTTTCGATCAACAAGTTAATCGTTTCACAAAGGCTATATTTTAGCAACCTTTAAAGAACCCATTAATTTGGAAAAATTCCATCTCGTAAGTAATTTCTATTGCCATCCTCAATTTCTGCTCAGTGGCTTTTTACGAAAAGTATATTTTACAATTGATCTAATCTTTAGTGGCCAGTCAACATGCGGGATAATCAGTGCAATAAGCAGTTTAAGATGATTTGCTATTTCAACATAAAAATATGTGAGAAATGAATGTGAGACACGTACGACAGCGACAGCAGAAGATTCTTTGATCTCAGCGGGAGAGACTGTGGTGAAGTAGGCAACATTAGCCAGCATGTAGATAACCGTCACCAGAGTACACGAGATCCACGAGGCTTTGGGCAGGTTTCTGTGCAGCAAACATATAACAGATTTAAATGTCTATTTAACGTAATTTTTTCGAGCGTTACGATCATTGACACAGCAGACAAATAAATTGATTTCATTACCTACAAACAAATCAGAGTAGTTTGCAAAAATTGACAAATAGTCAATTCAGAATGGAGAGATTTTTAAAATATAAGAAAAAGAACAACACAGGGAGGGGATATGGTGTAACGGTTAATGTTCGCCTCAGAAGCTAGTGGCCTGGGTTCTCAGACCCAGGTGAGTCAACAACTAAAGGATATCCCCTGGGACCCCAGGGAGGATAATCTTAATAATACTTTGGATTGATTTTCTGGATTTAGGAATTTGCACTGTTTCTGGACCTTCTTTTTGCTCGCCGGCTTGATCTTGACATAATAGTGCTCGATGTTGTCAAGAATGACTGTGGCTCTCTAATGATATTATTATTATTAGTATAATCATGAACTGGAGCTTGCAGCCATTAGGCGCCGTCAAATGCAAGGATACGACTAATGAAGGAAAGGATTCATCGCAGCAAGCAAGTCATGAGCCTAAATAAAAAATTTAAATTGATCAAATTATTGTTAATAATTTTAGTTGTAGAAATTAGGAAATTAATCTTAAAGTTTAGTTCATAAAAATAAATATAAATTGATATATTTATCAAGTGATATCGGCGATTCCATGTCATACAACTCCTTCACGTATTTCTATCCTCTGTGTCTCTCTTTATATCGACATGCGAACGAATTGGTTATCATCCAACATCTCGAGTCTCGGTCTTCCTCTAACCTTCCATTCTTCCTTCAAATATCTCTTTTAGTAAACAATCCCCTCTCAAAACATGACCTATCCAACACTTCTTCCTTTTCCTTATGATACCAGAAAGAGGAGCTAGATCGGTCATACTCTGAGTGGGGACGGTTTACTAAAAGACGTAATTGAAAGAAGAATGGAAGGAATGAAGATTAGAGGACTAATACTTGGGATGCTAGAAGATATGATAACCTTTTCGAATGTTGATATGAAGATAAAAGCATACGATGGATATATATGGTGGGGTTATATGACATGGACCTGCCAATAGGCAGTGCACTGAGAGAAAGAATGGCACAGCAATGATGCAATGACAACCAGTTAGATTATTTATAACAGGTCAATAGGTGATAGATTCAAATTCAAAACTCTGTCGTATTATGAGGTTTAGCCCAATCGGTAGAGGTGTGCGTCAAATGAAGTTAAGCAACGTCAGACTCAGTTTTGGAAGGACGACCACCAAAACCGAGTGCAGACAGCTTTGAATGAAAAACCCAGGATGTTTGAAGGTTATTCTTAAATCCGCACTAGCCACAATTTCGCTATCAAAAGGCACTTAATACTAATAAGCAATTAATAAAAAAATACAAAAAAGCAAATAAGCAAGGAAAGTCTGCAGTTTGTGTGGGGACTAAAGACGACTGAACTCCGCAAATATTTGTTTTATAACATATTTTCTATATATCTAATAGATTTAACAATTCTTATTTAACAATGCAATTTGATAACCAAAATCAATTAAATATAGAACAAATATTCAGCAAATTACTTGTAGGGGTCTTTCAACTCTTCGATGACATAGTTCAGATAGTTCCTGTTGAAACGATACATCATATTGTATGTAGCAATTCAGACAGTATAAGTGCAAACATAGACGCAAATTTTAAGTTGAAAATTGAGAATAGTCAAATGGAAAGCAGTGCATAACTACCACAACAATCTTATATTCTAGGTAAGCTTAGAGGCTACATTTGAGTTTGGTTGATGCAGAATCCTTTTGAAGGGACCTATTTTAAAATATTTAGAGTAACAGTTGTCTGGAAGAGATAATCGAAAGTAAAGTTGATAGAAATAATACGCCTACTAGTACCCTACATAGAAACTGACCTAATTTATTTAAAATACAAGAATGACGCTCTCTAAACTAGATAAAATTAGAAATATGGACGAAGGAAATATGTATCTTAAAATATATCTTATCGACTTTTTTATCGGCTCGACGCCATAAGCAGTGAGTGAGATATTGACGGTCAATACCGCATTAGCCTTTTAGATAACTCCATCTCATGCAGAGAAACAAATACATTCTAAAGTTCAAACAACCATAATATACGCCGATACTTTCAAGATAGGAAGTACTTTATCTTCCCTGCATCAAAGGCAATTTCGTAAATTCAATCGTTCTGCTAGATTTAGAAGTTAAAATAATTAATTAACATATAATCTTTAAATATAAAAAATTGAAGTATAGAAAATATGCTAAGGTATAACTACTGAGACTATATGACTAGCTACTGAATATCTGCTTTGACGCTTTCAGAAAACATTTAGAAATAAACTATACATATTAATTTCGTCAATTTCTTTTATCTAGCCCATCCTATGAAATGACGAATGGTGTCGATTACAGAACACTCGCAAATATAGACCCATATTTAGCTAAAATCAACAGTGATGGAGGGAATATGAGAAAACCGTTGATATAAATAGCACTATTTGATAGACACCCAGACAAGCAGAAGTCGATAGCAAACTTAATTACGACCACCCGCAACAGATGGCGCGGTCATAACACGTCACATGAGAGATATAAATTAATAATTATTGATGTAAACTTACTAAACTTAAAATTATCATTAGATAACATAATTAAAATCTAAACTTTACCAACATACGAATACTGAACTTTCTTTATCTTATCATAATATTCACCTACTAAACTCTAACCTTATGATAAGACAATTAATTAAAATCCAAATTTTATCTCATAGGAAAATCTGGAGACTTTTCATATTATGGATTTATAACTGATCAAAGCAGTTAGCTTACAATGGGTAAACCGCTTACATAATGTTTTAATAATCTATTAAAATACGCGCTTAAAAGCAGCCCATAATACATCAATAGGCTACTTGTAATATAATGGGTTAATGATCTATTTTTAACACGATTTCAAGCTGCTGGTATTAATTTGCTTTGTTTATTATATGAAAATTCACACATCTCAAAACTGAGTTCAGAATCACAGTTATAGAAATCTCAAGCAACAGGGAGTATGAAAGACAATTTATGAACTCTACAGAAATTATCAAATACAAAAATAACAAATTGATCAAATGAAACCGGAAGCATAATTAAGATAATTGACGACTAGTGTAAAGTGTACAGTAAAAGCGCCTACCAGCCGTTGTAGGCGAACAATCCTTGGTAGAAAGCGATAGATATTGAACCTGCATTCCATTTTGATCCCTCAAACGGGTTGTTGAAATATTCAAATTCACCTGAAAAATTTTAATCAATAAAATGATGTTATAATTTATCACTATCAAATAGAGAGCAAATACAGAGCAAATACTTAAATACAGAGCAAATACATAGCAAATACATCAATTAATATGCAAATCTTTGATCGATTATATGCATGTCTGTATAAGACTTTCCTAATCCGAGCGGTTGTTAACGCAATATATTTACTATTTAAGTGTACACTTATAAGTTATTAGCACTAATATATTATGCTAATCAGAATCAATCAATCAATCGCGTGTCGTAGGACACAACCAAGCAGAAGCTATCGATAAACCACCTCAGAAACTATCTTTTCACGTTACAGATCCACAAGAACACCTAGCATATTCATGATATAGCATGAGATCGAACCAACTTGTTGGCTATTTAGTGAGCGTGAGAGATCGATAGGAAGCCTGCCTCGTTACCTCGGACCTGCTATTAGGAAGAGCACTCGAGGGTGGATAGGAAGCTCTTCACTGCGAGCAGTGGTTGCACTTGACGTCAATGTAAATTGCACTCGTGTGCAAGACACAGCAAAATTATTAACCGTAGACCACAACAGTCGCTAAGATAGGGATTGAAAAAGAGGTTCAGGATAGACTGGTCGCAAGGCACAACAATAGGAATCACATATAGAATCTCGCTAGCATTTCATTTTAGAAGTAGAACTCGTTCTATGTCCAAAATATATAGAACAAAAAGATAAATTAAATAATGAAGCAGCGAATGAACAAAAGGAATTAGGTGTCACTTCTTGTTAGGCATACAACGAACACCCTGCGCAGCACAATAAATTATTTTATGCACTTAAATCAAATAATATTCAATCAATATAAATGTCCTTATTTGAAGCTATCAACCAATATCGAATCAGGAACTTCTTATATAAAAGAAATTCAAACACTTAAAGCCTTATTAGGCAAATTTAAATTAGAAATATTTTGAATGAAGAAAAAAGTACAGTTAATTTCAAGATTTTATGGAATTTCTAGAGCAACATTAGTATCAGAACAGTAGCAATCGAGTGTATAAACGTCATCGCCCTAAACTAAAAACTCGCCCACGAGTTACAACATGCATCATCTACCAGCGCGACACGTACCCTGTATTATACGCGCACTACAAGTTTCGTAACACCTGTTCTATCACTTCGGAATAACGACGTTAACTTATGTAGAACATTTCACCGGCTCGCCAATGTAAATCTGTAAGATATTCGATAAGTTATTACAGAAAGCTAACAGCACACCTCATTTTACAAAACAAGTTATTTCTCTCTCCCTCTCTCTCTCTCTCTCTCTTAAAGCACTACCCACTGGCAGGTCCATGGTACATAACGCCTCCACTCTTCTCTGTCTTCCGTTTTCCTCTTCATGCCCACATACGAGTGGATCTTAAAATCATCTAATTATTCTAACATGATATACTATTATTATTGGCGGAATTCTGCTTACGACTAGGTGGGGACCCTATGACTTCCTCAGCTTCGACTAACATTTACTGTGAGGGGTATCATTCCCTGAGAAAACTATACTGTTTACACGGACATTACAGGACACATAAAACATTTTCTCTTATTGTTAGCGATAATCCACTAAGCTAGTGCCTGATCAGAAAACTCTGCAATATTGCTCTTGATTGATGCACAACAGTCATGTAGTTTTTACAATATCCCTGAAAAATATACTACTTCTTCGTAAACATAGCCTCTTCCATTGCAACTCGCTTATCCATTTATTCCGTTATTCATTATTGCTGCAGTTTCAAAGTAGTTCAAAGTAGCGTTGTTGTTGTTAGTAAACAATCTGATAACCTATAACTTGATAACTATAATCCTGACAAAGTCACACAGGATTCGATAAAGACAAATGGGTACGCACTGTATAACTCGGTCTCAAAAATGTATAGAGTCCGCCATAAATATGCAAAGATACTGCCACTAATGGCCACCAGAAAAAGGAAGAAGACCTCCAATTGTTGCAAGAGTGGAACAATGACACCAGAAAATGAAATTGAATCATGACAGCGGGCATTCTAAAGTCACTACAGCTTCTCCACCTAAGTATAGTTGCATCACCAGACAATATATCACCAGGGCCTTTAAAATAAAATCTCAAGATATTTAACGCATTGGCAGTTTGGCAGGGAACGTCGATACACGCTAAGAGAATCTCGGAATGAAATTTCGCGAGATTCTGTTACAACTGTTATTATATATTGTAATATAGTTAGATTCAAATACATAATTGGTAACTTCTGAATTGCGTGCCATCTGACAAGCACAGCACTGCATGACATCTGAGACAATCTTCCAGTCAATTTTTTCTACATCATTTAATACCGAATACCCGAGTGACTTCATTTCAAGTTTTCTGATAACCAAGAAGACAAAGCTATATGTACTTCTTTTCTAAAGAAAATATAAAATTAAACATAGATTTACAGCTTTAAGGTTCATGATAATAATTTAATTTAGTCATTTTTATTCAACACTTCACGTTAACAAAATTACAATTTAAACAATAGTTGTTCTTTAGTAATTTCAATCAGCTAAATAGGACAAATTTATAGATTTAATAGAGTTACTGCAGGGAATATTGGGATCTAGCTACATTCCTAACTTGTTATAACTGCTTAGAAAGGGAGTAGGCATTCTATTGTAGGCTCATTGCATCGTACTTATTCAGTTATTCACACACTCGGGCTAAGCCTTTTAATCCACTGTAAGCTTACATGCAATATACCATCATGACAACAAGGGTCCAATGCAATAGAAGGTTAACGTACGCAACAGTAAACCTCAATAACAAAACAAAAACAAGCCTCTCATTGTATAGCCAAAATATTTATAAAGTACATTCTACATTGATCATATACTAATTTAAACTTATAAGTAGCAAAAGGATTAGAGTTATAGTCTGAAGAGGTGCTAAGTTACTCAGCACAACATTCTGCAACGTAAATGATTCGCCATTGACGATAAAAAACAGATAAAATCTTACATATTTACTGTTCAGAGTTCAAAAATATAGAAAAAATAAAGCGATCGAAGTTCACATCTAATAATATGATTCACATGACAGTCTACATTCGTATAAGCCGTCATTTTCGATCAGGAACTTACTTTATTGAATAAAGTGAAAATTATATAAATAGACAGTGCCATCAGTCCTATCATCAGTCAGGAATAAATATATGTGTGTGTATGTGTGTGTGTATATATATATATATATACATATATATATATATATATATATATATATATATATATATATATATATATATATATATATATATATATACAGACCGGGGCAAAAAAAATAATCCCCTAGCGAAATTTCAATAACTTTAAGAAAACTCAAAATATCTTTACGAAATTTACGGAGCTTCTAGGGGAGGAATTTCTACGTATATCCTGCAAATTTGATGAAAATCTATTGAGCAAGAAAAATATTACAGTGTTTCTACGAAAAAAGTGCAAAATCAGTTTTAACAAGGCTTTTTTTTACCAAAAGTCTTAATAACTTGGACAAAACTCAAAATAGTTTTACAAAATTTTCGAAGCTTCCAGAGGAGGAATTTAATGGTGAAAATATATTCAGAAGTAACAAAAATAAAGCGTTTCTTCTAAAAAAATGTTAACTTCAATTTTAACAAGGCTTTTTAAAACAAAAGTACCAGACATTTTCTTCACAATTTAGAAATAATTTTAACAGAAGAACGAAATTTAGGCATCTTTTATTGGAGTAACTAACAAGGTAGTGCAGGCTTAAACTCCACCACTTAAGTAAATAGCCCTTTTCAGGGTCGTTATTTTCTTTAAATGGAACGACTGACATTTCGAAAAGCCTTGTTAAAATTGATTCTAGCACTTTTCTTTTAGAAATGCTGTAATTTCGTAACTAATCAAAATATTTTCATCAAATTTGCAGGATATACGCAGAAATTCCTCCCTGGAAGCTCCATAAATTTCGTAGAGATATTTTGAGTTTTCTTAAAGTTATTGAGATTTCGCTAGGGAATTTTTTTTGCCCCAGTCTGTATATATGTATGTATATATATATGTATGTGTATATATATATATATATATATATATATATATATATATATATATATATATATATACATACATATGCACTTGTGCAAGGGGGCCCCCTTAAAAATCTTATCCTAATCCTAACCCCCAACCCTAACCATAACCCCTTAACGCCTAAAATAAGTTTTACTAGATACAAAAATAAAACAGCCAAAAATAGATACAAATTGCAGTGGATCAGCAATTTCTGTGCTTTGGATACCTATTATCAAGTGTTTGGCATTGTCATTTCTGAAAATAGTTTGTTAAGACTCTGGTAAAGAAGGGCTTCAAAATCTTTCTACTTTAAGTCCATTGTGTCAGGGTTACTATTGGTTAATACTGGTAACCATTTGAAGCTTAAATCTTTCTAAAGAAATCTCGGGGGCCCTTTCACTGGGGGGCCCTCAGCACGTGCGGACTAGTGCTTCATGGTAAATTCGGCCGTGATATCTAATGTCTTTAATGCACATTAATATATCTTAAAAGATGCTCCGTGCCCCGGACAGTGTTGTTTGAGCCACCAAACAGTTGACTTATATTCCAAGTGTCGTATGAGGAGACCGCGTTTTCCTAAAGGAACCATTCTCGACAGTAATAATAACCAGAATGTAATCTTTACAAAAACAACATCATAAAATCAAATGTACATGATGCTCGTATTTTTATTTCAATATGGTACTCAATGGCAACAACAACAGCTTCCGCTTCACATTGTAGTAATCTGTACGGGATACTTCAGTAAATACTCTCTGTGTCTTAACTAAGCATTTCTACGAATAGTCCAATCCATCTTACTGAATTAACAAACAAAGTATAAATACAATAGAAATAATAAAGTTAAAAACTATAATTATTTTGAGCATCACCACATGCAGAATGTTCAACGCTAAAAATAAAGAGCGCTACAACTTCATCTAATCCATAAGTCCTTTAAGTACAGCATTTTCCTCATTCGTGGAGATTCCTGTCTAACTATTGATTGGCTAAACAGGAAGTAGTTCCCACGCAGCAGACGACGTACAGTCAATCTAGCATTAGTCGAGAAATTGTGAAGCTTTAACCGGCAAAATATATCCATAAACTAAAGAAGCTATATAGAGTTTTTCAAACTAGAAGCATTCTTTGCATTTTTAATAAAAGGAATATAAAAGTTGGGTTTGTTTGAGGTGAAATAAATTTAAGTTGATTAGCTGACATCTTTTGACGCAGCTATAAACAAATTCTATATTGAATCAAATGATTAAGTGTAGTCTAAATCAGGCTATCACTTTACAAGCCACTTTTTAACTATAGTGGCAAATCAATAAGTACACGCGAATTTGTTGTCCTCATTTGATTTAACTAATCAATAAGTTTGATAGAGATTCAGATTTGATTAAAGACCTCTATAATCATTGAACATGCGATAATTTGTCAGCAACTTATTTAAAACGTCAGTACAGTATCTAATTCAAATATTTTAGACACTACACGAAGCAAAACTAAGCAAATAGAGCACATTCCGCTAGTTATCTTTGGCGGGATGCTAGATGGAGTTTTTTAACGGAAAAGCAAATAATTACCATCTTTCCTTGACAACATATATGGATTGGGTATGTCAGTTTTCAAGTAACTGGTGTTAAGTACATGTTAAATAGGCCCTATTTATTAGAGCCTGTTATAGCAGATACTGAGTAAATAATTAAAACTATAATACTAAGAGGATATGATTTAACTTTAGGTCTTAAACGACGTTCCAGGCGAATCAATAGTTTTTACTTCTTCAACGATAAATCACACGATAATGCTTTAATGAATACGAGTTCATAAATATGCAGTATTTACAGAAATGTGCTTTTCATTTCATCAAAGCAACTTTACTAATTATTTTTACCTTGGATCCATATCGTTGAAAAATGTGAAATTTATTAGTAGAGAAAAGATAAATTTAAATATTACTACCGAACACACTGTAGACTATTTGTAACTATTAAGCAACATTAACCAATTACAAATAGCAATCTTTTATTATATTATGACAGTATAATATTAACACCACTATTTGTAGTGAGTGTTAATCCAGCCGGCTTCAATTTTGAAGTTGATTTAAGTGTATAATTACATGCGCATCCACCAGGTGCTCAGCATTAAACTACTGTGCACGTTGTAAAATTAAATTTTCTATTTCAACAATAATAAATATTATAAAAATAAAAATAATAACAGTATTATTATTATTTGGATTTTTTGTCACACTTCTAATTTTTGAAACTGACGAAATACCCAGTAGAATAAAATAATAATAACTATAGCAAAAACTGAGAAAATCAGAAACAAAAACGAAGTATAATCATAAGCATAAAGATATTGATACCAAGACAGAGTTGAACGATTCCAGTGAGGATGATGAGAACAAGAGCCAAGAGCTTAGCGTACGTGAAAATATCCTGCACCCTCATGCTCCACTTCACGTCAAATGCATTGATCACCGTCAATACAACTGCAATACAATAAATTTAAGTATTTAAATGATGCTTTTCACTCAAATGTTGCATCGTATGAACACTATTAAACGTGCATCGACATGCATTTGTTCATAAATATGCATTTTGATTCAAGTATGCTATCTATTTTACTTGGCACGCATTTGTTCACAAAAATTCAAACCAAGTAGAATAGATGCTATTAGATAGGGATGTGCATTAGTTATTATACAGTAGTTTTTGTAGTAAAAACCGTCAAACACACGAAATGCATGCTAAATGGAATCTGCAAAACGCAAATGTCTACTTCTTGAGTAAATTCAGTTAAAACTATCAATTGGCCTATATGTCGTAGCAGTTCACGTTTTCAGTATCGATGCAGGAACGGGTCACGTGACATAGCTTCACACAAAAATTTTCCAAGTTTTCCAGAATATTACTTGTTTATTTCTACTAAATATTAAAGGCGCTCTATTTAGTAGAATCTTAAATTTGTACAGTTGATATGTGTAAATAATCGAACAGATTCTTTTAGTTTCAGATTGACTTCTTAAATTAGAGAAAAAATCAAATAATATTTATTTTTCAATATAAAAATAGCTAACTTGAAAATCAAAATGCAAGGTAGATTACAGTAGGTGCGCTATCCGGAAAACGAGAAAGCTACTAAAAATACAGCTTCTTTAGCGGTCACATCTGATGCTCTACGCTGATAGTTGTACACACGGTAGCGTGACATCACGTAACTCAGAATTTTTCCAAAAATCATTTGTTCCATAATGAAATTCCTTTTCGACAGTAAATCTGTGCTTTACTCTTGAAGCAATTTGCTTTTAATGCCAATACATAGGAACAGGAAATAGAATGATAGAATTATCTCCTGTCCAGACAAACAGCACCTTTCATCCAACCAAATATCACGTTTCAGTTGATTATACTGCATCCGGCTACAAGCAGATGTATCTAATTATACGCAAGGTCAATTAATAAGATGCTTCAACAGTACTTTATACATATGAATATCTCAGTGACAGGTTAATTTTGAGCAAACAGACGGTTAATTTTACTCAGACTTCAGCATATTGTTGCGTTACTTTATGTTTCCACGGTCACCATAAAAAGTAATCCTTAGAATTTAACAGGATCAGAAATTCGCACCATAATAGCCTACATCAGGTATACATGTATATATGTTATTTTATCACAGAAAATACCAATAATTTACCTACTAACATTTTTGCTACACTAGCAATTAATCAATGAACATAAGTAACTATGCAAGTGAGAAGGACTGATAAGAATGAGAAAGAATGTGACATTTGACACTTACTGATACATATTGATTGATACAGATTAATTGAATGACTGATTTATTGATATGAAACATTTGAACACCTACTGATATAAATTGATTGATTGATTGATTGATATGAGACATCAGAACACTTACTGATACACATTGATTGATTGATTGATTGATTGATTGATTGATTGATTGATTGATTGACTGATTGATTGACAAGAGACATTTGAACGCTTACTGATACAGATGGCAGCTAAGAACTGCAGCGCAATGGTCGGCGGCTCGCAGTCAGGAAACAGAGGAAACACGACGTAGTTGGCGAAGGTGAGAGCGACTACAGCGGCAGAGCAAGGTCTGACTATCATACACTCCACCCAGAGGCGCAGAAAAGCGAGGAATGGACCAAAAGCTTCGAATATATAGGCATAGTCTGCGCCTGATCTAACGATAGCAGTGCCTAGTTCAGTGTAGCAATAGGCCCCGACCATTGAGAACAAACCACAGAGTAGCCAAACGATCAGAGAAAGTCCCACAGATCCAGTGTTGTCCAACACTCCCTTGGGACTGAGGAATATACCAGACCCTATGATACTACCTACTATAACAGTCACTCCGTTCAGCAGAGTTATCTTGGGTTTAAGGTTTACTGCATCACTACTGCCCTCACCCATCTCTCCCGACTCTTCGCCCTTCTCGCCCTCTCTCAGTGGTCTCATTGCCACCGCCGATACCTCGTCGCCCTTCTTTCCCGACATCGTTAGTTTGGCTTCAAAATACTTGAGATAAAAAAGTTTTGATTTTTTGAATTAACTGCAGGTCCTATCTACAAGACCTAAGACCAGATTCTTTATATTTAGTTAACTTGTGTGGTACTTATATCTGCAAAATACAACAAAGTCAACTATAGTAGGACATCAAAACGGTAAAACACGCATAAGTGGAGAATATAAATCTTCAGGGAGGTGATATGGCATAACGATGACAATGTTCACCTTGGAAGCAATTGGTAAGGGTTCAACACTCAGGTTAGTAAACAACAAATGGAACAAGAACTAAAGCGAATAATTATCTCGTTCTGGATCCGGGTAGCTGAGTAGAGTACCTGGCGAAAACTTTCTGTATTTCGTTAGAACCAACTAACTTCGATATTACGAAAGGCAATGAAATACCAAATTTGTCAGATAGAAAGTATCTTGAATTCGTTATCTTGATATCTTGAACTCTGATCTAGGGCGCTGTAAAAACAAATTTTCTATATACTTTTTCTATAAACAAAAACTACAAACGTCATCATATTTTTGAAGGTACATTTCCGACAAGTGCCCCCCCCCCCCGTCTACGCCATTGATCTCTGCAGCCACGTCTACTCAATCACTCGATATTGAGTCTGAGCTTGACAGCAGCAGAGACTGCTCCGAGCTATTCAACGGATTTATTAAATCTGAGTCTAATTCCACTCAACATCACCTGCTCTAGTGCATTCGCATCAACAACACGCTTTCACTCACATATATAGAGTCCTGCAGTCGATAACGACAATATCGAGCACTGTAATGTAAAAATCCGCTGAACAGTAGTAGAGAGAGACGATACAATTTGAAAAATTAAAAAAACTGACACCAAGAATGTCCAACAAGAGAAATAACTAAATTGAAATGCACAAAAATATACGAGACCTATCACATATTGTAGAAATTATAAATTTTATAATCCACTTAGATGATAAATGAAATGGTAATGTGGTAATGATTTGCGGGCGTTACATCACTAAGAGAACAGGTGAGAGCTGAGAATCCATTAAACAATTTATTACCAACGTGGCAACGCCGACTTAATTACCTGTAAACAAAGAAAGCAGGTATGAGCCATAAATGTAAAGCAATAAATCATGTAAAGTGTCCAGAAGTTGAGTTTCAGAGAACAACACCACAGAATAAAATAAAAATATACACCTGCTACACTACCATGTGGTATGATCAACCGTAATAGTATTAATCAGAATCAAAACAAACAATTTCAGCTGAATACCAGGACAAAAGTGATCCCTTTGAAGATATATTTAAGACGTAACATATATGTGCAACATTTGTTGACAAAGCAAGGGCCTCCAAGTTCAAAACCTTATAAACCACAAGCTCTCGTGAAATTTCACTTCATTGTTGCTTACCGTAAGCAATAATGAATTGGTATTTCATGAGAGCAGCCACTCTCGTCATAATACTAATCATTTGTCAGAAATGTCTCTTGAATTCATATAATAGGGTTCCTTTTATAAATAGCTGTTGAAAAACTCAACTTACCAAAAGATGGATGCAACAAGATGTCATTGATAAGCATCCCAGTATGCAAAAATGACCAGTGATAGTGGTAAATAAATAAATAAATAAATCTTGAACTCATACAATAGGGTTCCTTTTATAAATAGCTGTTGAAAAACTCAACTTATCAAAAGATGGATGCAACAAGATGTCATTGATAAGCATCCCAGTATGCAAAAATGACCAGTGATAGTGGTACAAGTATTTTTTATTAAATTTTATGAATTTTAAAACAGAACTTTTAATGAGAAGAACGTTAACTTTGAATCAACCAAGTCGAAACTGATACTTTATGTGTTCATAGAGGGCATTAAAGTAGATTTACAACTTGCGACTGCAATGACAATATCGTAGGACCACTGACATAGTATCAAAAGATTGTTAGAATAATTAACTGTTTGCGCCACAATCTCATATAGACATCATATATAAAAATACTAATAACACTTTATGGCACTCGGATTTATGAAAACCCTAATGAATCTAGGTCATATCGCCTCTTCTAAATGAGAAAACTTTAGGTCGCACTACTTCAACTGAGATGAAATATTTATAAACATACGATACAAAAGATGTCTTCTGCTTTATTTCTAATTCACACCACTTGATAATGAAGGAAATGTCAACTTTGTCACCTAACGATGATCAAAGTTCAGCAAGACATTAACAGTAAGCCGCAGTTGAATTAGATTTGCCAGGCTAAATTCTGAGCTCCACAGCCTTGGTCCTTGCATTTGAGCAGTCGAACACCCATTTAATAAATTCATGCAAGAATATGAACTCTGCATCAATCGACAAACTTATAAGATCAGCAAAAGAATCAAATGAAAAAATACTACAGATGTAACCAGAAATAAATATTAAGAACTACTTATCATCAAATTGGATTCCTGCAACCAAAATTTAATTAGCATTAGATTATTAAAAGTGATAATTAGTCATAAAAAGGACATCTAGGAAGAACAGAATGAAAAATGAATGTGAGGATGAATTTGAATGTTGAAGGGTTCGGGGATACGTTGGCTCAGTCGCGATTGAGATGGTATGGGCATATTGCGAGAAAGGCAGATGAGGATGTAGTAAAGAGAGCTTGGAGGGAAGAGCTGGATGTTAAGCTAGAGAGGTAGACCACAATTGACGTGGGATGCGGCAATTAAGAAGGACATGAAAAATAGGGGATTGACTGATGATATGGTGTGGGACAGAGAGGACTGAAGAAATTCTATTCGTATCCAGGTCCTGGTTAAACTGGGATTGAAAGGAGGATGATGATGATCATCATAATTAATCATAAATGATATTAATGTAATTTACAAAGTATTGAAATTATATAAAACAAGTGGTCTTCAAAAACCTATGCGTGAATAAATAAACTCAATATAATTCACCTATTCAAAAACTTACATTTTTAAACAAGCATCTCCAACACAAAGCAATAAGCGCAGATAAATTTTTACACAAGTTTCTATTAAACATATAGTTACTAACAACAAGGAAAACATGACTTTAGCAATAAAATATAATTATGTCAAGAAAGTCCACGACGACAAAGCACTTCATAATTATATAGATCTTTTTCTAGTGCTTTAATACCAATAGCTTAACTGATCAATCTTCACTTCAGACTATCAACTATTAGCAAGTACCAGCAACTACATCAGTTACTATAAGCAGCTCTAGCTATCAGCAGATGCAGCTATCAGCCGGTGCAGCTATCAGCAGATGCAGTTTTCAGCAGATGCAGCTATCAGCGGGTGTAGCTATCAGCAGGTGTAGTTATCAGCAGATGCAGCTATCATCATGTGCAGCTATCATTAGGTGCAGCTATCAGCGGGTGTAGCTATCAGCAGATGCAGTTATCAGCAGATGCAGCCATCAGCAGGTGTAGCTATCAGCAGATGCAGTTATCAGCAGATGTAGCTATCAGCAGATGCAGCTATCAGCAGATGCAGCTATCAGCAGATGTAGCTATCAGCAGATGCAGTATTTAAGCAGGAGCTTGTACTGTTGTACAGCTATCAATGAATGGCGCAACTGGAACAAACCTAGTCTAACAGCTATTTGTAGAGCTTGATGATGGTCAACTAAGAACTTTCGCATATAGATGAAAACTGCCCTTAATCCGACAGCATGGTCACCGTGTGCTCAAATGCTAACTATATGAAAGGCCTGTAAACGTCACAGCTATAGTCTAAAGTATAGAACCACTACATATAATACATATAAAGAACCATCAATTAACGAAACAAGGATGAAAAACGAAAATGAATGGTTCAGTTTACTGCTATAGGATAGTAAAGTGATATAACTTAATTTACCAATGAATCTGAATTTAACAGTGAATCGCTAGGCAACTTCGCTTTGATCAACTGGCTTCGGCCCAGATATCAAGTAATGACAGTATTTGAGCAGAGTATGACAGTACAGTGACTTGAAATCTAATTAAAGTAAACAGACAAGATGAAGGCTGTTTATCAGTACTACTTGTAGACAAAGTATCCTGGATGACGCTGTGAAATTATCAATTACAATGGTTAGAAATTTAAAAAGCCGTAAGAACTAAATCTTATTACAACGTAATTTACTGAAACACAAGATTACATATAAACTGCTACGATCATAAGAAAAATTTGGTTCGTTTTAAGAAAATCTAGAGTGCTAAAGATCAGCTGACTACTGTAGTACATTCGAGAGGCCTGCTAGAACAGTACAGAGTGTAAACGATTTACAAAACAATTAAAGAACTCATGAAGGCTAGATCAATCAAACCGTTGCACTACTGTGGAAAGTTTTCAGTTGAGATGTCTAAACTGTACCCTTTTAGAAGAATCTACTGTATATTGGTGATGGATGGCCATTTTCAGTTAATTGGCCTGTAGTACTTAGGAACTTTAATAATTTTATCAATAAATTTAATAACTTTTGTAACTCAAGAGCAGTGACTTTGAGTAACACGTAAAGCAACTGATAAATAGCTAGTCGTTAGACAATGGTTATTAAAATAACACCAACAACAAATGTTAAGCAGCTAGTAGCAAGATAACAGCCAACTTCTATGAAGCAAGAGATTAAGAGTAACGTATATTTTCCGAAAAGAAAATAATCAAAATGTAAAGGTAGTTTTAAATTGATCGTCAGATGCAATTGTTATTAAAACTAATAGATTATTCATTCGTTCTAATGGCAATTATTAGTATTAATAATATTAATATTTGTGATTAGTAATAATTAACTGTTATTAATACTAATAGTTAGCATACATTTTAATTTTGCAAATTTTGAGAATTTTATTTAATTTTGACACTTATTTTCATATTATTTTCATATTGAATTTAGTCCAGTAACTAGTGCAAATATAATTAAAAAGTGGCTAATTGCCACGAATTCTCAATATTAAACCTTAATTTATACAGGTTTAACAATTAATTTCAATTATTGCGGCCATAGTTAACCTATCAACCATTGTGCGCAGAAAGAGCCCATCACTTCTACGTCACAGAGACGATCACTTCAGTCTCATGCAACCTTGTTCGTCACAGCCCTATATACATATTGACATGAAGGCCTAAAAGTGAAAGAGGCTACAGCTGCAGAAGTCTCAAGCTCCCTTGTAGACAATGGCCTATAGACCAAAGTCCGATCAAAGTTTGAGAGACAAGAAACTTTCCTGAATGCCAACCAGCTTTGAAGGATGCTGCTATTCAAAATATTATTTTCTAAAAAGTGAGTCCTCGAGGGTAAACATTATGAGCCACAATGACAATGATATACAAAATGGTAACTTCAGTTTCACTAGCTAGAAGTCTCACCAACAATGAAAACAGCCTGATCATATATGATAATATGAAGACACTGAAACAACATGTTAACTTTACGTAGGGATTACTTAGTAAAGTGAACTATAATTGCAGATGAGAAAATGGGGTGAACTCTAAACTATCAGAAACCAAGCTTCAGAATTGTTATAGCTAATCTCCAAAAAGACAATATTTAATTGAAGACACGCCAGCCCCAGTCAGAGACAAAGCTACATCCACTATTAAACCAATGACAACTCTCACATTAAGGAGGATGAAATCAATTCTAGCAAGTGTTACATTCTGCTACAGAAAGTCTATGAAGTCATCGTGCAATACTTTCCACCATATTTTGCGTAGAGATAACTATAGTATCATAGTATGGATCAATTATGTAATAGATAATATGGTCCAATGGAGCTCATAAAAGTTGAAATTTGTTAGTAAGTGTCCTGCTCCTATACTAATGACCTCTCAGAAGCTACACTAGGCTTCAAGAAGGCACAGGTTTAATAAACTGGGCCACTGAGGAGCAAGTTCGCTAGTAAAACCTTTAAGGGCTTAGGGCTTTTAAGGGCTTAGGGCTTTTAAGGGCTTAGGGCTTTTAAGGGCTTAGGGCTTTTAAGGGCTTAGGGCTTTTAAGGGCTTAGGGCTTTTAAGGGCTTAAGGCTTTTAAGGGCTTACGGCTTTTTCAAGAATCCATAATTGGAAGATTTTTCCAGAAGAAAAGTTTCTTTCACAAATAATATTTATTTTAATTCTAATCTATATCTTAACTTTTTCAGGTCTTAATTGCGGACTATTTCAATTAAAATGTAAACCTTTACTTGCCTAATGATCTTGAAGACAGATTTAATGTAACCATCAAAACAATGACAGAACCACATGCATATGTACTGAATATAAAACACTAGATCCTAGACGATATCCTTTAACTAATCGTATTCATTTCTCTACCGGAAACCTTAACTAGTCAATAAAAGCCGGACGGGTGTATGACGTAGATCAATGGCATTGATCTACGCAAGGTCCATAATTAATTAAGTTTTAAAACTTTCGCTTGTAAATCATCTTCTATGAGAAGAAGTATCTAAGCTTATTGACCTGATATCTATTTATCTAAGCGTTTGATCTACATCACATACCTGTTAATGGCCCTAAACTTCAAAGCCGGAGACCTATGGTATACATAAATTTGTATAACGTTTAGTATACTGCATTTGTTATGTAGTAAAAATGGAATTTGTTATATCCATACAGTTTTTAGATTTAAGTAACGCGACTCTTTCTATTTCACGGATATAAAGGTTTTGATCTCGTTAATCTTGCGGTCTTTGCATACTCAGTCGTCATCGTGTGGTGTTTTGGCGCCTGCTTGTGCCAATAACACTTAAAGAAAATCACAAAGATAAAAATGGTGAAAACTTTGCTGTGAACTAAGCTATTATATGGATGCGAAATATGGCCATTAGGAAAGTAAGATGCCCCAAGAGATTAGAAGTGTTGGAAATGTGGATATGGAGAAGAATGGAAAAAATAGCTGGAACCAAAAGGTTAAAAATGAAGAAGTCTTGAAGGGAGTGGGTACAGATAGACAGTAGATTAATGCTATAAGAAATAAGAAGATGAATTAGATAGAACACATTCTAAGGGGAGAGTTTCCTAAAGGAGGTCATAGAAAGTAAAATTGAAGGAAAGAGAAGCAGAGGCAGACCGAGATTAGGAATTTTAGATGACTTAAAGATCCACTGGATTGTGGACATAAACTGAAGAACGGAAGACAGAGATGAGAGGAGGCATTATATATACCATGGACCTGCCAGTAGGCAGTGTACCGAGAGAGCAACTAATAAGCCATTTTCAAATTTCCACTTTCTTAAAAACGTCTGTCAAGTTCAATTTAGGATTCTAGACAAGTGAGGTTTGTTTTGAGTTTCCATAACCTTCGACTAAACCTGTAATCAATCCAGATGTGAAAACATTTGCAAATGATCTCACTTGAACTAGAACTAGATCTTAGTTTGAACATTTTTGCAAAGGGTGGTCCTTTAAACCTCACAATTTAAATAAAAATTTTCCATTTTCCTCGATTTAAGTTGAAGAAACAGGTGGATTCAACTCCAAATTCCATGTTTTCTAGAAACGGGATAAAAGGGGGCTTAACACTACTATGACGTCAGTCTATGAAGTGTAGTGTAAGAAATAGCAAACTAAAAGAAATATGGTAGTATTAAGGTGGACTAGGATATAAAGTAATGCTAAGCATAATTCCACTGACGACATATATCTGCTAGCCCAACTCCCAAATAAGTAAATCGTGTATATATTATTATCGTGATTATATTACTAATAGATTTTCTACTATCTGCGCCATATGGATCTATCACAATCTCTTTTCTAGCTTCATACAGTTTACTGTTTTGATACGCATAAAGGCTTATACTTTGGCCTGCATCCGACTTAACACACGCTTCACTGTATAAATATCTTATTTGTTGATTACCATTAAAACTTACAACTAGATTCAACAAACAACAGCATATTATAAACCTATATTGTATGGCAATCATTCATTTATATAAATACTACAACGATAAAAATTAACACTATTATTGCAGTATATCAATGAATGGTAAATATATGAAAAGTGAACATAATAAATACACACAAAACATGGCATAAGAACTTACGTACTAATCGCCTCGTTGTAATCACTAGCACGTTCTTGTCGATTGTTAGTTTCTCTGAAGTGTCACAGATTGATTCATAGAAAACTTACAACTTACAATAAGGACGTAATTACAAACCAGGTTGTAAGCACGTTGTTTCACTGCTGCGCGCTACCGGTTCACGTGCGTAGTAGGTCGTAACTCAGCTGCTGACAGCTAAGCAGCTTAGCATAATTCTTACCCTCCCCAAGAACACTAGTGCCTTGTTTAATTGAACAAGTAACCTAACAGAGTTTAAGATCAAATGATTTAGAGAATAGATTGTTGTGTAGTATTAAATAACATAGAAAATGTAAACACTTTAATTTTTGAAGGATTAACACACTTTATATCAGGAAAAGATTCTGATAAATATAGTACTCTACATTGAGCCATACTACATGATACATCGCACATCCAACTCAACACATGCTTAATTCACTTTATTATACAGTCTATATACAGTAGGCTTTTAAAGAATTTCCAATAAGTCACTGTCGCTTTTAAAGAAATCTTAATTATCAATTCATCAGAAGTTATTGGAAGCATCATTTACGGATATGTACATAGTAGTCCTTTATTTGTATTATAATTCTTATTACTACACAGACAGAGAGAATTGCAGAAGATCTATTCGTATCCCGACCACATTTAGATTGGGATTTAAGGGAAGATGATGACGATGAATAATTCTTATTAATATATCCTATTAATAATCTTATTAATATATCGCTTACATTTAGGAAAAATTAAGCTCCAGGAAACCCAAAACATCATATTTTTAAAGGAACAGACCAAAGAGAAAAGCAGATCCATTTTACATATTAGTGCAATTCTTTAATTACAGCAGAAGTTTGTGCTAGATGTGTTTATACAGGAAATAAATTGGCGTCGCAAAGGATGTTGTGAGCAGATAAATATCAAGGGGTACAGAATTACAAAGTTTAGAAACGACACGAATGATTGATCACCTTTCAATTTTTTGGCGAATATTTGTCAAAGGGCGTCTTGTCATCACCCAATTCACACAGCAAATCCTCGAATATACTAAACAATCCAGTGGATTTGAATTGGACCTCGTACATCAAACTGAACTAATCTTAAAGACCTTTTACGGATTTACCAACAAACTACTGTATTTAATATTTAATTATTTCAGTTTCATATAAAACATGAATCAAATATGATTACATACAGTTCACCAAAATAAAGAAATATCCGAATAGTTGATATCAACGGAAATTAATTAAATTTAATTGTCTGTCCTTGTAATGTATACGAAATATTCACACCATAGTGTAAAGCGTAGAATTAAAATAATCGTACACAATATCAAAGCAACGAAAATACAATACGTTTCACTAATCAATTAAGATATCAAGACACAAATTCCCCTATAGGAGCACTAATTGATTACTTCCTCAGTAACTGCGTAATAATACTTAAATTTATACTACGGAAACTCTCCTCTGATCAACTATTAATCAACCTCAAATTGGATATCATCTAATGTGTAATGAACACGCCTTGTTCACAATTTATATATTAAGAAATATATATTATAGAACAAAAGCAAATATTATACAGCTGTTATTTATAAACATTATGTGACGTAGGGTTTTTCCAAAGATTTATAATAGATGATATAAGCCGAAGTTATAGGTGGGTATAGCTAGTTTATTACGCTGGGTATTTCAAAAGTGACGCAGCTAACGCGTAAATCGATTAAGCGAGAAGTGCTGTGGTTGGCTGGAGTCGATCGCTTGAGTAGTATTTAAAGCGGCCGTCGATACATAGAAAATCAGATTGGGTTCTGCGTGGTTCGTCTGCGCATTAAGTCAGGGAGGCCAGAACCTACTACGCGAAAGTACTGGGAACCGAGGGAGGATAGTACGTAATATCCCAATCCCAAGGCAAAAGTACGATTAGTATACAGAAATCTGGTCTTCGTCTAGCCGAAAGCTTTCAAGCTCGCTTGTTAGTCTAGGCTCGTAGACCCTCAGGTTGACTAGTTACCCAAGCCGTGAAGGCTAATTTGGAGGCAAGAGAGTTCAGTGTCCCCCTGGGTAGGCCCAGGTAAGAGGCTGGTAGTCCACGGCAATACTCGGGTCGAGTCCGTCTCTGCGGGTATTTGCTAAGCGCCTGGGTCGAGTGTGTCTCTGCAGGCGGGAGGCTGGTAGTCCACGGCATTGCCCGGGTCGAGTTCGTCTCTGCGGGTATTTGCTAAGCGCCTGGGAAAAGCAAACCGTGATCGCCCAAGATAACGCAGACGCTTCCACTACCGATTCGGGTCACCATATCACTTCGCCCCGAGAACCGCGAATATCACGGGATAGAGTCTACCAAGGGAGCATGGCAGAAACTCAACCGTCATCGTCTAAATATGTAGATGACGTGGAGTACTCTTCTACTCCCGACTCGGTTCAGCACGGACGCTGTGCGCCGGGTTCCCGAGAACCCCACAACGAAGTAGGCAAGGGAGGTTGGACCTTGGCCTACTCAGTCGGAAACGAACAGGAAAGACCTATCGAGACGGATGATACCAGGAAAGAAGTATCATCCGAAGACGCAGCAACTCGGTTCCTCCTGACAAGCGGTACCCGTAGTAAAGCATTCGACGAAAAAGCTGCCGTCTCGAAGCACTGCCGGCCAGAGAGCGAGTACAGATGTAGACCACCGCTCGAGGACGAGCAGGCAGTAAGGCTGTTCGCGACATAATGATTATCCCCCATTGTTCTATAGCAGTGTACTCTAATTCTTTCATTCCTTCTAATCCTCTATCAATCCAAAGATCATGTGGAATTCAATCTACTCATTCCCTCCGTGTCCTTCACCTTTTACATCTCGAAACAACATCGCCGTAGCTCCGCCCACTCTACTTACGTCAAGCTAAGCATAAGCTTGAAGAGCCCTAAACAACTCCTTTATAAGAAAGGTACTAAAATAAGTCACAATAATATTAAATAAACTTCAATATATATATATATATATATATATATATATATATATATATATATATATATATATATATATATATATATATATAATGTTATTCTTTTTCGATAACAAAATAGCCAAACTCTGTAGCTCTATACCCTCCAACTTCATTGACACCGACAACTCTATTTCTATAAATATGCCTGAACCACCACTACTTTCTAGTTTTGAATCAGCTAAACCGGAAGGAATACGCAATTTTATTCTTCGCTCTACCGACTCATCTTGCTGCCTTGATGTTATTCCTACGCGATTACTGAAATCCTGTATTGATGTTTTAGTTGCTCCTATTACTTACTTAATCAACCTCTCACCACTCTCAGAAGGTACCTTCCCGACCTTCTTCAAACAAGCAGCTGTATCTCCTTTGCTAAAAAAGGCCTTCTCTTCCAAAAGATGATTTTTCCAGTTACCGTCCTATTTCCAATCTTAACTTCATCTCTAAACTTCTTGAAAAGGTAATTTATACCCGTTTATGCACTCATCTTGATTCTTTCTCTTCTCTCTCTCATTAGCAATCTGCCTATAGAAAACTCCATTCTACTGAAACCGCTCTTCTTCGTATACATAATGATCTTAGCTTGGCCATGAGTAGTAAACAGGTTTCTGCCTTGGTTCTTCTAGATCTCTCTGCTGCCTTTGATACAATTGACCATGGCATCCTGATAAATAGGCTTAAATCTTGTTTTGGCATATCTAATTCGGCTTTTTCCCTTCTCACATCATATCTCTCATGTCGCACACAATCGGTTGTTATTGGTCAAAATCGCTCTTCTGAACTACCCCTCCTACGCGGTGTTCCTCAAGGGTCAGTGTTAGGTCCATTGCTCTTCTCTTTATATATCACTCCTCTTAGCTACCTGCTTGCTCAGACCTCCGCAAATTTTCACTTCTATGTAGACGACACACATATATTTCCTTTTCTAATCATGATTCCGATCAGAATCTGGCTCATCCATTCTAGACAAGGTTTATTCCTGGTTTTGTGCTAACCGTCTTGCTGTTAATCCTTCCAAAACTGAATACCTTTTAATTGGCACTCCTTTTCAAAGAAGTAAAATTACCAATAACTCTGTTAATTTTCACAATCTTGCTCTTTCACCTTCTCGATCCGCCACAAACCTTGGAGTCATATTTGATGAAAACCTTGACTTTAAATCCCTTATCTCTTCCGTTTGTCGCGCTTCTTTCTTTCAGATTCGTCAGATTAGGCAAATACGTCCATCCCTTACTAGCAATTCAGCCACTATCCTTGCTAATTCTATAGTTCATTCAAAGCTCGACTACTGTAATTCATTATTACATGGGTTGCCTACTTCTTCTCTCAATCGTTTGCAGCACGTCCAAAATTCTCTTGCACGTGTTTTTTGTAAGTCCTCTCGACTTCAATTTCGCTCTCTTTCTCTTCTTCGCAGTCTTCATTGGCTCCCTGTTAATCAACGCATAAAATATAAAATAGCTCTATTAACTTTCAAAACTCTGCGATTTGTCAAGCGTTCTTACTTATCTGAAATTCTTCTTCCCTCACGTACACTTCGCTCCACCGATGCCAATCTTCTCTCAGTTCCAAATATTCTCGCGTCATTGGGCAGACGTTCATTTTCTTACGCAGCACCCACAATCTGGAACTCTTTACCTGCTAATCTTCGCTCTTGTTTTTCTCTTTCAACATTCTCTAGCAAGCTTAAAACTTACCTTTTTCCACCATAGACATAATCAATCTACCTTGACCATTTTTGGATCACCGGACTGGCTTTCGTTTAGGACCTTACTTCTCCACAGCACATTTCTTTCGCAGATTGGTCTGGGTGAATTGATCTGTAGTGATATGTGCTGTTGGTGACGTCCCTGACATCATCCCTGGATGAGGAAACGGACGTTAAATCTTTATTATATATATATATATATATATATATATATATATATATATATATATATATATATATATATATATATATATATAATATAATATAAGTATCATTGCAATTCAAAATATCAGGGCATAATTAGCCTACTTGACAATTTAATTCAATTCAATTTACAGGCGAATATTGGAGACAGAAAAGCGATTGGTATGATTAGAACAAAGACATCAGAACCGCCGATATGATCAGCAAGGTTCTGATGTCTCTGTCAATGTTTATAAGAGTATTACTGCAACAAATGTGATTTTACACTCTATAATTCAGTTTTATTTCACGTGTTGCGTCCTGGACGCAGAAAAATGGACCTCCCACTTTGCAGAATACTAAAGAGAGATAGTTCAAAAATAGGAAGTCAGTGTGCGGCTCTAATAATAGTCGTAGTGTAAGAGCTAAAATTTACGTTTTGCTAACAACTGGTGCTGGTTAGTTTGGAGCATGATGAAGATAATAATAATAAATAAAGGTTTAACATCCGTTTCCTCATCCAGGGATGATGTCAGGGACGTCTCCAACAGCACACATCACTACAGATCAATTTACCCTGACCAATCTGCAAAAGAAATGTGTGCTGAGGAGAAGTAAGGTCCTAAACGAAAGCCTAAAGCCTAAAGCATAAGGTCATAAAGGTGATCAAAAAATGGTCAAGGTAGATTGATTATGTCTATGGTAGAAAAAGGTAAGTTTTAAGCTGATGATCGATATTAAGATGATCGATAGATGCGTTGCGAAAATCATATAGCAATAATATGTGCTAGTAATTTCTTTGAATGGATAGGACAGTTCACCAAGACTATTAACAAATTCTACTCAAGGAAAAGGAGCAAAAGATGGCGAAATTGACATACGTGAAAAAGGATGAAGTTCCGAAATAAGCTATG
This sequence comes from Enchytraeus crypticus, assembly GCA_905160935.1. Classification (NCBI taxonomy): domain Eukaryota; kingdom Metazoa; phylum Annelida; class Clitellata; order Enchytraeida; family Enchytraeidae; genus Enchytraeus; species Enchytraeus crypticus. The sequence goes on along the minus strand of CAJHZI010000214.1, from coordinate 947,562 downwards.
CGATCTTTTAAATTACATGTTGAAATGAAGAAGGCGTTAATGTCATATACGAAGTCGGTAGTATATATCGAAATACTTTGAATATTGTATACGGCAACATTCGCTCGTAGGTGTGGGGTAGCAATAAGTAAATGTTTGATTTTACAGTGATTAAAAAAAGACAGTTGGCGCAGTATCTAGAAAGAACAAGGTCTAAGGTGGATGAAGTATTTTCTGCTTATTTAGAGTCGTTGCTTCAAAAGGTATATATGAATATTTCAGCATTGTGGGAATAAAATAAAATTGAAAAGAAAAAACAAAAAACAAATTGCTAAGAAGAGTAGTGTGACTGGTGTCTAAAATGACGAGAGAGAGAGAGAGAACTGTGTTTACTAATTTGTATCATGAATCAACACACAAACATAAGCAAGTAGACCAATCAAGAAACAATCAAATGGTCACCAGTAGCAGCGAAATACATTCTGTCTAGCTGATTACCTTGTACTATTATATAACAGCACTGTACATCTAAAACGTGACTATAAATAAACTTGAACATTTTAAGAAAAGAAACAAATATATTATAACTTAATACTAAATTGAAAATAGTAAAAAGTTAATACTTTTTTCCGAGACTGTATTGAACTATAAGAGCAAACGAATACATTTTAGAAAAATACTTATTAATGACAACCAATTGAGGTCGCAGGCTTAAACAATATATCTAGTAGTAAAGATGAACGAAGTATCGATACTGTGCTTATCAATTACTGATTCAGATTTAATTTATGCAAAGCTGAAAATGTTTATATGCTTCTTATGTTTTTAAATAGTGTGTTCCTATTCTATAATAGGCATGGCCAATTTTCTTAGATGATCTTGGTTTTCATGTTCTGCATTAATTTGAGTTAATTTTACTTTTCTAGTTACGTAGGCCTATACAATATGTGGGCTATAAAGTAAATTAAACACGCATTATAGTGAATAACCAATTATGTTGATATCTATCACTTTTAAAACTTATTTAGAGAAAGTATATATATATATATATATATATATATATATATATATATATATATATATATATATATATATATATATACATATACAGTATATATGTATGTGTATGTATATATGTATATGTGTATGTGTGTATGTACGTGTATATATGTGTGCATATATGTACGTATGTTTATGTATGTATGCATATGTGTTGTATGTGTATGTACGTATATATGTGCGTGCATGTGTATGTATGTATATGTATGTGAGATGGTTATGTGTGTGTGTGTTTGGTATGTTAGTGAGTGCTTTTTTCTTATGTTCTTCTTTTGAAGCCTATCAACTTGTCAAGGTTTGTTTATTTTTTTCCTTTACGGTCTCTATGTATAGAGATATGAAATTGCGTCAAAAACTGGTGTTACAAGTCTTTGTGACTTCCTTAACCAGTACAATTATGTTAAGTTAAGTTAAGTTAAAACCACATGTTTTAATCCGTTAGGCAATTTAGACCATTTTCCGTATAACCAGTCCAGTGAATGTCCGAGATTTTACGATTTTTAGATCAGCATGGCCGGGATTCGAACCCACGAGGGTTCAATTCACCTTAGGATTTGTCATTTAAAACTTCATGACGTTACCCCTACGCTATTTAGAAATTATAGGCTATGTCCAGTGCAATGATTATTTAGGAACTAAATAATAATTGCACCTGTTATTTATCAGAGTAGCATTTTAATTCGTACCAGTGAATATATAAAATGGCACTAGAAATTTTCTGTTCTCGCGATTAGTCGATTACACTAGCTTGAAATAAATTTCTGCGGCATAACCTAACCTGACTTTAGATCACGGTCCTGTTTTTGCATTAGCTGCGCACAGTGCTTTCATTTGTAGTCATTCTTGCGTCAGCCAACAGTTGCTGCTTGGCAGCTGCTGCTTGGGTGTTTTTTTTTCAATCAGCCAATCACAACGTAGAGAACGGCTTTGAAATAGCTAGCAATGCTGCATCAGACGCTGTTTGAGGTAACAGTATGACTTCACGCTTACTCGAGCAATGAATGGGAGGAGGTTACGTCATAGTTGACGAGTTTCAGGATAGGATATGATGTACGTAGTGCATGGAGTATTATGGAGAGGTATAGCTTAACGGTTAGTGTGTTCGCAACGGATTCTAGCGCCATGATTTAAAAGCAGGGGTCAGTCAACTGTGTCAACAAATATTTAAAGAATATCTGCTAGTGCCAGGCGCGGATCCAAGGGGCAGAGGGACGCCCCCCTAGGCCCGCCGATTTTTTAAAACTATTTTTTCATTGTGTTAATGCAATTCGTATTTGTAAGTATGTAAGCTCGAGCGTGTTTAAAGAAGAGGAAGAGGGTACTAGGGAGAACTCAATTCCACTCTCACGCTCTCTTAGTGAACTGCCTACTGGCAGGTCCATGGTATTTAACGCATCCACTCTTCTCTGTCTTCCGTTTTCCTCTACATGTCCACATATGAGTGGGTCTTTAAATCATCTAGCATACCTAATCTCGGCCTGCCTCTGCCTCTTTTTCCTTCCATTCTACCTTCTATTACTTCTTTTAATAGACTCCCCCCGCCTCTTAGAATGTGTGCTAACCAACTCATCTTCCTATTTCTTAATACATTTAACAACTGTCTATCTGTACCAAATCTCTCCAGAACTTCCTCATTTGTAAACTTTTGAGTTCCAAATGAGGAAGTAGGAAATTTTATACTTACCTATTTCCTTCGGTAATAGGAAAGAACTTTTAAAAAGAAACAAGAAGTCTAAAAAGTGATACAAAGATAAAGATAGTGAAAACTTTGGTTTGGACCACGCTATTGTATGGGTATGAAACATGGACCTTAAGGAAGGAAGATATTCGGGAATTAGAGGCTTTGGAAATGTGGATGTGGAGAAGAATGGAGAGGATTAGCTTGACTCAAAAGGTTACAAATGAGGAAGTTCAGTTCCACTAGCTAGAATTTGTTCAAATATGCTAGGAAACCATATTTGATATAGGGCCCTACTAGGAACACTGCATAATGGAAGGGGAGCCAGAAAGATGTTGACCGTTTCTCTAGCTCTCAATTGCCACTTTAGCCACAGTATAAGAGGAAAACCACTGTAGGCCTATAAGAGTAAAAAAGAATGTAATTACAAATGTTAACTCTGTCCCGGAGCAATGGCGCAACTAGCCAAGTCTGAGGGGGGGGGGGTGGGGGGGGGGGGGTTAACCCTCTACAGTCCAAATTGGGTCACTTTTGCAATTCTACCAGATCCGCTGAGTGAGTTCTTTCAGAGGTGAAAAAATTACCCACTTTTTTCCAAAGCAAATATAGGATTTTAGGTATTTTAATTGGGTTTTTTTATGCATACATATATATATATATATATATATATATATATATATATATATATATATATATATATATATATATATGTATGTATATGCATGTATATCTTCTTCTTCAGTGCACTGCTAAGTGGCAGGTTCAAGGTACATATTCATACTCAAAGTCTGTTTTCTCGCTCCATAAGAGCACTCCTTAGGTCAACAAGTTAATCCCTTCTCAAAGTCTATGCCTAATCCACCTTAATTATGTTTCCAATAGCTTGGGAAAAATATGGTTTCTGAGGTGGTTTCCCATTGCCTTCCTCGGTTAGGTGAATTAATTAATTACCATTTAATCCTGGGGGAAATATTTGTGGTGAGGTCGGTCCCTTCTTGCCATCCTCAGCTCCTGCCTTTAGTCGCCTCTTGTTGGGCACGGATCCAATCATACCCGAGCACAACATGGGGAATATATATATTTATACAAAAATTATACATGTATATATATATATATATATATATATATATATATATATATATATATATATATATATATATAGAGGCCTATTTAAATATCGAAGGTACAATAGACACATAGTACGGCATGAATTATATGCCTATACTCTAAAATCATATCTAATTTCTCATATCGTTACAGATCTATTTTAATCTAAAATAGATTTCTGGATATTAAAGAGGTTTTTATTTAAAACCGTACGTAGGTATTAAGCAAAATACCTTAGGTAAGGTAATTTTAAATAAAAGACTTTAAACCATATATAGATATTGCATTTTTAGGTAACTTTAAAGTAAGGCCATTTAGGCTACAGGCTGCTCATAATCTTGTATGGAAATGTTCAGTACTATACTGTATACTGATTTGAGTCATACATTTTTGAACCAGGAAAGTATTTTTAAAATAAATTGGCCTACTTTAATATTACAAAATTTAATAATTACGCCAAATTTTAATTGTGATTTAAATACATATTACAAATTAGGGCTACTGCAAAATTAAAATGCTAATCGATTTATAAATTACAATAGTAATTTGTAATTTAAATTACGCAATTCAATTAGACTATATTTGTCAAGTTACTGCCCATCTCTGACATGGATCGCACAAGAACTGCACCTGTTGTAGCTGAGGTCTCACAGGACACATATGGACGTAGGCCCATATTCGACGACGATAACGGATAAAGAATTAAAACATCAAAACACATGTGTGCAGTTTTAGTTATGTTTTCAGGAAAGCGAGCTATAGGCCTATAGCTTACAATATACATGAATGTCAGAATGTGCATATATGTTTATCTTTGATCATGGACAATTAACACCCTATAAAAAGGATTTAAGGATAGCACACATAAAAAAGGTGGTTTAAATGCTGACGTAACTCATTAACAGTGGTTTATGCTACATATAGGAGACAACTATAACTCCGGGGGTCAGTATAATCCAAAGATCTTTAAAATAAGAAATCAAATAACAATATTTAAAGTAAAAAATATTTTTCTTTATTCTATGGCATAATCCATAGAGTAATGATAGTAATATTACCTTCTTGGTTTAATAATTGGATTCCTCCGGTAGGAAAGGGAGTGCTTTCTGCCCCAGTACTGTTATTAATATTCGTAATAAATAAGTAATTGAAGCAGATATACATCCAAAGAGTCAGTCTAGATGCGTTAAACAGCATAAAGCAGGATGGCGTGCGTACAAAAAAGATCTTGAGTAATATGCTACACCAGTATAATGAATTAATGCACAGCGCAGAAGAGCGTTTGTAGGAAGTTTCTACCATGACGTCATACCTGGTAACGCTCAGCTGTTGTTTACATCTCGAAGGAAGCCGCAGCTATGGTATGTGATTTTATTATTTATTTTAAGTTGGATAATTCTCATATATCGAAATGGTTCCGATATACCGAGTTAAAATTAGACTTCACGTTGAAATCAGCCCGAATCAAATGATTAAATTTCTGTTCATGGATGGGATATCGCCATTTTAATTATTATTTTAAAATAATATTTTATTTTATTCCATGTCTTATTAAATAAGTTTCACATTATTTGGAGTTCAAACTTGGAATTATTTATTATTGCTTTTTAAAATTAATGTTGATAATTGCTATAAAAATAAAATCCTATTCATCGTCATGACGTAGAATTCTACGTAATTTTCTATTACGCCAACATTTTGGCGTAGTTTAGGATCGATTAGCCTTACTAGAGTAATCATAGAGGTTATGGTTAGGCGAAGCATATTCTCTTCACAGCCGAATTCCTAATACTTCCCTCTGACAAATTTGTCCAACGTTGGGATTGCTTATGTCAATCCATCAATATATCCTCCAACATTGAACAGTTTTGATTTAGGCGATAAATTGTCATATATCGTTAAATCCTAAATGTTAATCTCCTCATTTCACTGGTTCTTATATAGGTATGTTTGCCTTGGGCGCATGTTTTTGTGAGTAATAAAACTTGCAACAGATGTACTCCAGCCTTTATACAAATAAATTTCATATTTGCCTATTTTCTTGAATGTAAGTTCGTGCAACGTTAAAATGGCTCTGCTAATCTTAAATGATATTCTTGTTATATATTATGTGTATTGAAAATTGTAATTAAATATACTAATTCACATAGCATTATATAATTATATACATTTGCTTTATAACGTAATTTTAGGCCAAATGTCCATGGATGTTTACATTTGGTACAAATTTAAGTTTATTCATTCACTGCTTCCTATATTTAAAGTATAATCAAATGCCTTACTAATACTAAAAATTTTCTAAGATATTCACTTTTGTTCATTTTGAATTGCATCCTTATATATATATACTATAATCCGATGCGTATATATATATATATATATATATATATATATATATATATATATAGATGTATATATATATATATATCTATATAATATATATATATATATATATATATATATATATATATATATATATATATATATATATAGATATATATATATAATATATATATATATATATATATATATATATATATTCCCCGTGTTGTGCTCGGGTGTAGTGTAGTTGGACCACTGCAGAATAGGGCAACTGCAAACAATCTGTCGCATGTACATAAGAGGCGACTAAAGGCAGGAGCTGAGGATGGCAAAAGGGGACCCACCTCACCATGAAATATTTCCCCCAGGATTAAATTGTAATTAATCCACCTAACTGAGGAAGGCAATGGGAAACCACTTCAGAAGCCATATTTTTCCAAAGCTACAGGCTACATAAGACATGGATAAGGCTTCGACTTTGTGAAGGGATTAGCTTGTTGATCTAAGGAGTGCTCTTATGGAGCGAGAAAACAGACTTTGAGTATGAATATGTACCTTGAACCTGCCACTTGACAGTGCACTGAAGAAGATATATATATATATATATATATATATATATATATATATATATATATATATATATATATATATATATAGATATATACGTCTGAGTATTGTACATAATATGTACAATAAAGATTGCATCCATATTATATATTATATAATATGGATGCAATCTTTATATATTACTAAATTATATTATAATATAAGGCATATATAATGTACTAATATGATATAAGGCGACATATGGTGAAAACTCAATACCATTATTTAATACGAATAATGTTGATTTTTCAACACTGTTGCCGTTCATCCTGAATAAGTTTGGAAATTCTTTCTTTGTTTAGTTTTCATTATATACACATTAGTTTAAGTATTATTTTTCTTAAGTATAGGTCCACATTAAATTTTTGGTGTGAAATTGTTCAAGACAGCCTGAAAATATATAAAACATTAATCATAATCAATTTAAATCTTTGACTGGGCTACTAGTGCATTAGACAATTCAAGTTTTCTATATAAAGTTCTGCAATAATTTATGTAGTGTGTTAATTATGATATTTAAAATTTTAAATAATAAGAAAAGCAATATTAGTAACTAATGGATAGATTAATTTTTAACTTTAAATAGCTTAAAATAAAATAAACTGAAATATTTATTTTGTCCAACTAAATCATAAAAATGTATTTTTAATAAATCAATTTGTTATCACTTAGTTGAATATATGGATTATTTTAAGTTGTACATGTACAAGATAAACACTTGCTAAGCTGTACAAGTTTTCTTGTACATTTTTTGGATTTATTATGTCCTAGTTTAACTTGTATTAAGTGAATAATTTCATGTGCCTTTGACCCTTCGTATATCTTCATTTTTGCTTAGACTATTGTTGTATTTCATTTAACAGGGTTTGTTATCATTGCTAAGAAAATTGAAGTCAGTTCCAGATCAGGAACTTCGTATCTTGTTATTGGGTCTTGACAATGCTGGCAAGACGACGCTACTCAAACAACTTGCATCAGAGGATATTAGTCATATCACTCCAACGCAGGTACTTTATAGTACTTATTAGAATTTCTAGGGTAATGCCATATCTTGATAGTATCTGGTATGTATATACTGGGTATGTATAGATGGTAGCAACATGTATATTCTAGGAGGAAGGTCGCAACTGTTATTCGACCACTACTTTAAAGAAAATCGTGATTGTGGCTCTGAAAATCTAGAAAATCGCACTTAACTGCTAGAAAGTTTCTTTCATCATACTCTGCACGTTTGAAGGTGATTTGTGACGTGGGAGTAGAGCATAAAAACTTCTAATTGGTATCACTGGACTCACGGACCTTTCCAGTGGTACATGATAAGTTAACATTGGTGACTTTTGTTATTCTTATTGTGACGGTTGTGGCCCCTATGGAAAGGCTACTTGCTATCCTCTGTATCATAGATTATTTACTTATAATTAGTTACTGCTAATTATCTATATTTGTTACTAGTATTTCATCGTGAGATTTAAGTGTGGCATCATGTATATTCTAGACAGACTAAAAGTACCTGTGTGCTCAAATGCACACATCTAGGAAACACGGCCACTTTGTAACTGAAGCTAGATTTGAACCCCAACCTCTCAATCCTAGTCAGACGTTCTACAAATGTACCATACTACTCTCAAGAAATCAATATCCAAAAAGTTATCATTAATGAAAAAGGTGTTTTACTTAACTTAGCTAAACTGGGATTCAATGGAAGATGATGATGATTTAGGAATTATTAATACGATAAAGCGATGCAATTTATGCTCGCCAGAAATTTATAGTGGACAAATGACAGAGCTGTATTTAGTTTTAATATTTAGGAATTTTAAATATGATGCTGCGACTAAATTGAAATATCTACTCACCATAAATGTATACTCATCTAGTGACAGAGCTGTAATTAGCATAGCTAATAAGCATTAAGGCATTATAAATATGACGCTATGTCGTCAGCATTTCTTCAGACAGAGAGATAGAATAACTGAACAGGCTCATTATATTTATAATTACTGATAATATAATTTTCAGGTGTTAATTAAATTATCAGTAACCAATATATTTAAAAGTAGTAATTATATAGTTAATTAGTGATTAATTTTATTAGTTACTGATAATTCATTATAACTTATGTGTAGAATTATTTTTATGATGAATTAAATAAAATTGTAATTGAGAATTTAAAATTGATATCAGGCAGTATGTGAAATTTTACATTTATTCACTTGCGTGAATAGTAAAGTTTAGTAAAGCATAATCGGTGATAATTTAAGTATCTTTAAATTCCAGTAGGTGTTAACATCCATGACTGTCTGACTTATTAAATTCTTTGTTTCAACTAATAAAGTTCTAGTAACCTGAAGGTTGATGATTATAGAACAATGCATGCTTCATGTCTTTGCTAAGTACTGGGAATAATACATCTTAAATTTATATAGCATTATAACTAGATAGTAAAACTGACCGCGCATGGCAATACCTACCTTGGATTCATTACTCAATTATTATCTGAGGTTTCATTTTTACTATTGCATTTTTGCGACTGACATTAATAAAAGATATAGTTGTAAATCATTCTTTAAGAAGCAAGAAATCTTAAAGCAACCATTTCTTAATGCAAGAATACAATTTTGTTCTCTCAGGGGTTTAACATAAAGAGCGTCCAGTCATCAGGGTTCAAGTTGAATGTTTGGGACATTGGAGGACAGCGACGGATCAGACCTTACTGGAAGAATTACTTTGATAACACAGACGTTCTCGTATGTACATGACGAATGATTGAATCTAATATATTTTAATTATGTGTTAGTGAAAAATTAATCGTTATTTAAAATTATGTCTGTCAAGAGGATAAGATGTTGCATTTACTTTATTATCTAAATACGTTATCTAAAAGTTTTTATAATCTTTGTTTTCGTAAAATTTTTCATGCTACTTACAAAAAGAGCTTAAAGAAATCTTTGAAGATCTCTCTCTCGCTTAGTGCACTGCCTATTGGCAGGTCCATGGCACATAACTCATAACTCGCATATAACTCATGTACACATTTCTATCCTCTGTATTTCTCGTCATATCAACAGATGAATTAGTTATGAAATCATCCAACATTCCAAGTCTCGGTCTTCCTCTAATTTTTTTCCTTCCATTCTTCATTCAATTACCTATTTAAATCATCCATTCGCTTTCAGTACATGACCGATTTAGTTTTTCTTTCTGTTCCTTATGATATTTATCAATAGTCTATTTATGCAAACCCTATTTAGCACTTCTTAGTTCGTAATTTTGTCAGTCCATTTGATCTTCTCTATTCTACTTCCTAATTTCCTACTATCCTCGTTTCTTAGCGTTCATGTTTTACAACCATGCAGGAGCGTGGTGAGCACTAAAGTCTTTACAATCTTTATCATCTTTATTTTCATTGATTTCTTCGAACATTTGTTAGTAGTTCATTTCTCTTGCTGAAGGCCTCTTTTGCTTGAGCAATTCTACATTTTATTTCTGTTTCACACTTACCTTTTTCTATTATCATGTGTTCTAGATATTATATGCAACTCTTTACTTGTTCAAGCTTAGTACCACTTATTTTCTTCAACAAAACTTCAACAAAAAGCACATACTCGGCACAGTATTGATGAGCATAAGCTACGTTATTGAGGGAAGAGCAAACTGTTTCGACCATCCCATTAGGATTGAGCCTCCATTTCTATTGGAGAAGAGTGGAGGCGTTATATACCATGGACCTGCCAGTAGGCAGGGCACTAAGAGAGAGAGGGAGACTCATCTGATAAACATTGCTTTGACGAGGTTCACCCCTTTCTGTTGAAATCTCTACCGATGATTAGATGGATCATGATATGGATTTTCATTTGTAACGTTACATTTCGCATAGTCATTGTTGAAATAGGAACTCGAAGTGAAATGAAATATTTTATTCTGCTGCAATATTGTCTGTTTTGTCTTTTGCTAGATATACGTTATCGACAGTGCAGACAGAAAGCGATTTGAAGAAACGGGCGTGGTGAGTAATAAATATACTATTCCTGTAGTTAATCAATCAGTCAAACAATATATTAATGCTTTTCACCTCAACTGACAATAAAGTTAGTGTTGCCATTTCTGTTGTATGCTTTTAGGTTGTGATTTTCATAATAAATGTTGAAACTGCTGGAATAGAACCTAATCTTCCTGAAATAAGCAGCAATTGCCTTGGCATTGAACAGATTTTATCACACTGCTTGTTAAGAAATGACGAATTTATTTGTTACCAGTATTTGATAGACTATACTTGGAGCTTTGAAGGGAAGAGCTGGATGTTAAGCTAGAGAGGTAGACCACAATTGACGTTGGATGCGGTAATTTAAAAGGACATGAAAAATAAGGGATTGACTGATGATATTGTGTGGGACAGGGAGGACTGGAGAAAGTCTAATCGTATCCCGACCCTGGTTAAACTGGGATTTAAGGGAAGATGATGATGATGATTTGATAGACTACACTGTAGCATAGCGATGGTTGATTACTTGAGTTGGTAAAATGCTTGCTTGATAAGTAGGAGGCTATTTGGTCAAATCGCAGACAGATCATCTCCGATATGTAGCTGATATAAAGGCAGACACCCAACTATGCGTCATAAAAACTTAATAAAGTGCTTTAAATATTTATGCTTTAGTAAATGCTTTAATAAATTCTTCCTAAATTCTTTAATAATAACTGTGGACCTTGTGAGCAGCAGGTTAATCATTCTTTTGAGTTGGGAAGAGTTTGTTTATTGTAGTTAATGAATCAATCAAAGCTTATCTTTTATTACAATTACTGTAGTCAGTTAAACAATCAAATCTGATCGTTTAGTGAAAGTATTGTAGTCAATAAATCAATAAATCAATCAAATCTGCTCTTTTTATGAAAGTATTGTTGTAAATCAAGGTATAAAATTTGAGCTTTTATTGAAAGTTTTGTAGTCAGCGAATCAGTCAAACAACCTCAGAAGCCATATTTTTTCCAAGGCTATAGGCTACATAAATATAGCAACATAGCTATAGGTTACATTTGTGTGAACAGGATTGTTTTCTCAGGGAATGACGCCCCTGCCCAGTAAATGTTAGTCGAAGCTGAGGATGACATAGGAGGCCCTCTTCGTCATAAGCAGAATCAATGGTATATCGAAAGGAATGATTTAGATGATTTAAAGATCCACTTATATGTGGACATGAAGAGGAAAAAAGAAAATAGAGATGAGTGGAGGCGTTGAATATCATGGGCCTGCCAGTAAGCAGTGCATTAAGAAAGAGACAGAGAGAGATAGAGAAAGGCTACATAAGGCATGGGTATAGCATAGCCATTTGAGAAGGAATTGACTTGTTGATCTACAGAGTACTCTATATGGAGCGTGGTAGCAGATTCAAGAGTTTCAATGTGTACCTTGGATCTGGCGCTTGGAGGAACACTAGAGAGAGAGAGAGATAGAGAGAGAAAGAAAGAGAGAAAGAAAGCGAATAAAGAATAAGCTGCTGCTCGACCGAGAGAGAAAGAGAACTTTCGAAACCTTTTTGTAGCCATTTGTGATTAGTAGGATATGCTGGAGTTACCTTAGATACCAAGAGAAACCGGCAAAAGTAACGTAAACAATTTAATGACTGACTTGTTGATTGTGCAAGCATCCTTCAAAAAACTGCTAGAAATAGAAATTAAGTTAGTTAAAGATGCTATAGTTTGATACATGTTAGAGAACAGTAATTAACTGAGCAACTGAAGTTCAACTCTGTTTCATTTTCAAAGTAATAAGCTAGCTAATGGCGAACTTATTTTAATTTATAACTTAATGTTGGTTAATGTTAGTGAAATAGTTGTTAATGATCAACTTAGCTTTAACTTAAATTTAGCTAACTACTTTAAAATCTTTTCAAGAAAATAAAGTAGTTGGCAGTGGCTAACAAGCATGTGTGATTGATTGTGCAGGAGTTAGCAGAGCTATTAGAAGAGGAGAAGCTGGCAGGAGTCCCTGTGTTGATATTTGCTAACAAGCAGGATCTGTTCAACGCAGCTCCAGCCAGTGAGATAGCTGAGGGTCTCAACCTTCACTCTATCAGGGACAGGGCCTGGCAGATACAACCCTGTTCAGCCACCACTGGCGAGGCCGTCAAAGTATGATTACCACTCTTCTCTCTTTTCGAATATTTCTACGCTTATCATCATCATCATCATCATCACTATCATTATCATCATCACCCTCATCATCTTCCCTTCTTCCCTTTAATCCCAGTTTAACTAAGGTAGGAATACGAATAGACTTTCATCACTCCTCTAAACCCCATACCATATCATCCGTCATTCCCCTATAGTCTCTTTTATTAGCTTTATAAAATTTTGTAGCAATTTCTGGAGACAAAGGCGCTCACCAACCGAATGCCCTTTCTGGGGTTGGCTTGAATCTTAGTGCTTTAGTCGCCTTTTACTACATGTGCAGTCATCTATTGGTCTATTCTTCAATCAACCAGGTCACAACACATGAAAATTCTTTCTACACTAACTTAACTTAATCCCTAAATTACTTTTCAAAGCTATGTTAAGCAAATTAAGAAAAAGATTGCTTTAAGCCAGTCTTGTCACACAATGATCGGCCGTTGATGGAACTGCAGCACATTAAACAGCAGAAATATTAAATCAGCGACATGAAACACTAGGCGTTTAAGTATAGAATATTCTATTTGTCATTTGTCAAATAGGTATACCTTAATTTATTTGCATTCTAGGAGTTTTTGATAAGGGATTAAAGTATTATTTGTATAATTAATTTGTTCAAAGTCTCTCTTTTCACTCTGAAAGATCTTTAGATAAATCTATTTAAAGGTAGTAGGCTAATATAGATACTAAGTATTAATAATATGATACAATTTTTAAGTGTTAAACGATAGGGAGGAGTCCAATAGCATTGGATTGTACAAAGTTAGAATAAGTAAAAGACTTCAAGAGGCCTATTTAGAGCTCCTGATAACAGAAGATGGATGATGTGGAACAGAAATAAAATGTGGGACTGTACAAGCAAAAGAGCTTTCAGTAAGAGGAAATAACAGCTAAAAAAGTTTGAAGAGATCCTCGATGATAAAGATGGTAAAGCTTTAGTGTGGATCCCACTCCTGTACGGCTGTGAAACATGGACGTTAAGAAAAGTGGATATTCGGAAACTGGAAGCGCTAGCGCTAGAAATGGATATACGGAGAAGAATTGAGAAGATCAGATGGACTGCTAAAATTAAAAAGAATTGCTGAAATGTGTTGACACAAGGAAAAAATTAAATAATTATGATAAGGAGAATAAAGAATATTTGGATAGGTCATGTTTTGAGAGGGAATGGTTTATTAAAAAAGGTAATTGGGGGAAGAATGAAAGGAAAAAAGGTTAGAGGAAGAATGAGACTTGGGATGCTGGATGATTTGCTAACTTATTGGTTATGCTGATATGAAAGAGAATCAGAAGATAAAACCATATGGAGCAGTTACTCTTAGGAATTCTCGCTCTGCGTACTGCCATGGAACTGCCAATGGACAGTATAGAGAGAGAGAGCGAGAGAGAGAGAGAGGGAGAGCGAGAGAGACTTCTTAAAATTGAGATATAGCTGTGCTAGTTAGAGCTTATTTATTTATACGTATGCGTTATTTATAGATAATTAGCTACTTTACAATATTAGTTACAGCTAATTACCTATTATGCAATACTAGTTAAATTGTTAGTTAGCTAATTACCGTGTTGTGTCCGGGTTGCTGAAGAGTAGACCAACAGTGGCGAAAAAGGCGACAGAGCACATTATAAGATCCAAACGAACTTCAGAAAGTGCATTGGGTTGGTGTGCGCCTAGGCTCCAAAAAATTTTACAAGATTCTCTAACCCCGACCCTTGTTAAACTGGGATTTAATGGAATATGATGATTATGGAGTTATAGCTAATTAGCTATTAGCTTATTATATAATCTTTTATTCACCAATTCTTGTCAGAAAACACGCACATATACAATTACATTGCAAAACGTGACACAACAGAATACATATAAAAAAGTGCACATAAAAGTTTAACAATTTCAAATTTTTCACAAACTGCAGAATAGTTAAAACAGAGCATTTTTAAAATAGCGCCAGAATTTATAACGAATACTCGACAAAGAGTCATTGCTATCTATGGCAAATTTACTTTTAATATTTAAATAATCATTGTAATCGAGAGAGTCCAAATGCTGCTTAGCACTTAACTTATCATTAATTATTAAATTATGCAGAAATGTAAACCTATGATATTCACATAATAAATCAAATGGCAAAAAACCGAAATACCACTGACAATATAAAATATTATTTTTATCAAATGTACGGAAAATTTTTGAGAAGACAGTGTTTGTACGCCTTAGAAAAACTTTCGATTTCTGATTTATTCAGTTGTACAGCTGGAATACCATAAAGTAGAACTGGCACTGCCTGCATACGAATTAGCTTTAAGAGAACATCGATTGAAGCTTTCGTTCCCAGTCTGCCCAATATAATGTTAGACGAGGTGTAAAATTTTCCTCTGGTTTCGTGCCATTCACATTTGAAATATTTTGCACTTACAATCGTTAGTCCAAGGTATTTTATTTTATCAATCCAGCTAATAAGCTCATTTCTTATGTTCAAAAGCTTACAAGGAGCCTTATGTCGTGGTCCAATTCGCATACAATTACATTTAGAAATGTTAATGGGGAGATCTAACTTATCAAATTCCCTGTCACAGATATCAAATAATTTCTGTAAGTCACTTACAGAGATACTAAGTAAAATTAAATCGTCTGCGTACATGTAACTATTACAGCAACGGAAATTTATTCGACAACCATAGCTTGACTGGTCCAGTATATCCAAGACGTTGTCTACAAAAAGTGCAAATAGAATTGGCGACAGTATTCCACCTTGCTTAACCCCAGACAAAAGAGGAACATATCTAGAAACATATCCAGTCCAATTAACAGAAGTTTCACTTTTTGTAAACCAATTTTCGAGTATTTTTATGACATTTTTATTAACCTTTTTTCGTTGAAGTAAATGAAGTATACCATACACATTACATCTATCGAACGCTTGACATAAGTCTATTACTCCAATGTTGACAGTACTATTTCTATTATTGAAATAATTAATAACTTTCTTAACAGTATGAATAGCATTTATGCAACCAACATTCTTTTTCAATCCAAACTGCCTAGTTGAAGTTTCAATGTCAATAAATTTTGCAGACATTTCTAAACATTTTTAGAAATAATTGGACATATAGTTATACTCTGAAATCATCAGCTCTGACATTCTTTTTGTATCCTTTAAATTTTGGAATTGGTATAGTTTTTCCCACACCAAAAGCATCGGGGACTATTCCTGTGTACATCATAATGTTAAATAAGGAACGAAGAATTGAGATAATTGAACCGTGCGCAAATAGTAGATGTTCCGCAGATAAAACCATCAATACCAGGCGATTTGTTCAGCCCTGAGTTGTTTATAGCTTTATGCACCAATAAGTCATTAATGAGACAATCATTATCCATTGTCGAATTACTAACCTTATTCTTTAAATATTCATTTTTGAAATTATTATGTTTTGAGACAGAATTAGGCAAACATGCTTTTTCAAAACTCGAGGCTAAATGATTAGCGACATGGTCGGGATCTTCGAAACCATCTACTTTCATTAGTTTAGCAGGGTCTCTTTTGTTGAAGAAACCCTGCCAACATCTCCAAAATTTATTATTATATTTTCTAAAAGATTATTCTCCAGTTTTTTAGAAACTGACATGTTAGAATCAGTTTTGGCTTGATTAATAGCCTTTCTATATTTCTCATGCGCTTCATTTTTTGCTTCATAGAATGGACCAGCCATAGGACATCCAGCCAGCTTCCAATTGGTAAAATGCAAGATAGAAGAATTCTTTATATTAGTCAGTTCACTATTCCACCAAAATTTTTGTACAAATTTTTTGCATTTAATTTTAACGGTATCAATAGCTGCATTAACCCTAATTGCGACTACGTCTTCATAAATATCATTAATAATCCGTTGATTGAACAAGTATTGTTTTTCCTTTAGCAGCGTTTTAATGTCACTTACACCGAGAAGATTATATAAAGACTGAAGATTTTGACCACTTAATTCATGATATTCTCTTTTGCCCGTGGATTTCCAATTTAGAAATTTTTCAATTTGATTTGACTTACAATCGCTTTTTAAAATTTTACTTTTAACATTGTTTGCAGGACAAGATTTAACGAATTCTCCATTCAACGTTATAGTTAATGGCAAGTGATCCGACAGATTATCAAAGTCATTAATTGTATGCAAAGAAACTGCATGATTTAAAAATACATTATTAATATAAAAATGATCAATGCACGAGTACAAATTACGATTTTCAACAGCAAATGTAAAATCAACGTCACTCGGATATTTTAAATATTCGTTACAAAGTGTTAAACCCAATTTTCTAAAAGTGCTATTGATGAATTTAGAGTGTGAGGAGCCCTTTCGTACATTACAATTCAAGTCACCTCCTACAATTACATGACTATAGTACACACCAGTTAATTCTGCTTCCAATTTGTTAAAAGTGAATTCAAGCTCACTACGTTCCAAGGATATTCTAAAATTAGGAAGATACACGTTAATTAACAACAAATTGTCCAGTGCTACTATCATATAACGATTTTCACATGCTATCACAGAAACTGATTTAAATAAATTACAAAATTCTTTATTAATGAGAATCGCTAGATCTTGAAAGGGTCTGCCACGTAAAACCCCGTTATTTAAACAGTTCTTCATTGACGAGTGAGTATAAATCATGTACTTATCACTGAATGGATTGAAATAGCTTAGTTGATCCGGAGTCAATCAATGCTCTTGAACAAAAATAACACTTTCCATATATTTATAACATAACGAGTTTAGCGTGGTTATCCCCTGATTGAAACCATGCATATTAAACGTTGTTAAGCTTATATTTTCACTTAGATTATAAAATCCATTTACCGCCATCTTTAATTAATGGAATGTTGCATTTCTTTATTAGTAGATGAGTCATCGTTAACATTATACCTTATTAATCATAGATAATTAGCCATTATACAGTATATAATGGCTAATTGGCTATTATGCAGCATTAGTTGTAGCTAATTAGCTATTATGCAATATTAGTTATGGAATGTATTAGCTACAAATGTCTAGAATTTTTATGTATTTCTTTATCAAACTTAATTTTAGTTGTAAAATTAGAGACTGCAAAGAGAATGCAATTATGTATACAAACAGAGCACAGAAGAGCTCAGCACACGTGCAGATGCATACACACACACACATTAAACACACGTATATTGTGACACACACACACATTGTGACACACACACATACACACATTGTGATACACACACATTGTGATATGCAAATGCAAATTGTGCTGACACACGCTTAAATGTTAACAGTGTCACCTAGGCGTTGTGCTTATTCTTAACTTTCTCAAAGTTGT
Source organism: Enchytraeus crypticus (assembly GCA_905160935.1). NCBI lineage: Eukaryota > Metazoa > Annelida > Clitellata > Enchytraeida > Enchytraeidae > Enchytraeus > Enchytraeus crypticus. Next base: position 929,293 of record CAJHZI010000214.1, on the reverse strand, counting down.
GCTTAATTTTAAATTCTTAACTAATACATTTTCCTAATGTAAATCTTGGGATATTTATGTGCTCAGGACGGCATGGATTGGATGTGTAAGAACATAAGACGTAGGAAGTGAAAAGTAGACAACGGACTGTATGCTAGCTTGCAATGCCTCACACTTGGACTTCTTTTGGATCACAGCTTTTTCTACAACACAATCCTCTGGTGTCTGCGAACGTTCTAGTGACGCAATGTGAAAGTTCACGTAAATTGTTTCGTGCGTTTGGTGGTCCGACGAGGACAATTATATGTTAGTTTTGATAAACCTTCTAGTTAATCTGTTGTCACGTGTGTTAATCTGTTTAAGGCAATATTATATACTATTGAATAAAATTACACTTTGTAAACTGAAAATAGCAGGGACGAATGTATGCAAGGTTGTAGGAAATTTATATTAAAGACTAGCGTTTTTGTGAATCACTTTTGATATTTTAAATTTAATTTTAGTAATGAAAGTTATTTGCAAATAATACGAAAGTTATACGTTCAGCATGTAGACAGATTTTTTAAATCTTTCTATATTAGCTGCAGTTTTTATTATCACGATTTACCTCCTTATTTACGCAAAGTAGGCCCTATATCCATAAAACATTACAAATAGATCTAATGGTAATCTTATTCTTATTAAATGAATTCTGCCGTTGATTTCTAAATTTACATGGATTATAAAAGCAGTGAAGAACTGCAGTTCAAACCTATTTGCTCAATTCTCTATAATTTTGTATCTTTATTTACTAAAAATACTAATATATTTAAACATCAATAAGCTGTATATATAGCTTGTGTCTGATATTTTATTTTCCTATCACTTTTTTGTCAGAATTCGACCTTCTATTAAAGAATTACTTTACAAATGGGAAAATTTAATGTTGCTGATAATTTGTTATTACTTTGCTAAAGTGTTAAATAAATGGAAATTAAAAGTGGTGACTGATGAATACGAACTGTGTATTTATTAGTCAATACATGAACATGTACAGGATTGCTTCTGCTGCGATATTAATTTGTCGTCATGACTAAATATTTTATAAGAAAATTGAATGAAAGTAGTATTCTAATAAATTTCAGTGTCCTTAATTAGTAACTAATTTGTTCTCATTTATGTGAATGTTTTCATGCATATTGTAATATTGTCTCATATAAAATTCTTAAATTGAAGTTGAGATGTACAAATGATTTTTGAGTCATTTATTGCGGTCATAATGCCACTTGGTAAAGAAGTGTTACTTATTCTGCATGGTAGGCCGACTGTGTAATGGATTTCGTTTGAAAACTTATTACTTGTTGTTGTTCATGAAAGTTGTGTATCATACGACAGAACTAGTAACAGAAAGTCCATTATTCTCTGAAACTCTGGACTATACATTTACTGTAGGCTAAGACAAAATTATTGTTATAACCCGTTACAGTCATCATAGAATTCAATGCTTGCTTGGACTCGCATATAATTATATGGATACATGTGTATAAATTATTATAAACCTCAATTTTCGGAATCTTGACATCGCATGAATGCATGTTACATAGGGTCGACCAAGTGGAAATTGGTTATTAACATGAGTTTGCAATGCATTTTATTATCCATCAGAGCACGTATTTCAGAATTCATTGCAAATTCCTCGTCTATGCGGTTTTTAGATTAATTGGTACCTAGATTCAATCAGTGATTAATAATTTTAACATTTTGCCACATGAAACCTACTTTTGGATACGATATGTTATGTCATGACGCTTAGGTTCGACGATCTCAACAGTGCTTGCAGTATATTATGATATTTGAACGATGACGCCATGTGAAACTAAAAATGATTGCAGAAATTTGTGACAAATTAAAGTTACAAATACCTATATAAAAAGTACCATTTGTGAGCAGCCTGTAGAAAAAAATACACACAACATACAATTAGACAAAATAGACTGTAATTCACGATGCTATACGATACCAAGAAGTTTTAATTATTTAGTAAACTTGTATAGGGCCTACGCCTTCCTCAGTTATTGCCTAGTCACCTCTCTCCACACATCAACATGCGGTTGTTCTATTTTGCTTTGATACGAAAACAAGCAGGAAACTATTGAGTAGGGTATAGGGAACCATCTTCAGGCCCCACTTATGCCCAAGTTAATGTGTCTTTATTACGGTTTGGTGAAGGGACCGACTGAGTTCTAATCAACTTATCGTTCGCTAGGACTGATAGCTTTTTCAAATGGGCCAAACAAATACTCCATACTATTTGACAGATCCATGGTAAACATACTTTGAGATATTTTTACAAATATGTTTTACAAAATAATCTGGAATCTTACCAAATGCTTTGCTTGATTTGGCATCAGTCAAGCTACGGCTCGCCATGTAGAGTTCTGCTTTGCTTGACTTGGCACCAGTCAAGCTGTGGCTCGCCATGTAGAGTTCTGCTTTGCTTGACTTGGCACCAGTCAAGCTACGGCTCGCCATGTAGTGATTTGAGTACAGGCTGTGCATCAAGTCGTTCACGAACTTCCGGACGCTGAGTTTGCTTCATACTTCGATGAGGCTTGGACTGATTTTAATTTGGAAAATATACATCAATCCATTTGTTATATCCACACGGAGCAGCATTTCTATTTTAGCGACACTTTAGTATAGAGCAATTAATAATCTAATTTGAAATTGGTTTCATTAAGTTTTCAGACGTACATATTGAAAATATACATCAATCCACTTGTTATATCCACACGGAGCAGCATTTCTATTTTAGCGACACTTTAGTATAGAGCAATTAATAATCTAATTTGAAATTGGTTTCATTAAGTTTTGAGACGATCATTTTAAAATATCAATTTGAATAGGTCATTTGAAATGGTTTTCAGTAAGGTTTTCAATAGTCACATGTAGGTCATCGTACAACATCTCAGAAAAATATAATTACGTAACCACATGCCTATTGGTTCGTCATTAACTTTATTGAAGTAATTATAGCAAGGTGTAAAGATTATAGGAGCTTACACTAGATATGTCATAGTGAGGATTTATGAATTCCTTAATGCCTATGCCATTAGAATGATTTGTAAAATGTCACCATCGTTAAATTTAAATATCAAGAAAAGTAAAGGGTTTAGAAATTATAATACAAGAACATTATTACAATATTATACTATATTACAAAAAGTAGAGTCAAAATTTAACTAAAACACTAGTTAAACAGTAAATTTTTACTAGAATACAAACAGTTATGCTTGGGAAAACGTTGACGAAACCTTGAGACAAAGTTTACAAATTAGTCTTATTCCATAATCATATACTCACAAAAGTCAAAGGTCAAATTCTGGGTTTGTTTACAAAATCATTTTAGTAATCTTCGTTAGATTTTGGTGCCACTGCTAGATAAAATGTGAACACGATTGTACTAAGACAATCACCCTGAGGCACGCACACCTGTGTTTGTTATAATCTCTTCTCTCCTAACCAAATATCATTGTAAACTTAAATTTGTACACTATTTAATAGTATTTATATTTTTTATTATATGTTGGCTTATTTAATTAAATTATCTTCTAGCATTTACTCGTGGAAAACAATTGCCCATGATGGCATATAATAAATCTAAACTAAAATTAACTAATAGAAAATTAAATGTCAAATTAAGAATAAAAATATTTAATACATATGTAATAGCTGTATTTTTAGCTAACGGTGAATTATGGGAAATGCCAAAAAGCACTGGAAATGATATACACGTATTTCATAGAAAATTACCAAGAAATATACTAAATGTACATTCTCCATATGTAATAAAAAATGAAGTTTATGAACGAACAAAAGAAATTCCTTTGAGTGAAATCATTAGGAAAAGGGATTAGGATAGATAGGATATATGTTAAGGCTACATGAAAGTACTCCTATAAGAAAGGCGTTTACATGTAGATTATTGTATAATAAATTAAAGATAGGTATGTGAAATAACTATAATTTAATAGCACAATATAAGAAATATTTAATTATATTAGATATCAAATTCAAACTTGCAGATGGTAGCATGTATGACTTTATAATGGATCGAGCTCAGTGAAGGAATAGGGTTGGAGAGCATTTATTCCAGCACCACTTTAGTGCAGTGCTGGATTCAGACTTTGATGGGCCTGAAGCGCTTCTGCAAGGGGGCCCCCAAGATCTTAATAATGATAATGATAGTTAAAAGGGGGTAAAAAAGAAAGCTGATGACCATCATTAATTAATGAATTGAGAGAAATTTTTGCACACAATTTGACCTTAATTCAATTTTTATATGCCGGTTTAAGATCATACAGACAGTTTTCTTAGTGTTGCTCACTATATTGATTTCCTTAACTGAGCACTTAGTGTTGCACTTCATGTGGATTTCCCTTGTATCTCAAGTTCATGCATAAATCATGTTCAATAGATCCTGTTGAGCACGCCAAGAAGGGGCAACTAAAACCATATCATCTGCATATGTTAATGAACCTGTTCATATAATAACAGCTAATACTAGAATGAGTAACTTTAAACGTCAATTTTTGAATAAAAACGCCAAACACTATAAGGGACTATAAACTACCTTGATGCATACCATTAGATATTTGAAAGGTATTTAGGCATTTGAAATTGCAGACTGCCATTTAATAGCAGAGTTTTGATGACTATGCCAGTGCCAGAACTGAGTTGCTAAAAGCATTCCACTTTAGGGTTACTAACCAATAATTAATTCCTAGAAAAGCAACCATTATTCAACTTAATCAAATGCTTTAGAAAAGTCAATAAAACTTTCAAAAACATGACTACCTTTATTTCTATGGTGTTCTATAACCTGTTTAAGATCATAGATCTAAGTAGCAGTAGAATGATCTTTCTTGAAACCGAATTAATAGTCAACAGATTCATAAACTGAAAAAGTGAAATCAAATAATATAGTCTCCAATATATTAGACATAGAGGTAAACAAGCAATGGCTCAAAAATTATTAACAGCTGCTAAATTCTTGTTCTGATCTTGAAGTAGCAGTGTTAGTACCAATTCAGAAAAGGCTGACTTGAGAAATTAAATTAATTAAATAAAAAACACAAATATATAAAGAGATGATTGTCGCCATACGTAAATACTTCACTATGTACACTATCAGAACCAGGTGCTTTACCCTTTTTCATTTTATCCAGTGCATTGGCAATTATTCACTCTAAATATCTCAGACCAGAATTTGACAGTATTGTTATTAGTAACTAAATTGTTAGCTCATCATCAACTTGCAAAACTTCTTGGTAGAGCTAGCTTAAGTCTATGCTGTCTTGCTCTATAGATAATAGACATGTTCATATCAATAAACAGTGGACCCTATGTGGGTTGACCACCCAATTCATTAAGATATCTCTTGCTGTGAAGTATTTCTATTTAATATAAATGTATAACCAGGAAGTAATCCCTATTACGCAAACATTTGATGTTCCTAATCCTATAGGCTACTATTGTGTGTGTTTTATTAATTTTAACCAAAATTAGACTGCACCAGAAGAGCAGTTAATTTAGAATTAATTCTTTAATTGATAAACCTACCATGTTGATTATATTTTTTTATGCCGTTTCAATTATTTAGGTCAACTAGCGTCCTTGGCACGGCTATGGATTTGAGCATAGCATGGTGGTTAAAGGGTTTGGCAGGATTGGCTGTGGGTGCTGCCATTCTGTGCAATCTTCCTGCTAGATGGTGGCTGCCTGCGGAAAAAGCCACGCTAAAGTATCTATCGGAGGCAGTGCTGCAGACAGTGGATAGCGGAAAATCTTTCAAGGTGTGTGCTGGTCATATCAAATGTTTTACATGATTTAATAAAGCTGCCAGGCATTAGGGATCATTCAATCAATCAGAATTTAACTTCCGGTTCCTCGCCATAAGGCAATGTCAGGGACGTCTCTTGCAGACTCAGCACAAGCAGGTGCCAAAGCTCCACACGATGACGACTGAGTACACAGAGCCCACAAGAGAAAGCGAGATCAAAACAGTGCAAGTCCAAGATCGAAGGCAAGCGGTCACAATTTTGACCTATGGCGGAAAGAGATGGGTTTTTAGCTTGCCAAGAAAAGTACCAATACAATTTCAAGATCAAAGATCTGGTGGCAGAAAATTCAATATTGTTGGAGCAGAAAATATGAAGGAGCGTCTGCCCATGGCAGATTTAATGTTTGGTACAGTGAGAAGGTTTTTACTAGAGGAACAAAGACTGGGTTGATAGATTGGTAAAGGATCAGATAGATATGATGGATGATCTACCAAAATATAAACTTTTGAACGTCAAGGAAGCTATTTAGAATTTAATTTGTTCGGAGACTGGGCCAATGCAGTTTCTTAAGAAGAGAAGAGGTGTGGGATTTGAATATTTTTACATTACAGACGACTCAAGAAAGAGAATTTTTTGCATGTTGGAGACGAATTAAAGAGGTTTTAGGGAGATCTTTCATTCTAAACTTGATTATTGTAACTCAGGGAGTTACAATAAGCAAGTTTAGAATGGAATGCGCATTAGCTATTACAGTGGCGGAACTGATATCAAGGGACTTACGAATTTGACGTAGTTGATGGATATGGAAAAAAGAAGGACGACAGACTGCTGAAATATGTGTTTTAAAGTTTAGATTTTAATCAAAAAATTGCACGGAGGTTACGTGCAGAATCTGTGGATTTTAAGGGGATATTCTTAAATGTTATGGTTGAGCTAGTTATCTTATTATGCTTCTGTGGGATGCTGATGAGAAGGTATTCAGTTTTTGAAGGATTGACAGCAAGCCGCTTAGCGTAAAACCAGGAGTGAACTAGATCAAGGGTAGATGTAAGCTTGGACAGAGTATCAAAAGAATCGGGACTAGAGAACGAGATGTAAATCTGGGTGTCGTCAGCATAAAAGTGAAATTCAGCATCGAATCAGTTAGCAAGCGGCTTAATGGGTTGGTATATAAGGTGAAAAGGAGGGGAATAAGCACACAATCCAGAGGGACACCACAAAGTAGAGTGCAGGTTGGTGATAAAGTGGTTTCAATAGTTAATTACATATTGTGTACGCTGTGAGAGGTATGACGAGAGGAGGCCATGATCCTTTCATCAGAAATTCATCATCAGAGATCATCATTCAACAGAGATTCTGATCTCGGGATGTTTCATTGATCAGTTTAATTAATTTTAAAGCGAGGAACGTATTGGTTATGGGATTTTACATCTGTAGAATGTAACACAGTCTATTAAGTGACTGGTCCACAATACTCTATATATTTCTATTCTCTGATTTCTCACTCTTCGGGAGCTTTCGTTTGATGATCCCGTCACTTTTGTTATGCTCTTACCAAGTCTTTAAGATAACCTTTGAAAAATGTTAACGACAGTTTAAGGAATTGCTGATAGCTGTGCATAGTTCTGTCTAAGAAAGTTTTATTTACTATTATTATGTATAATTTTAAAGTTTAACTAAAAAGTTATAGTAAATTGTTTATAATAGTATTTATGTTTTCAGTAATTGTGTTGTATCGAATACCAAAGTCTACCAGAATAATGTAAGCCAGAGCTGTAGAGTTTTGTTATGTAGGTTAGAATTTTTGTACAGACTGGCAAATGTATCATTTGCTACGTTAATCAACCATAATTGGGTTTACTATATATTACAACTTTGCCTAATAACCTATGATACTATTTTACCATGTCAGTCAAAATAAATGGTAATCAATAACATATAAGACTAACTAATGTAAAAACTAATTATTTATTTATAACAGCTCTGCAAAACGTTGGTCGTTTATATTTAATAAAATGAAACCTTTGCATATTATTTAAATTATATAAATAGAGGCACGTATTTTTGTACTGTACTTGTAGGCTGTTATGTTTGGTATTGTTTGACGTCCCTGACATCATCCTTGTATGAGGAAACGGACGTTAAACCTTTATTATTATTATTATTACTAGGCGTCAGAATTATGGAAGCAGAATGGAGTGGTAATTATGGCAGTGCGTAGACCTGGATGATTGTTGTGCAGAGAGGTTAGCGATTCTTTACTATATTAATTAATTGTTATATTAATTTTTTGCAGTACTGAAGTTCGAGTACTTGATATTCTTAGTCATAGTAACCATGGCATGAGCAAGACCAAGGGCTGATAAAGGCAAAATTTGCTAATATAGTAATAGTCACTGTCTTTTTCTTTAGCCTCGGCTATAGGGAGTGCAGTATAATTAAGCTTTGATATAAGTATATGAGATATATTGCCATTATATTATATTATGAGTTAGCCCATGCTGGATATTTTCCTACTGTGTAATGTTAGCCATCAGGTCACTTCTCGTCAGAACCGAGCAAGCCCACTGGTTCCTTTAACATTGAGACGCCATATTGTAACCACTCTTCTGAACAATTATATGCAAGCATATGCAAGCGCAAGTGAGGTAACATTAAATTACACCATAATGAGTAAAATGGCAGTAAAGATCACAGGCTGGAGCCAGTTGCGAAGTCGGTAAGATACTCGACCACGGATCAGTAAGTGCGGGGTTCAAATCCTGTGTTCGCCCGTCACTAACATCGCTTTCGAGTGAGGAAACTGACGTTAACCTTAGCTTTACCCTCTTTTACAGGAGCACTTACATATTCTGTATTTAGATTATTTAAAATAATGCTACAAAGTAAGTGCTACATAGCTACAATGCTACAACGCTACAATGCTAGAAATTTGTATGAAACGTTTAACACTGCTAACAATGAATTAAGAGAGAAATAGATTGTTAAAATAGTAAACCAGAACAGTAGTATATTTGTTAGAAATCATAATTCAAATTATTACTGAGTAATCATTTCTAAAAAACTTTCTCAGATCCGCCTTATATAAACCTTTTGTAAAATTTCTAACGGACGATTTCTTATTATTAGGCAAGACGTTCCACCCACTTTGTGTTCTGTGTTTAATGTGATAACGTTCAACGTGACTATGAAATAGATATATATAAAGATTAGCACCGTCATTTAATGTCGCACCTGTTTTAATTGTAAAAACATCAATCAAATTTATCAATATTTTAAAATAAGTCAAATTTTTAAAAAATCAAATTTTTATCAATCAAAAAGTAAGTAATCAAATTAGGCTTTAGTAGACATAAGTCTAATGACTCAAAGCCAAGTCCTTTAGTTTCAGGGCGTATTGAAGATCATTCTTTAGGCGTTTGTTAAAGCATTTTTAAACCAATTCGATTGAGCCAGTTTCGGCTTTCTGATATGTTCGAGTGATAGTCTAACAAGGGCAGTGAAAGCTTGAAGTACATACGAGTATAGTATAATAGTATTTATACATAGAGTAGTATAACCCGTATAGTAGCCAATTGTCTTTTGATCTGAAGAAGTTTTATAAAGAATATACTGGACATTTGTTACTAGTAGGATCCAGTTGCCAAAGCTTTGCCCTTAGATGTAAGGCCTATAGCATCGATTGCTTTTTGCAAGTGTATCCTAGTGAAATTGTAATTAATGAAAGATACAGAAAGATAAGGTCAGGGCAAGAGAAGCTCCGGTCATTTATAGGAACTAAGAAAAGAATAGAGCCCAGCATACTCCCTTGTGATACACCTCTGCAGGCAGATACCCACGTTGAGTAATTTTTATTTGGTTTATCTGATTGTGATCTTCCAATCAAAATGTTGATAGCTAACCAAGTAATTTGCCACCAATCCTGTACATTTTTAGTTTTAATGATTTATATGTTGAAATATTTACCATAATAATCTGATTACTACGATTGTTTTTATGTAGGAAGCCCAGGGGCTGTCCTCTCTCAAGCCTCAGCTGGATCAGCACAACTTTCGGCTCTATGCTGTTGTGCATGAAAACTTTGGTGTTAAGGGCTTCCAGCCTTTCTTCGCAGGTGAAGTTTTCTACGATGCTGAGGTAAAGACTAAGCTAAAGCCAAGTTTAGCGTCTCTTTTCTGCTCGAATGGCTCAGCCCATTAACACGCCAACATGAAGTGTTCAGAAAGCTAAGATTTGCATCTTCTTCCTTTATTCAAGTGAATGGTCCGACAGGGTTTTGAACCCTTTGCTTCTTTCCTATCAGGCTAGCATGCACTTACTGTGCTATCAACTTGTCTTCCTGCAATATAAAATCATTATTTGTAGTCAGTATGTTGTCGAGTAGGCCTATTGAGTTTATACAACGATTACTACATGTTAATATTACAACGATTACTACATGTTGATATTACAACGATTACTACATGTTGTTATTACAACGATTACTACATGTTGATATTACAACGATTACTACATGTTGTTATTACAATGATTACTATATGTTGATATTACAACGATTACTACATGTTGATATTACAATGATTACTACATGTTGATATTACAGCGATTACTACATGTTGTTATTACAACGATTACTACATGTTGATATTACAATGATTACTACATGTTGTTATTACAACGATTACTACATGTTGATATTACAACGATTACTACATGTTGATATTACAGCGATTACTACATGTTGATATTACAATGATTACTACATGTTGATATTACAACGATTACTACATGTTGATATTACAGCGATTACTATATGTTGATATTACAACGATTACTACATGTTGATATTACAACGATTACATGTTGTTGGTAAAACAATTACTTCGTGCTGTTATTACAACAATTACCGCATATTGTTATTATAACAATTACTACATGCTGTTATTACTATAATTACTACATGCTGTAATTACAATGATTACTCCCTGTTGTGATTACAACGATTGCTCCTGTTGTAATCTTGAAAGGAACTAACGAAAGTATTACGGGTTGGTTACCCAAAATTATGTCTCTTGCAATTAGCATAGTAGTTATAGTGTAACTCCAAAAATGACATATTCGACATCTTAGCTTTTACCATATCTTTACTTCAAAATGTTGTTTGTTGCTTGGCTATACAACATCGTGCTCATCATAGTTGAATATTTTTACGCTATCTTCTCTGCAAGTTCCTCCGTTATAATTTGTGTTTTTTTATCATCAGGATATCATTTTGATCTCTATCCGTGAATTGTAATTAATGTGTAAACATTTTGTATGTTATATTGTATAACATGTGTAAATATCTTAAAAATTATGTTGAATAATGCGTCGTGTTATTGTCACAAATGTTGTGTCGTTGCTGTTGTAGTTGTGATACTGTTTGACAATATTTAATTAGTATATGGTATATTAAATTGTGTAACGCTTATAAATATATTGTATTGTTGCATTGATTGTTTTGTGCATAGACATCTCCTATACTATATTGTATAAAACTTGTAAATATCTCGCATTATGGAGACTTTAAATATATCGTATTATGTGCACGAGCATCTCGTTCTTGCTGATGCTGTTGTTCTCATGTACATTATCCACAGCGCCGATTCTATGGTCCTCGTGAGCGATGGATGGGAATGAGTGGATTTCTGCGTCTCTCCGTCTGGACGTCCATATTTCGTGCGCGCGGCAAACAGGTGGAAGGAAACATGAAAGGGGAAGGCAGACTTCTGGGCGGGGTTTTCGTTATCGGCCCTGGTAACGCGGGTGTTTTGTATGAACACAGAGAATCAGAGTGGGGTGATCATGCTAATCACACTGATATACTTAAAACTGTCTCAGCAGTGAAGCTTGATTAAACTGGATTCATCATCATCATCATCATCATCCTCCCTTAAATCCCAGTTTAACCAGGGTCGGGATACGAATAGACTTGATTAAACTGGATTAAACAGGAGTAGCCTACTTAAAGTAAACAACTTACGTCTGTTTCTGTTACCTACTAAACGAGTCTGTGAGATACTGAACTGTGATGAACCATATAATAACAATAATTGCTTTATCTTGTAGCTTTAATCATCATGTAGCTATCATATAGCTACAATATCTGCTTTATCATATAGATATAATTTACTGAGAAATCTACTGTTATATGGCACTAATATTCGCCCCAATATGATTTGCTTTTAGTCACTAAATATTGAAAATGTTAGTTAGCTAAATTTTTAACTATAAATACTGATTTGTTTCACGACTTGCTGGTTTATCGGCCTAATTACTTTTCTATTTGTCTGTTAATAGTTTCATGTTACATCTCGTAGGCCTAAGAATTATTAAAGTAGTTTAGCCTAGGCTGTCAATCAGCCACAATCGAAACGGCAAGCCTTTGAATATCTACGATTAAGTGATCGTTTTGTACACGTGATTTACAATGCATGTAGTAATTTCTCAAATGTATGAATATGATAGTATGTCAGTTGCTTTCTCAGTAGATAGTTTCAGTGCTGCAGTATTTTCTAGAGGTTGTGTTTGATGACCGAGGTATAAACATAGCAATGTGTAACCTTCGTCTGATAGTCTGTAAAGACTTAATCTCTTCAGTCAATATTGAGAAATTGAAAGGTCTGCTGGGAAAGTTCAGTTGACATACTTTAGCTGTTCTGTTTATGAGCTTAGCTTGCTCGTAATTTTTAATTTTAATTAGCCATAATTATCACTTAATATCATAATATATCATAATAAGAATCGTTTCTCACAAAATACATTTTGTGTGCTAGATGAACATTAAAAATACATTAATTTAGTCCTATAATATTTAAACTATCCATTTTGGCATTTTCTGTTGAATCTGAAAGCTAGAAAAATAGCTACTATCGACTATAAAGCAAAAATGCATGCTTTTGACTCTTTTTATATTTTCAATTATTTATATATGATCTTTATTTCACCAAAATAAATGGCAGTATTAGCAGAGCAAGAAATGAAATATAATGCACAAACCGAGCAACAGAAACCAAGGATTAACCATCAAAGAGTTTACAAATAGAGAAATTTAAACTAAAATCGCCGTTTATGTTAGGATCTGCTATTCAATAATATAATTAGGTCAATATACTTTCAAAATAAGTCCAAACTTTATATCTTATTTTTCCAATAGTGTCATCGTTCTGAATTGCATATTTATTTTTAATATTAACATAATCCATATAATCAGACTTATCTAAATCTAGTTTACTATCCAAGCATCCAGAGGCAATTAGCTTATGAAAGAAATTATATCTATGATACTGATAGAGTGTAGTTCAAATGGCCAAAAGCCACAATACCACTGGCAATACGATGTAGTACCTTTATCAAAGGTTTGAAACATTTTATAGTAGACATTATTGTAAGCATTACAGAAATACTTCAGTTCAGCATTAGACAGAGATAAAGCAGAAATGCCATAAAGTAACAAAGGAACCGCTTGAGAATGTATTAATTTCAACAAGACATCTATTGCTGCATTTGAACCAAGTCTCCCTAGTATCATATTTGCAGCAGCGTAGAATTTGCCTCTACTCTCATTCCAGTGACATTTAAATCTTAATTCTGAGCTCAACAAATAAAAATTTTTAAAATGTAACTCTCTTTTTATACAGTTTTGTGCTCCGCTTAGTTATTTACCTTTCAGAGGAGTTTCATGGTTACATGGCTACATATTGAAATCTGATTTTATACTTTTCTGAGTTTATTGTGTAAGTCTCAACTTAAGTTTAGAATCTGCATCCGAATGTTTGCATTGTGAAGATAATAAGTTAACATTATTTAAATGGTAAACTATCTACTGTTTTGAGACCTTGAATCATAATTTTCGACCAAAATATAAAAAGCCATTAAATGTGCCTTTTTTCCTAGCGCCGTTAGAGATTGAAAAAATATTAATTCTGTGACATCGAGTTTTCTTCTGTTAAGAAGTTCTACGTGTATCTGCTGTAAGATATGTTTTATGCATGCGAGCGGTGCTATACATTCAATATATTGTACATCTAATTACAAATTTGTAGATTTTATTTGTGTTCGGGATTTAGTGGCTCTATGTCTTAACGGAATGGTAATTCTTCGCTCTGTCTCCTAGACTTCTAACTATGACTTCACTTCAACAGAATGTTGCTCTTGCTTTCCGATTATGTCTGATAATTAATTACATTGAGCCAGTTCTGTCTAAATGTCTGTCTGAAGTAACGCTGAGCGTCATGGTTCGTATTTAAAATTCCGCAATAGTCAAGCTAATTAAAGCTCTATGATCATTTGTTCATTCTCAATTTCAATTCATATACTCCAGTGTATAGTGAAAGTTATTAACAATGTCATAAGACTAATAACGCTAATTACGTCTCCATAATTTGTTCATTCTCAACTTTAATGCATATGATCAGTATATATGTAGGCAATATTGAATTTCGATACAGATCTTACGAATTTCTCTCTCTCTCTCTCTCTCTCTCTTTCTCTCTCTCAGAGCACCGCCTACTGACCGGTCCATGGTATATATAATGCCTTCACTGTTCCTGTCTTCCTCTTTCCTCTTCGTGTCCACAAATGAGTGAGTCTTTAAATCATCTAACATATCTAATCTCGTCCTGCCCCTGCCTGTTATTCCTTCCATTCTACCTCTATGACCTCTCTTAATAGACTTTCCCCCTTAGAATGTGTCCTATCCAACTCTTTTTCCTATTTCTTAATACATTTATCAACTGTCTATCTGTACCAACTCTTCACAGAACTTCCTCATTTGTAATTTTTGAGTCCAGCTAATCCTCTCCATTTTTTTCCAAATCCACATTTCCAATGTTTCTAGTTTTTTGATGTCTTCCTTCCGTAAGGATCATGTTTCACATCCATATAACACTTGTTCATACCAGGGTTTTCACTATCTTTATCTTTCTGTCTTTCTTTAGACTTTTTGTTAAAAGTTCTTTCCTATTACCGAAGGCCTCTTTTTCTTGTGCAATCCTACTGCATATTTCAGTCTCTCATATCCCATCATCTGTTATAGTCTCTTCAGTGCACTGCTAAGGGGCAGGTTCAAGGTACATACTCATACTCAAAGTCTGTTTTCTCGATCTTTAAGAGCACTCCTTAGATCAACAAGTTAATCCCTTCGCTAAGTCTATGCCTTATCCATACCTTATGTAGCCTATAGCTTGGAAAAATATGGTTTCTAAAGTGGTTTCCCGTTGTCTTCCTCAGTTAGATGGATTAATTACGATTTAATCCTGGGGGAAAATATTTCATGGTGAGGTGGGTCCCCTCTTGCCATCCTCAGCTCCTGCCTTTAGTCACCTCTTACGTACACGCGGCAGATTGTTTGCGGTTGCTCAATTCTGCAGTGGTCCAACCACACCCGAGCACAACACGGGGAATTATAGTATGACTCAATATTTGAAACTCCTTAGCAGTTCCATTTTGGTACTATTTATTGTATGATTGTTTTCACCTTTATTATGGGACACTCCCATCATAAAGGTGAAGTCAATATTACAGCAATACGAATTTCTATACCGACTAAATTAAACTAGAATGCAACCAGTGTGCAAAATTGTTCACATCTGTTATAAAAAGAAACTGCTGGCCCTTTGAAACTGTAACCGAATGTGATAGCTCACCCTGCACTCTATAAGCGAAAGTCTTGACTCTCTAGAAATTGTTTGCAACGACTATAGCTGCTGTAAAACTTCCACGACCATCTAAGATGGTACGTCATCTTTGGCAACGAATCAACATCCCACACATTCCGCCTAGTATCTGAGTTAATTAAGGTTGAATGGCTGCTTTTCTTCGTTTTACTATTAGGCCTACATAGCGAAGCATAATATATATATAATTATAATATTATAAAATATTCTGTACACAAAATTATTCACGTAAGCAAAAAACTGGGGGGGGGGGGAGAGTTAAAACTCTGGCGCCGGGCCCGAGTGTGATTCTTACTGAACCAATTTTTGAGAGTGCTAATAATCAGAAAGTTAATTTTTTGCATTGTAACGTGTAAAATACCGTAGGTAACTATTACATTTGTCAAAAGCTTTCAAATTTGGCTTTCAATTTGCCAAAAGAACAATTATTCCTACGTTAGCAGTACTTCTTCCTATCATTGAAATAATTTATGACCTTCCACTATACGAATACAGAGAGTTAACGCAGACGACTTGCTTCTTAAACTCAAAATGCCTCTTTGATGTTGAACTGTAAATATAATTATTTGATTAGAATGTTCACAAATTTTGATAAAATTGGACAGATCGTAGTTCCTCTAAAATCATCATCTGAGTCTGCTCTTTTACAATCTTAAAATTTCGGATTAGGCGTTTTATATATATTGGCCTATAAATACTGTATTTACCAACAATTTTATCCAACGTGTTTTCTTAAATTGTTAATTTAATTAATAGGCCTATTTAAATTGAGAATGAATATATTTGCAGTGTAGGCCTACAAAGTTTGAATTAGCCATTTATTATAAAGTGAAATTACTAACAATTTTGCAATGGTAATTGGCAAAATGTCAATGAATTATTTTATGTTAATATTACTAGAAAACTCAAACTAATTGTGAAATCATCTTATTGAAAGAATCACATTTTCAAATAGTTATGTATTGATAATGGGTGTTAATTACATCCGTTCAACCATTAAGTTTGGCACTTTTTGCTCTAATCAATTATATCTCCGGCAATTTTAGAGTTGGCTTGTTTCTTGCGTTTGGTAATTAGACAATTTTTCATTCAAATTCTTTCCCGTTCGACCTGTCGTGGTAAATCTGCTGCTTAACAGTTAGCCTAACGGTGTCATTATGTTTTAAGCAAAATGCTGAAGAATCCAACAATTAATGCATTAAATGATTTTAGCAGGTGTCACTATAAAGACACTAGATTGTCTTGGTGAAGAATACAGCTTTTGTGAATATTCAATATTACTATTCCCGTGATAATTACGTCTGCCAGGATTCTGAGTTATTGAGTATCCGCTGATTGATTCCGTTTAGTAGACTATTGAGGGAAGAGCGGGAGAGGGGGAGGGGTCTATGAGAGGAAACAGGTGGGAAATATAATAATAATAATTATACCATATGTAAATATATTAAATATAATTATTGCACAAATTACTGAATTAAAATTCATTTTGTTCATTTACAATGTATTATGCATTATAGACCTACCCCACACTCCGCTTAGCACAGTTACGATAATTAAACGCTGCTATCTTAAAGTTATAGCATGAAATTTGTACTAAACGCCCGTTTCAGTGTAGAATATAACAACGGGGGAGTGAACGAAAGTCCTTAATGGATATGAAGTCTATAATAGGCCTACTTAGAATTTTTTCTAAATTAAATACTGGCCTGGAATACATGGTTTTAGCGCTCTAATACTTGCATTAGTCCTCTAATCCAGAACTGTACAGTTATAACGATTTATGTATTTATATTTTATTCTTTAAATAGTAAATTTGTTATTTTAGAACCTATAGGCCTACTGAATACTTTATTTATATTCGTTTTGGAGAAATAATATAATAATTATAAAATTCCTTCCGATATATAAAATACTCGGTATATGTCTTGTATAATTTAACAAAATACATAAAATGAAATAGCAGCAGTGCTAAAGCTATATATGGTCTTTTCCAATTTTTTTGCATACCCTTATTTACTTTATGATAACATTCCGCTACTTCTTTCTCGCTTTTCAACTTTCCGTTTCTCAGGATATTACTAATTGTACAGGAATCCCTATTGCACTTGTCTTTCCTAGTTCAGGTATTTTCATAATTTTTCTCATAGGATAATTAAATATCTTTCCTGACACATAATTCCCTCTCTCAGGCTTCTTTGGGGGAGGGAATTAGGAATCCTACCTGTAGGGGTGTAAGTGAGCGGGAGGAAGGGTGGATGTGACACTTAACTTTCCAGGGAAGCGGGGTGGGGTTGATCTGGAATCATAATTGTTATCATCCAAGCAGACAGTATATAAGTCGGGTTTTGTTCCTTGTTCAGTCATTCACTTGTTACTTGAGATATTATCACTGTCGATGTACTATAACTGCATTCACTATTGATATAAACTACTCTCATGAGATAGAAACTTCTACTGTAGCATACAGTTATCGAGATCTCATCGAAATATTGAGTAATTTTATAGAGCTATGAGTATTTAGAAATTTTGTTTTGAGATCGCATCGTAGCTGAGTTATACTCCAAACGGTAAATTTAGTTCATACTGGCGTGTTGAACGAAATTTACAGCAGTTAGCCTACGTGCTGATCAAGTGTACTGTTATTGGAAACACCAGAAGCTTGAATATATCTAGTGCTACATAGGATCTCAGCCGAAAAAGGATAAAATGTCATTTGTTAGAAACAATTTCCAAGAAGAGAGTAGATTTTTTAGTAAATCTTCCTGTAGCGGCAAAGCTTTCCACGGAGTAAAGAACCGTTTGGCATCCGGTAGCAATCGAAATGTTACGGAGCTGAGACAAAATGTCCCGACTCCTGCTGCCTTGGATATCGCAGGGATTTGTGGGGAAAAAGCCCTATCTCCTGGAAGACGTGCAGGAAAATGTGCTTCGTTAAATGGTTGGTATTGAATCAACTCGCGTCACTTTGTTTGTCAGGCTTTTTTATTTTTTAGGAATATTTCATCGTATTAAATTTTTTATCAAATGCTCTTATTAGATTAGAATACGCATGAGTTTCAAAATTTGAGACATCCGGGCCTACTTGTATATTCAGAGACGTGGATCTAAGCAAGCAGTCCTTTACTGCCTTTTAAATCCGATTCGTTTTAATTTAACGCTAGAGACCTGTAGCTTACGATTATAATTGCTGTTCATATTTTAGGCCTACTGTGTGATGCATTGCGCAACAACTGTAGACTGCCACGTATTTAAAATATCCGATAATCTAGTATGGTACGTACACAAATATATAATCCTTCCTCAGTGCACTGCCAAGTGGCAGGTTCAAGGTACATATTCATACTCAAAGTCTGTTTTCTCGCTTCATAAGAGCACTCCTTAGATCAACAAGTTAATCCCTTCCCAAAGTCTATGACTTATCCATACCTTGTGTAGCCTATAGCTTGGGAAAAGTATGGCTTCTGATGTGGTTTCCCGTTGCCTTACTCAGTTAGGTGGATTAATTACCATTTAATCCTGGGGGACAATATTGCATGGTGAGGTGGTTCCCTCTTGCCATCTTCAGCTCCTGCCTTTAGTCGCCTCTTACGTACACGCGGCAGATTGTTAAATATATAATACTTATAATTAATTGGCTGTATGTTATTATCCTACGTATTGTTACATTTTTAGATTGTAAGCAAGTGCGCAACACTGTGAGCAGGTGGGAAGGAAGACGGAAGTTTCTGGAAGAAATGTTGGTCAACGTGAAGAACACAGCTGAGCCTGGAAGTGATCCACTTATAGGTAGTTTATGCTTTAGGATTTCAAATTTTAAATCTCTCCCTTTCTGTCACTATCTCTCTCTCTCTCTTTCTATCACTATCTGTCTCTCTCTCTCTCTCTCTCTCTCTCTCTCTGTTCTTTTCGTTGCATCTTTCGCTTCTCTTAACTATTATTATACTGACCAGAAAATATGTCTGAGATCCTAACTTCTAGACAATCTTTTAAATAATTTAATTACGATTTTAACTTTATTCTAAAAGGATTAGCGGTATTCAATATGAAGAGGTCGTCTAGAACTAACTCCTCTGAAGAGGCTCGGATATAGTGTAAAAAGTATATATCTAATTAATGTAAAAATGAAATAAATTATTAAATATGTACACTTTATTACGTGTAATTTTCTATTGCTACAACAGATATGTCACCTGCAAGAAAGATGAAGGTAAAGAAGTCTCTGAAGAACTTGATTTCTGGAGCCACTAAACTTCACAAGTCTTTCAAAGGGTAAGCGTTTAATATAATTAACATTGAAGTAATTTCTAAGATAGACAGCTAATGGGAACATCGCCTAAGTGGTTTTTTCTATTATTTTATACCAAGTATTTTCTCTCATTTGACGGTGACACATGAGAAGAGACTCTTTGCACTGTTCGTGTTTCTCTTTTGAAGAATCAGACAATACCTTAGGTCTATACACATGGACAACAAATGTAAAATCACTAAGCAAGACACACAGTAGGCTAGTTTTAAATATAAAACGTTTCTTATACAGAGATAGAATATTCGATATTAAAAGTCTTTATGAGAATGGTTAGTAGCCACTTAATAGTTAACACTTTTATAAATTGTTTAATTTTCATATATAATAAGAAATATTAAGTAGTTTTTATTGTGTTGTTTGTGTTACAGAGGTATATACCTAGCCGCGGTGATACAGCATGATGGCAGAGTTCTGGTCACTAGTGAGGACATGCTCCCAGTAGTCGAGGTCGACTCTGACTACTCCACAACCGCTCTTCAAGGAAACCTACATTGGCTCATGAAGGTCGGTATATCAGATCGTTTATATACAATATACAATATGAATTAATCTTTGCTTGAGTCGTTTAAACACCGTTTTTTCTATGTAATTTACCTAAGCATGAATCATTAATTTTCATCCGTCATTTAGTTTCCAGATTTGAAGTCAATTTACAACGTGGAAGCCCTACCTTGGTCCAATACTAAATCGTGTTTAGCGCGTATAATTAATTTGATTTTAGTGTCGCCCTGAGACAAAATATAATAGTATTGATTTAACATGATTAATTAATTGCAATGTTGTTGTTGTTTGTCCCTCTAGGTATCGTGCATGTGGCAGGACGTCAAACAGCTGCTAGCGGAAGTCCAGAAGTCCGCTCCTAATTCTGCCGCTAAGCAATTCCGCGCCAAATATCTTCACTCTGTCGTTCAACTGCAGACAACACTGGGAATGTATGATCTGGGTCAACTTAACTATCAACCAATAAGAGACTCGGAAAGTGGGTCACTGATTCTGGTCACAGTTCGTACACTGATGGAAGAGAAGTCGACGCAGAACCTGGGTACTGGACTGAGGTGGATGTCCCTGTGCAAGCTTCAGAGGAGATCAGGAAGAAGTGGTCAGGGGGCGAGCGAGGATAGAGGTCAGACTGTGACCGGGGTCGAGAATTCAAGTGAATTTGAGCCTTCGAGAGAGGGAGAAAGTACTACAGCCCAAAGTGTTGCCAAAAGGGAAGAAAAATCTGAGAAGATGGTAACTGGCAGTCAGAAACTAGTGGGATCTACTCTGGTAAGTTATTCACTGATTTTATTTCACTCCGATATTTATATTATTGAGGTTAACTTGTTAAAAGACTATATTACTTTTCCTTAGTTTGCATTTGGAGAGATCAGTTATAAACATATTATTATAACGTTATGTGAACGTAAGTTGTATCTCTCGAAAGCGATAAACGTGAGAACGAGACCAGGATTTGTACCCACAAACTTATCCGTGGTCGAATATCTTACCGACATTTTTCCCCGAGTCCTTCGTTTATGACACATTTTAGCAAAGAACTAAAAGGCCCTTAAGTTTTAAATTAGGCCTACTCTAATACAATTCGCATGTTAAGCAGGAATTTATTTAATGTTTTATATATATATTAGTTAACTAACTGTATCAATATTATGGTGTGTAGGCCTATCGGTTAACTAACTATTAGAGTTAGCAATCATTAGTTGACTAGCTTAATATGTGAAAATAAATTATCTTACTGTCAATATTACAATGTGTGCATTGCATTGATGTTCACAGGAGTTGATAGCATTCCAGTATTTGAGCGGATTACGCCTACCCAAAGGTTTGTACCTGGGATACCTGAAGCTAGCTTGTTCACTGGATGAGATTAGCATTAATCTGCACAAGCATCAGCCAAACATTCTACCAAACGTCAAAGTGCGCAGCAACAACAATGTGTCGAGGTAAGACTAGTCTTTAATCGTAAATTAATAATAATTTAATAATCATATTTAGTTATCTTTCATAATGCCAATATAGTTTTATAGCTGTTCTTTTCTGCAGTTCGTATATAAAGTTAAAACAACACCGACTCTTATATGTCGTTCAAACACTTCACTTTTATACAAGTCAAATTTTATACTATTTGTAGATTCTTCGAATGATTAAATAATTGTACTCAATTTTATTGCCTTTTTGGACATTCTAAATTTTCATGCACTTTAAGTTTAAAGGAACCTGTCATATATTCTAATTGTACAGTATATGATGTTATAGTAATTTACACTTATGGCATACATTAAACTTTTTGAAATTAATTTTTCAGTGATGAATGGTCGTGGTTCTGCGGACTCAGCAATGAGGATGACGACATTCTACAGATGAAGCCAACCGAGGCGCAGGTTCAATTTCACAATCAGATATCGACCGCCTGTGGAAAACTATTCCAAGATCTAGGTAAGCCAAATTACTATTCAAAGTGCCTTCACCATGCTAAGCTTTAGTTGAACAGGAGCAATTAGAAAAATACAGCTAATTTTTTCTTATTTATTCTAACGCTGTAGAAATATTTTTCAAAGTATTGACTGACCATAATGAATTTTTATTTTAACTGTAAATGGAATCTGTAATCTTTACGCAGCAAATTTAATCTAAATGATACTAGAATTGTAGTAATTGACTAGTTAGACTTAAGTTCTGCATGAAGTTTTAAATTGCAGATCGTGAGGTGAATAGAACCCTCGTGGGTTCGAATCCCAGGCTGCGCTGATCTGAAAGTAAAATCTCGGACATTCACTGGACTGGTTATACGGAAAATGGTCTAAATTGCCTAACCGTTTAAACATGTGGTATTAAAAGTAATAGATATCAACACAGTTGATCATTGCACTGTAATGCGTATTGACTTTTTTAGCATTCTATCTGCTATTTCTACTACATTATCCATCAGTCAGTCAATTAACCTCCTTAATAAGAATATTTTACCAATATTTTAAATCTGTTAGCAAATATAATTTATTTTTAAAATTAGAAAATTTATAAGTTAATTAGCATAGCTTTTTAGTTGGAACACTCTGAAAATGTTATACAGCAGTTACAAGTAATTAAGGTATTTAATTATATTCTATCAATGTTATTTACGTAGGAGTGAACAAAAATACGGTCTCAGAGCACAGATTCTACCATCACGAGGTGATAGATCTGGGGGGCGATGTGTCCCTCATACTGGTACTGCCTCCTGTCGATGAAGTGTGCACTGGACCAGGGGTGGTGGACGACTCCCTGCGGCCCAAAGTTCCTCTCATGACTCTGCCCGTACAGGTCTTCGAAATATGTAAGTATTTTATCCTCCGCATAGATCGTAAATGCATTTCCTGTTCTTGCTACAAACTATTGATAAGTTTAGTTAGCAGTTTTTACAATAAATAATGTTTTATTATTTCGATGACTCAAATAATTTAGATGTCAAACGATGTTGTCTTTGTTATGGAATCGTTCTGTTAGTTGGTCGACAGCGTGCTCCCGAGAAAAAATAGTACAATGATTAAATTTTATATTGGATCACATATTTGGAAAATCAAAATCCTGATATAGACTATATAAAGACATAACAATCTATCTGAGTGACCTAATATCTATGCAATCTTTATAAACTCATGGCAGTAAAAAACACATACAACAGAAATCAAACACAACACAAATCACCGTAAAGAAAATAAAGAAAGTAAACATGTATAACTAGAGTGCCAAACGGAATCCCTTCTCTAATATCATTTGTCTTAATTACGGCAATAACTCTTTCAAATATCTATGATTTATGCAAAATAGTATGGCAAATAGCATAGCTTGCAGTAGTTAGACTCAAGTGACACTGCTGTATGCGTTAGATATTTACGTATCTAAATTGCACTTACATCGTAATCATTTATTTAAAAATAAAGAATTAGAACTTAACTTGATGATGACGGAATGTCTTGTTTTATTTCACAGTGCATCAGAGGACCTACCAAGCTGATATGATCAAGAGATATAGTCAACTCTCCTGCCACCTGGATGCCAGGATCAATGCGGCTCAACAAACTACTAGACAGGTTTCTATTACATAGTAATTAGTTAATTAACCTAAGTTGATAAACAATTTGCTAAATCAACAATATACATGTAACCATTGGGCTAAGAGTTGATCATATTCCAACAAAGTTAATCAGGTTCCATTGGAAGTATCAATTGTTTTTTTCAATCAGCCTCTTTCAAGCATTCAAATAAATGCAAATATTACTAATGAAGCATTATGCAATTGAATGAGAGTCCAAATAATAATTTAATATATCTTGCGATCAACTTAATTCCATCTGTAGCTCTAAGTAGAGATAAGAAATTGAAGTTAATCAATGTTGTATATGCTGGTAATATACAACATATTACCAGCATTGGTAGGCCTATATATTAAGGAGTTAGATGTAATGCTATATAATCATTAATAAGAAATACTTTCTAATGAGCTTGATGTAAATGCTATGTATGTAGTATATCATTGCTGACTGACTCTATCTGGTCTGAACAGGTTTTTTATTTTCAATATTTCAGGCTTTCACTACGGAAGACCTCGTGAAGGCTAGAGAGAGACTGACAGTGAGCACTGAGCAGCTGAAGAAACTGGACGAAAATTACAGATCTATTCGCTGGATCATCGATATCATCACGGCAGCTAGAGATAAGAATTTCTGCTGTGGACCCACCGTGGCGCGACTCAACAAAACTCTGGCGTCGGTCAACAGTCATCCCTGGCACCCGGCTAACAAGTCAACAGAGAATAATATTGGAGTCAGTGAAGCAGAGGATGCGATTACAAGATCATACAGGAGCCCTCTGGTGACTGACGTGTGAACTGCAAAAAAGCAAGAATTTCTCAACTCTGCAATAAAATGAATATGGATGCTCTATAATCTTCAATTGCTCCCAAATTGAAGAAAATGTGTGAGAAATCTACAGCTACTACCGCTTAGAGGTGACTTAGCCAGCAGAAGCATCAGATCTCAAACTATAACTTTCCTACTTATCTATCCATATTACGGCTCTGCTGCTACTTCTACCATCCGACGATTAGGCTACTGCAAATTTATCGAACAAGGTTTTTGAAAACGTTTTGTTTGCAATTGAGTTAAATTGTTGTATGGCCGCTGGCATTCAGCGAATGTTAGAATATCGTGATAAATTGAAAGGGTACATCCAGCAAAGAATTGATTAGATAACGTTGAGAATTAATTTGATCTATCATGTATCGGCTATTCAAGATTTTGATATTGATTTTTAATGTTGCATATTTTTGTACTAATGTAAAAATGTAAATATTTCGAAATGTGATAGCTGCTTATTCGTGTAAAACTACGCCGTATACTGTATGTGAACTGTTGCGAATAATTTTTCAGTTGTTCATTTTTGTAAAGAAATTACGTAATTTTATATGCAATTGTCCGCCATTTTTAATACGACTTGAATTAATAGTACATGAAGTTACCTATAATTAAATTACTGTTAAAGTAATTTCAGTTATCAGCCGTAGCCTGAATGGATTTTTGCATTCATTGCCTTGTATTATATTCTATTACGATTTCTAATCGTAATTGACGTACTAGTTTGCTAATGCGTTTGTGTAAATATCAGATCTTAATTCTGATTGATACTGTGGTACATTAAAACATTAACTAAAATTTCTGACTGATTCTGATTCGCTATTTTTGCCACAGTTTCTTTCATTATTATCGATATGTCAACAGGACATAAGAACAAAGCTAGCAAGGCTGAGTTTAACGTCTGTTTCATATAAAAAGTGAACTGAGACAATGTGGTGGGGTTTCAAAAATGTCTATTGTCCCGGACGTGGCTGAGTATAGACCAAAATAACTTAATACACCGAGTGAGGAGACTTAGCGGATCTGGACGAATTGCAAAAGTGACCTATAATTTTCGTGGTAGTGGGGCTTAAACCCCTCACAACCAAGGCTGTTTGCACCGCTGCTCAGGGACTGAGTTCACATACTTACACTTTTTTTCCTCTTCTCTTCTCTTCTTCAGTGCTTCAGTGCCCAGTGTCAGGTTCAAGATAGCCATCACATTCGTACTCAAAGTCTGTTTTCTCGCTCCATAACAGCATTCCTTTGATCAACAAGTTAATCCCTTCACAAAGTCTATGTCTTATCCATACCTTATGTTGCCTATAGCTGGGAAAATTATGACTTCTTAGGTTGTTTCCCGTTGCCTTCATCAGTCATATATATATATATATATATATATATATATATATATATATATATATATATATATATACAGTATATATATATACAAGTCCTTTTTGTGCAAGTCCAAGTCAAGTCCAAGTCCTCGAGGCTAAAGTCCAAGTCCAAGTCCAAGTCCTTGAGGTCCAAGTCCAAGTCCTTGAGACTCAAATTTAATTCCCCATTGCTTTATAGTCATATAAATACTTGCATTAGGAAGTGAAATATCAATAATGAAAAATTGTAAAAAATGAGCAGTTGCTACTGTACATGTAGTTTTAGGCGATCAACGGTAACTGAATTATAAATCATTTAAGAAAGAAATATGAAATTAACCTGGTAATTATCTCCAAATTCCCCGTATTGTGCTCGGGTGTGGTTGGACCACTGCAGAATAGGGCAACAGCCAGGGGCGGATCCAGGAATTTTTTAAGGGGGGGGGGCAAAATTTCTTTGTAGTACATTTTTTGCATACGCCTCGCTTTCTTCGGGACATGTGAATCAACCAGACAAATTTCTGTGAGGGGAGGGGGCTCAAAATTTATTCTTCACTACTGAATTCGGCTCATAGAGTGAGTGTGTCCCCTTAACTTACCCCCCCCCCCCCCGCTTATACCCGTACTAAAGTCAGGGGAATACCTAAAGGCCTACAGTTGTTTTGGAAAAAGTAAGTTAATTTTGTCACCTCTGAAG
Organism: Enchytraeus crypticus; assembly: GCA_905160935.1. Classification (NCBI taxonomy): domain Eukaryota; kingdom Metazoa; phylum Annelida; class Clitellata; order Enchytraeida; family Enchytraeidae; genus Enchytraeus; species Enchytraeus crypticus. Next base: position 902,523 of record CAJHZI010000214.1, on the reverse strand, counting down.
ATCTCGACGAATTGCAAAAGTGACCTAATTTTAGTGGTAGTGGGGGGGGGGGACTTAACCCCTCCCATCCAAGGCTGTGTGCACCACTGCTACGGGACAGAGTTCACATTTTTTACATACACCCTTTTTTCCTCCACTGCATAGGTTCAAGTGAAGATTGAGAGCTAGTGAAACGATCAACATTTTTTGGACCTACTTCCATTATACAGGGTTCCTAGTAGCCTATATCCTAGAAACTAGACAAAAATTGAGCTATTATAAATGAGTTCCCTGTCGTACCCCCCCCCTCCCGAGCCCCCTAACCACTGCCATTGCTAACATACTTATATATCGAAATTGCCTTAGAAACAATGAAACTATAACCTGTCATACCCTCTACTCCGGCCCCCCCCCCTAACCATTGCCATTAATAACATATTTACAGATCGAAATTGACATAGAAACAGTGAAAATATAGTTTAAAATTTGTTATCAGCGGACCTAAGGGGGGGGCCCGGGCCCCCTGGGCCCCTGGGCCCCCTGGGCCCCTGGGCCCCCGGGCCCCCCCCTGGATCCGCCACTGGCAACAGCAAACAATCTGCTGCGTGTACGTAAGAGGCGACTAAGGCAGGAGCCGAGGATGACAAGAGGGGCCCACCTCACCATGAAATATTTTCCCCAGGATTAAATGGTAATTAATCCATCCAACTGAAGGCAACGGGAAACCACCTCAGAAGCCATACTTTTCCCAAATCATAGGCTACATAAGGTAAGGATAATGTATAGACTTTGTGAAGGGATTAACTTGTTGATCTAAGCAGTGGCGTATGAAGCACTTTAGGGCAGCGGGGGCGAGCTTTAAAAAAAAGGTACATGCTGAATTAAAAGGGCACTAACATATTTTTAACAGGCAAGGTTTTATACGGTTCTTTTTAACAAGCGATGTTTTGCTTTGTTTCAATTCCACACAATAAATTAACTGGTATGCGTCTTTATTTCAAGAATCTTAAACCATTAAATATGTCATTTAAATAAAATTTAGAGGTAGTACAGGACATATTTTTTAAAATATCATCAGTAACAAAAATAAAGAAAGGTTCTTGATCAAGAGCCTTTCCAATTCATTACAGAAATACTGCAATACAAGACTAGAGCTTGTGTAGTTGCTAAACACTATAGACCTAATATGGTTCCCTAGTATCACATAAGGGGGTGGGGTGCGGGGAGGGGGGCTAGGTACTACACCCCCTCCCCGAAGTGGGATTTTTAAAATTAGAAAACCCATGGATTTTCAGAACATCTTATATTAAATATAATGGATAATTTTTCTTTTTTGAATTTGTCATTAATAAACCTTTTAAATTATATACCATCTTCATCATTAGTGATATCTGCCCAATAAGCACAAAATAGTCATGAGTGCAGTCCCACATCTAACTATGATGTTGTATAAATGATAATAAAGAAATATCTAAAACAATTAGGCCTAACGTATAAATTCATATACTTAAACGTTTTAAATTAGCATTAAAAAGAAACATTTGAAATTTTCTCAAATCATGACTTAAAATAAACATAAACTGTACGAAACCTCAATTAAGTAGGCCTATTTAATATATGAATTACATCTATATATTTTATTGTATTTGCTTACTTTAGGCCCATATGCTATAAATAAAGAAAATGATATCTTTGCTGTATTTCTAAAACTTTATACCACAATCTAGTGTCTATAGTGCATTCAAATGAAGTACAAAACTGAATAAAAAGTAGAATGAATAAGCTACCGACTCAGACTCCCAGCCAGATAGAGAGCGCCCTTAGGTCCTTATTAATTGCGTGTCAATGGATGTGCTAATTGTCTTAACGCACTTTTTGAAGTCGACTTCAAGTTAACGTCGATGACCTTTATGTGGATTATATTAAATAAATTACAGTGTAACAAATTAACGTATAAACAATTTTCAGATTAGTTCTGTGAGATTTTGCATTCAACTTTAAGGTTAGGATGTTTTACGAGGGTTGGCTGCGGAAGTCTTGAGTAAAATCAAATAGTTTTATAATTAGATGTAGATCGTAAAACTTAGACTACTTGCACTGAAACTACTACAGTCGCTTCGTTGTTCTGCCGGTGTCTCGATTAAACTTGTATGTGACTTAAGCAGCCCACTCCTATCCCCTCCCTACACAAACGAATCGGGACTAATGGCAAGAGTGACTGAAGCCAGGGCTGATTGCGCCACTGGGAAGAGGAAATTCATCAGTACCAAAAGGGGCACTTTTGCCCCTTTTCTACCCAATTTTTGCTCCCGCTTGCCCCTACTTTCTGAGGCCAGCGGGGGCAGTCGCCCACCCTGCCACTTGGCAGTGCAATGAAGAAGAAGAATCTCCAAAAGCAACCAGTCCACAAAATGAAATAAAGGAGATCAAATGGAACTTTAACGTTCTATCAATAAATCACGGTTAGAGCTATAGTTATTTATGAATAAGTTTTAAATGAGATACTTAACTTACATAAATAGGAAGAAGAGTTGGATATGACACATTCTAAGGTGGGAAGGTCTATTAAAAGAGGTCATAGAAGGTAGAATGGAAGGAAAAAGAGGCAGGGGCAGGCCGAGATTAGGTATGTTAGATGATTTAAAGACCCACTCAAATGTGGAAATGAAGAGGAAGGCGGAAGACAGAGAAGAGTGGAGGCGTTATATACCATGGACTTGCCAGTAGGCAGTGCACTAAAAGAAGACTTAACTTACTATATAGTTAAATATCTTGTATGCTTTCATGCGTCAAGAAATGAGTTATTTTAGCATGCTTTCATTGCATTTAATAAATTATAGTGATGAATGTGTTCTGTCAGATAAATTGTATCTGTGCGGATTCATAATTAGTCCGCCCTGACTGAATACACGTTCCAATGCTGCACTTGCAGCTGGAACAGCAAGGGCGTGCATTGCAGCAGAATAAAGTTTTGGAAGGAAATGTATTATTGTTGTTAAACCAAAACTAGTATAGCCATTTTAATAAATTGATAAAATTGTCTATGTGTTCAAGTCCTCATCACCCAAGTCCAAGTCCAAGTCCTTGAGGCTCAAGTCCAAGTTCAAGTCTAAGTCCTTGCGGTTCAAGTCCAAGTCCAAGTCCTCAAAATCTGGACTTAAGTCCAGTTCAAGTCCAAGTCCAAGTCCATACATCACTAATATACATATATATATATATATATATATATATATATATATATATATATATATATATATATGTCTGACTGAATACACGTTCCAATGCTGCACTTGCAGCTGGAACAGCAAGGGCGTGCATTGCAGCAGAATAAAGTTTTGGAAGGAAATGTATTATTGTTGTTAAACCAAAACTAGTATAGCCATTTTAATAAATTGATAAAATTGTCTATGTGTTCAAGTCCTCATCACCCAAGTCCAAGTCCAAGTCCTTGAGGCTCAAGTCCAAGTTCAAGTCTAAGTCCTTGCGGTTCAAGTCCAAGTCCAAGTCCTCAAAATCTGGACTTAAGTCCAGTTCAAGTCCAAGTCCAAGTCCATACATCACTAATATACATATATATATATATATATATATATATATATATATATATATATATATATATATATGTATGTATGTATGTATGTATGTATATATATATGTATATATATATATATATATATATATATATATATATACATATATATATATATTTATATATATATATATATATATGCGGTGCACAAGGATATTAAACAATATTATTCTCTACTCTACGTCGATGCCTTCGAAAGATGATGCATTTGGCTTTATTAGTTGATAAAAAGGCTTCATGATAATTTCATTCGTCATTAAAATGGAAGCCAAATTAGAGACATAGCTTATACACACACGTAACTGTGCAGTGTATACCTCAGTCACGACTTCTAGATCAAGATTTTAGACAAATTAGTTTTGATCTAAAATTGATATTCATTTTAACATACAAAATTGAGGCTAAGTTTAAATTTTAGGTGTGAAAACATACGTTGCAATAACACTCAGCTAGTATTTTCCGAAAAAGGTTAGTCTACATTTATCTTCACAGACAGAAAATGATAAAGCTTTTCTGGTATTTTAGAAATTATTTCGAATAAATCAATTTTCGAAATTTCCAATAAAAAAGAATCTAAAAATCTTCACAGTATCACAACTTATTACATTTCTCCAAATGTACTTCCGGATTTAGATGATTAGGCAAATAAATGTAAACAATAAAATAATTGAACTTAGATTCAATTATTAGAAAGAAATTAAGCTAAAACTTAATAATATATTTTGGTGTGTAGTTTATGTTCAGCAATTATAGTTTTGGACAGAATTACTGTTGATTGGAATCTCATTACTTACATTGGATAGCAATTAACTGTCAAAATGAGCATCACATCAGCCGGTGAGAATTAGCTTTAAAGATTGTAACATTCATATTTACTGCGCATAATACATGTATAAGTAATGTCAAAGTAGCGTTAGACTAAAAGGTCAGCTGTGAATTGAAATAAGATTTATATACACAAAATGTTATAAAATCCGGGCTGTTATCAAATCGTACAGACAGCGTACTGAAATAATTAAATTATATTTGCCATAATTTCCCTGATAATCCGCGTCTTCATTTCATTAAGTTCCTTCCTAGAGGCCTTATCAAAACTTCATTGAGACTATGACGGATGGATTGTCTTGGAGGGCATTATAGATTTATTAAATATATCACTCTTTACATGGGTTGATCTAATTATATGGCTATGTTGTATGGGAATGAACTAAAATGCATGACTGATAGAATTGAATTGCTGTAATAAGTCAGCTTGATTTATTATTTGGTATAATCATGATCATCCATTTGTTAAGGTTAAAACTAATGTGATGAACCAAACCATATTGTAAATCAGAAAATGCCACTCAAAATATTATGAATACTAGCTCGGACTTGTTTCTGCCTTGACATTAATGGCAGAAATTACGATAATTAGATTTAAATTTTTCCAAATGCTTAAAGCTACTGAAGATATAGATGACAACAGAATGCCCAAATGCTCTATGCTATTAATTAATGGATGGTAATATAGAATGCCCAAATGCTAGATGCTATTAAAATGATATGGAATGTCTTGAGATGCAATGAAACTTTTTTGCACAGTGATGTAATGATTGCCTCTGGAACAAAGGTATGAGACTTTGTCACAATGTGTGTTTATCTCTTCTGGATGGGCGCTTAAATCCTAGTTATCACTTGGTCAAGCTGAAGGATAGCCGACCTAAAGTCTCTATATCTTATGTAAACTCCCTGTTGACCCGTTAGAATGAGATAGAGAATGAGATATAAGAGCATGTTGAAAGCAAGTATTATGGATGACAACAGAAATTAAATTGATGTTGCTTTCCATTACTGCCCATTTTTGAGCCATTTCTGCCATTAAGTCTATCCCCTGTGACTGATGAATTCTCATGTCTAATCCGCTTGCTCTTGCACAGGGCCTGTGCCAGGTATAACAGGCTAGGGTGAGTACATTTGTGAAAAAGGGTTAAGCTTTTTTGCAAGATACGTCAAAATCTATATGTGGGGGAGAAAGAAGAATTATATTGGATTTGGAAAAGACCAACTTCTTGGATTGATCAATGGTGTGCTATATTGAAGCGATATAGAAGATCATTTCACTATAATGTGTCCTAACTGTTTCTAACCATTAGGCCTATAGGCTTCTTTTTAACTCTGAAATAGCATAATACATTTGTATAATCATTCGGCCTTCCAATTCCATCAGTAATCACAATGGTGGAAGACTGAAATAATTCCTAATTTTAAATTTTAGGCATATGTGAAGACTAGAGCCACATTACTGATCCTAGAAAATATAATTGGCTATGATCCTCATAGTGCAGCGTCAGGTCCAATATTAAATATTTCTTAAAATTGCGGACGACATTTAGAAACTATAGCCAAATATGATTGTCCTTGTGCTCTCTTGACTCAGCAAACTGTTTACTAAGATTGTAGACGCTGTGGAACTTCAAATGTTAACTTAAAGCTAATATGTTTTTTGAGTCAACACCCCCCACTTTCCAAGTAACTGATTTGGAATTTTATTAAGGTTGAATGGCAGCTTCAAGTCGTTTTATTATTACGTAACGAAACGAAACAAAATATATGTAATATTCAGTACAAAAAATTATTCACCCTAGTAAAAAACGTGGGGGGTGGCCCTTGCAGTGAAGGCTGTTGACTTAAGGCATTGTTCCAAAAACTAACATTTAACCAAACCTATGAAGCCTGTAGTTTTGAAGTCAATTTTCAAAATTTATTTCGTAGTTTCAGTTTAATAGTCATTCTTGTGATATGCATTTAACAATTGTGATGCTGATAATATAAAGTCTCTTTTCTCATTCGTAGGTTATATTAGACGGGAAAGTGCTAAAGAAACGTCTAGTTCAATGTCAATTTCATATCTTGAAACTTGAAAGAATGTCAATGATAGATCCATGGCTGGTCATCTAACTAGTATTATGCCTGCTCAGCCCCATGGACATCACAAGTATTTCATACACAATCTTTAGATGTTTTTATGCATTATTTTTTTATCAATGACTTATAAGTCTGTAAAAAGAAGCCAATTTCTTCTGTGGTTTTATGAAGACAAAATATATAAACTGAATATTCTATCATTGATATTTTATTAAAAGTTATTTATTTGCTTATTTGTTATTTATTCTTTAATCTAGCTGGTGTTGTTGCTCTTCTCGATGAAAACGATGCTGATGTCAAGGTAATTTCTCATTTTTGAATGAATAACTTCAACTACAGTTAAAGTTATAATAACTTCTACTAAAGTTCACATTTCTACTTTAATATATATTTTTAACTATATGCGTCTCTCAGTAAAATGTTATTCTAGGCAGAATGAGCATGAACACATATGATTAATATAGAATGAACTTTTGAGAACAAATGAAAATTTAAGAAATCAGTTAGCATAGGTGAAGGCATATGTGTTAGTTCTACTTAAATATAAACAAAATATATCAGTAATTTGAAGATTAGGTCTACTGGGAATATTGACAGAAATGCATTGCATTGGTTTATGCTGCAGAATTTGTCTTATATACTTAGGTTAGTAGGAGGATAATATCAGAACAAATTTTAATGGTTAACATGGCATTCTATTTTGAAATTGTATTTCAGTATTTATATTTTGTTAAATTTTATTGATGGTTATTAGAGTTTTTCTGTATTGTTTACTAACTATGTGTTCTTGGAAAACATGCAAAGACATAAAGATAAAGACAGTGAAAACCTTGATATGGATGTGAAACATGGACCTTAAAGAAGGAAGATATCAGGAAACCAGAGACATTGTAAATGTGGATATGGAGAAGAATGGAATTGAATGTGGATTAGTTGGACTCAAAAGGTTACAAATGAGAAAGTTCTGGAGGGAGTTGATTCAGATAGTCAGTTGATAAAGGCATTCAGAAAAGGAAGAAGAGTTGGATACAGAACACATTCTAGGGTGGGGGGAATTCTACCAAGAGGTGACAGAAGGCAGAATGGAAGGAAAAGAGGCAGAGGCAGGCCAAAATTAGAAATGTTAGATGATTTAAAGATCCACTCATATGTAGACATGAAGAAGAAAGCTGAAGACAGAGGAGAGTGGAGCCGTTATATACCATGGACCTGCAAGTAGGCAATGTACTAATAGAGTGTTCTTGGATGATTTATGACAAACTTGTCAGCTCTCAAACTTGTCAGCTCTCGATCTTCTAAGGTGGTTGCCCATCCAAGTGCTCATCGAGCCTGACTTTGCTTAATTTCTTTTATTTTTTGGCATCATAAACCAAGTACGATATGGCCCACCTTGAATTATTCTTAAAATTTGTATAACAAATTTCTGGGCATTGTAAAGTTCCATTTAAAATTATGTTGATATTTTTCTGAACATACTTAAGTGTCTAATATTTGTAATAATTTCATTGTCTCTGCTTTTGATTGTAGCACTTTGCCTTGAGAAAGCTAGATGAATTGGTGGACATGTTTTGGCATGAAATTTCTGATTCAGTTGGAAAACTGTAAGTGATTGCTTTACTTACTGAATTGGAGTCTAAACTTCAACTTCATTAGGTTATAAGCTACTGGTATTGATTAAATGTCAGATGTTGTGAACAGAGTACACGAGATGATATTTAGCATACATATGCCGTAGTTAACTAGTGAAGTATTTCTTGAAGACATTTTGTTAAAAATGAATTTACAGATTTAAGGCATAGTCTTAAAATTTCAGTGAAATGGATGATTTTATGATTTATTTGTAATTTTATCTTTGTATTTTCTATGCTTTTAACTCTTTAGTAGCACAGTAAAATGTGAACTGGAATTCATCTAAATTCTCATTTATTTATTGGCAGTTGTTGTTAATTCTTTTTTAATATTAATTTTAAGCTCATAAAGATTCTGATTTATATGCACAGGGAGCTGTTGTATGAAGATGATAAGTTTAAATACAAAGAGACTGCTGCTCTAGTCCTCTCCAAGGTATGACTAAGCATCTTTATCTTTATTTTATTGATTTGCAATAATACATTTATACTTTTCTAGTTATAAAACTTGTATAAGGCACTGATATTTTTTAAAATTATAAAGCTTGTATCATTATTCTATACAAGTACATGTACACATATGGATATTATCTAAAGTCGCAGTCTTTGCTGAACATAATCTGCCTACTGTAGAGTGGGTGGAATATGTATTATGTATTGATTGTGACTAAGTGCTGCAGGCCTTGTGAGGTGAAGTCTTTACTGGGATCAGCTTTTGTGATGATAGTTGGAGTTTGTAAGTTGCACGGAAGAAAAGAGAAGCACTGTACTTTTTTCTTAACTTCAAATTCCAATTTAAAGAGAATTAATGTATTATGAATTAATGTATGCAACAGAATTTCTTAATTGCCTACAAGGTATCTATTGAGAAATATTTTTTTATAGTTGCCTAATAAGGAAGTTAGAGGAAGACTTGGTCTTGGGATGCTGCATGTTTTGATAACTAATTCTTGTGTTGATATGAAGAGAAAGGCAGACGATAGAAATATATGGAGGAGTTATATGTCATGGACCTGCTATTTGGCAGTGCAGTAAGAGAGGGAGAGAGAGCGAAAGTTGCCAAATACTTTATGCTTTGTAAGATTTATTGGACTATTAAGTGCACACTTATGTATATTTAACTTGTGCTCCTGTTCCTGATAACTACTGAAAGTTGCTGTGTTCTTTAAAAATTCGACCTAATCTTCCATTCCTGAGCTGTTCTTGTTGAAAGCATTCCAACTGTAGCTTGTGCCATTGAACGCGCCACTGCGAGTTTATAAAATATATTTAATGCTACCATTAAACTATATAGTGCAATGTATCAGTGCTGTATAAATCTCATGTAAAAGGACCTCAGATATTTTAATGAGTATTAATGTAATGTAGGTGTACTATCATCTTGGAGATTTTGAGGATTCAGTGAACTTTGCTCTCGGCGCTGGCACCAAGTTCAATGTCAATGACTCGAGTGAATTTGTTGAGACTATTGTGGGTATGCATTAAAAATCTCTGTCATTCCATTTGTTCTATTTTTTGAGCTTAAGCATTAAGAATAGCCAAGAGTATTTGGAGTGTTTGATAAAATACTGCACTGTGACAGTAACATGCTAATTGTCCAGTGTTACACCAGTTTTAAATAAAAAGTTCTAGCTGTGGAGCTTTGTGCTATTATGTATAAAGATTTGATATATTGTAGGGTGGGGTATCTTCTTTTTTGAAGTTTAACCATTTTGTAACATTAATAAATTAATGTACGTGACAACTTGGTACTAGTATTATTTCATGGAATTAATGGGGGGGGGGTATTGTATTAAATATACATGTTGTTGTATATTTTTATCCACATTATAATTTATATTTTACTATACTTCATAATTTTCTGCATATTAATACTATTCTTATGACATTTGTTGTTTAAATGATTGTTTGATATTCATAAAAATTGCCTTATTTTTTGTTTTTAGTGGACAACTACCATAATGGGTAGGTTTACACAAGTAGATATTGTAGGTAACTTGTATGGTATTTAGATATTGTAGGTAACTTGTATGGTATTGTGATTGGTATTTTGCTACAGCTAAGTGCATAGACCTGTACATTAAGATCAAAACTCAGGGTACTGAGGAGGTGAGGGTAGAAGATGCCGTGAGAAATAAAAATCTTGAGAGCGTTGTAAATCGTATGTTTCAGCGCTGCTTTGACGATCATCAGTACAAACAGGTGACCACTGCACTCTTCACAACTTTATTCCTTTAAGTTTCTAGCTAGATATTTTGAATAATTGAGGGCCTTTTTCGTAGTTTTTGATTGGTCAGGTTACATCGTATTTCTATTTTGGCATATTTTTATTATAGCCTTTTATGGGAAAATGATTTGTTTTTGTAACTTTTGTGTATGCATTCAAGAATAATTAATAAGATTAATGTGCTACTAGATTGTTGATGAAGATATTTGCAGTTAAAATTATTAGGATTTTTGAATTGCTTGCATCTGAATGAATTAATTGAAGCTAGTGCTTGGGTAATTTGGCATAGTACAGTACAGTCTTGGTATGTTTATGTACTTTTACATGTAGGCTGTTGGTATTGCTCTGGAAACACGTCGTATGGATATATTCAACAAAGCAATTGCTGAGTCGGTAAGTAAATATGGTCTCTTGAAGTAAATAACAGTCTTGTTTAGCATTTATATCTAGAAATATTTGGATATATATTATGTTGTTTCAGTATCTTATGATATTCAGACAATTTAAAGGCTGTTCAATATGGATAGTGGGTCTTTGCTTAACCTATTTTTTGGTATTTTTACATGGTAACGTTAATTCTGAGAGTTAAAGCTCATTCTGTATTATTTGTTACTTTATAGAAAATGCTTTTAATAAATAAATGATCTATTAACATTTTCAATTGCAGTTGTACTTTCATTGAGAGTTAAATACATATTTATCTTATTAAATCTTATTGATTTAATAATGGACTGTGAATTTATCTTCTTCTATTCACCGTATTGAATGATTGATTTATTGATGACTGATTGATTGATTTAAATGTTGTTGTATAGGATGATCGCCCTGGCATGTTAACGTATGCATTCAGAGTTTGCCTATCTCTCGTTCAGAACAGGCAGTTTCGTAACACAGTTCTTAAAGCTCTAGTTGAGCAATACAAAGCTGTGCACGATCATATTAGCATCTGCCAGGTATTTGGATATCGATGTCATTATTTTCTCAGTTGTTATGCTGTTAACTTCTTCGAGATTAGCAGTACCTGTAGGCTAACTAAGAGCTCTCTACTCGTAATTAGTTTTTAAAGAAAGCTTTTATTTATTATCGTTATATTTCAGTTTCCAAATCAGCCTAAGAATGCAAATTCTACAGCTAACGTAATGTATTTGATGTTCTTAGTTGACATCTAAAACCTTATGTTGACGCAAGTTGTTTCTTGTATAAGAAATGCTGCATTTAGCATTTTTAATTTTTATTTCTCAGTAAATCGCATCCTTGAATCCATTATTGTATTGTTCAAATCCTTTTTGAAGTAAATAGAAGTATACCAGTGCATAATATACAATAAATAATAACTAATTTCATAATACTCTCTCAATGTGCCTGATTATTGTGATAACGCACCGTTGATACCGTGGATACCGTTGATACCGTTGATATGTTGTTTTTACAGTGTTTGATATTCCTGGATGAGCCTCAGGCTGTGGCCGATACGCTTGAGACACTCATCAAGAAGAGTGAGGTTAGTTGATTTGAGAAGTTTACATAAATTTTCAATTGTTGACTATTTATTGTCTAATTGTTTATTAGAAGTATTTAAAATTTTGGATGTAATACACTGATGCTCTCATTAATTAATTAATATACCTGTACAGTAGAAATGATGTGAAAAGAATGAAATAAGACGAATAAGAATGTTTAGATAATATTTTTAACTTTTGAATAAATATGAACTCGAATTTTACAATAATTATAGTACTTGGATTGATAGCGTATTAGAGATATTTTGATAGGACAGAATTGTTTGTTGTTTTGTACCAGACTAAACAATGATTGCATATCGGATAGGATTTGATTGTATAATGTTGCGTCATGTCTCGTGCAGGATTCAGCTCTGATGGCCTATCAGATAGGATTTGACTTGTATGAGTCAGCCACTCAGCAGTTTCTGCAGTCAGTGCAGGCAGCCCTGAGGCAGACAGCTCCTGCTCCCATACAGGCAGCTGCTGCCCCAGCACCGACAGCTGCTGCTGCAGCTGATGAGAACAGGACTGAAGCTAAAGACTCAGAAGGGTTTGTTAATTTGATGCTTTTCATTTATGCGCGATGCTCGTACGCTTAAATTGTGTCTGCGACAGCAAAACCTGGTTGAAGTTTATTTCTCTTTGTAGCTTTAATTTGATAGTATCAATATTTTTGGTTTGATTTTATGGAAGGTGTTTTGTACTTTTTAAAAAATGTGGTTATTATTAATATTTAGCTTAACGGAAAAGTTTTGCTTTAATACAATTCCTACTCATAGGCTTTCTAGTTTTTAAAAATATCAGAATGAAACTATATAAAAATTGAGAGAAATCTGCTAGATACATAATCATTTGCAATTCATGATTCTTTTTCCTTTACAACTCCTTTGTAACATTTATGTACAGTATACTAAGCATTCGCTGTTATTACGATATTTTGTTGATTAATGTTTCAGAGCCATGGAAGTCGATGAGAAGCCTACTGTCGTTGAAGCTGTTGCCCCTGTGCTCGTAAGAGTTTCTCTTGACTAAATCATCATCATCTTCTCTTTAATCCCAGTTTAACCAGCGTCAGGAAATGAATAGACCTTCTCCACTCCTCTCTGTTCCAAACCATATCATGATATCATTCAATTTCCTATTGCCCATTCTTTTGAAATTTTTGTAGCAATTTCTGGAGCCTAGGCGCTCACCAACTGAAAGTCCTTTCTGACGTCATATATTTTTCTTGGCTAAATGGCATTCAAATTTATATATTTCGCAGTGGTTTTTTCACTTGATCAATATAAACTGTTGCTAGTCGGAAAAGCCTTCTGGACACTAACTGCCCAGGAGTTAATCTCTATATATCAGTGCAGTTTGAGCCGCTGATAGATGGGGTTATCTTGTTACTATTATTTATTGCTTTATTTTTCTAATCATGATATGTTCTATTGTGTGCAACTTGCTCTTACATGTGAAAAATGTTCTTAGGTGTTAGATTTTATTTAAAAATGTATCTCGTAATTATACTTGATATTAGTGTCAGATGAAATGATACCCACCTTGAATAAAATTGTGAAATTTGGGTTACATATGTCTAAACTGATGTCTAGTCAGACGTTTCAATATTTTTAATGATGGATTTCTTGTTTACATTTAGAGTGAAGCAGACAAGACGATACAGGATCGGTTAACGAAGCTCCACACAATACTTGGTGGTGACACAACCATCGCACTTCATCTACAGTTCCTCATCAGAACCAACAAAACTGATCTCCTCGTTCTCAAAAATACCAAGGTGGGCATTTTTTGTCTAAGTACTGGATAGTACAAGAGTATGAAACTATAGTTTTGTTAGTCTGATATTTATTCCTTAAATTTATATCTATTTTATATACATATATAATTTATATACATTTGGCCCTCAATAGATATCTTATGTATTAATTTGTTCATTGAAATGTTTCTCGTAGTTTGTTCTTTTCGTTAGCTCTAGTTGTATTGTTGCAGGATGTGGTTAGGAACTCAGTGTGTCACAATGCTACTGTCATGTCAAACGCATTGATGCACTGTGGAACAACATGTGATCAATTCTTGAGGTTTGCTAACATTAGCTACTCTATTAAAATAGTTTACAAAACTATTCCATTATTTATTGTATGATTTTACTTTTCTGAATGATATGAAAAATATTTATTTTTCTGTAAATTTTACCAACTTGCACTGTATTGAAGAGGGCTATTCAATGCTAACGCTTTACAGGAGAGATGCTTCAAAATAAATTTAATTTATTGAGTTTTAGGCCTCTCCAGTAGAATGATGTTTTCAAGAGCTTCATTCACTGTCTCTTAAAAGTTTTTTATTTACTGAATAAATGCAGAAATACCAGTAAACTGACACTTTATGGTATGTTATATTATGCTGAGAGACAATAAACTGTAGGATCTCGTTCTCTGCTTAACTATTATGTAGTTTTCTTCCTGCCTGAACACTTTAAGAAGCTTCATAGACCTAGGAGTAACCGATTGTGTGTCTCACATAGTCTCTTTAAAAAAAAATAATTGGAATTTTATGAAGCCTGTTGTAGAATTTATAAATTTTCTGTTTGTTACACGGACAAAGGTCACCCTAAAATTGATGAGGATCTCTTTGTTTTTTTATTGCAAGCTGTACACTGTTGCTGTAAGTGTGTGTTGTTGTAATTGCTGTGTGAACAGAGATAATCTAGAGTGGTTGGCAAGAGCCACTAACTGGGCAAGGTTTACGGCTACAGCGAGCTTGGGCGTTATTCACAGGGTAAGACCATTTGCATTTATATGCTCTTTGTACAGACGTAGTTTATAATTGCACTGCTAATAGTACTCCGTGTTACCTGACCACTGAGATGGGTAATCGTAATAGTCAAGATTCAAAGTTTTTGCCTATTTAAAAAACTACTTACTTTAAAGCTAGCTTACTTTAACTTTCGCTTAGTACCACAAGGGATACCGTCAGCGACAGTCTGGCTGGGAATCGAACCTATGACTGCCTGCTTCTATGGCAAGTGAGCTATCCATTCGATCATCTAACCGTTAAGATAACGCTGTACTGATTTGCTTTTTAATCCTTTGGCTGTTCCTAAATTTAGTTTTACTGAAAAAGGTTGTTTCTATAGTTTAAAATGTTACTTTGGTTTAAATATGATCGCCATTAGGTTAGTACCCTTATTTTGCAGCATCAGTTACTTTGAACTGTTATGCAAACATATCATCTTTATGATAGAAAGATTATGGATGTAGATTATGTCTCCCGTACAATTAGAAACAAACTCAGTCTGTAGTATTCTCCACAAGTCAGACTATGTTCGACATTTGATGATAGAAGAATGGCGCCTGTTCAATCAGATCGTCGTTTTTGGAACAATTCATGCTGTGAAGATTTCAAATCTGCTAGTCAGTGTTAGCTAGCTCTGATGTTTGATTGTTGAGAAATAAATGCATTAATTTGTGTCATATTCTTTGATTAATCTGAAATTTATTATGGATTGTTACTGGTCTTGCTTAACTGTAAACTGGTATTTTGCTTATATTTAGTAGGGTGCCACTCAAAAAAAAAATACAATTTTCGTCCTCTCCCCCTCATATTTGATCATAATATAAAAAGAGAGAAGCTTGCCAAATTTGAATGTAATCTAATAATATTTACTGGTAGCTCAACACCGTCAAAGTTTTGCAATTTACGCAATATTTATCCTGTATATTATCAACATTTATCCTGTATATTATCAACATTTATCCTGTATATTATCAACATTTATCCTGTATATTATCAACATTTATCCCATATATTATCAATATTTATCCTGTATATTATCAACATTTATCTTGTATATTATCAACATTTATCCTGTATATTATCGTATTTGTTACCTTTAACTTCATAATTTAGATTATCTTCTAAGTATTAATTATTCAATATTCATACAAAGGACGTGTGCTGTAGTGTAAATATAACCTGTTTTACAGTATTTAACAGCTGCCTGAAAATGTTATAAAGTCATATTTTGTGTGTTTGCCGATGTGGACGTTGCTGCTGCATCAGATGCACGAACTTTAGTAAAGCAGGACTTGTTCGGCTACGGAAAGTCATGGCGGTGTTTCTCTACAATTTGGAGCAAACATTGCTTTTGATCCTCTTGATTTGTGAGGATTCCATTAAACTCTTGAATCAAGGCCACACCTCGCTCGGCTGCATCGTTGACTACTTCCAAACTTCTTACCTTCTGCTGTCCAACAACGTAATCCTTGTTGAAGATCTGTGTCTCTGGATTGTGGGTGAGAAAAGTTTGTGATATATCCAATGCAGTGAAAAGTTGCCTAGTGTGATGCGATGCAAAATCAGGCAGCTGCTTGGCATGTAACATTGTGTGGAAGGCTATTCCTCGAGGATGGGCTGTTGTTTTTTGTCAAGAGCTGTAACCATGGCAGACTTTATCTCGGATGACATTGCAGAGTCAAAGAATGCTAAACCAACCAGGATTTCACTTAAGTAGCACAAGTGCCCAGAGAATGACTTTATTGCAGCTTTGGCAACTGCTTCATGTGTTATCTTATAACTTTCCAACTCACAGAGTTGCTCCAGATCATTCTGCGCAGTAGATGAGGCACATGGGCATTTGAACCACACATTCAGATAAACTTTCATTATAAAAGTATTGAAGTGGCCGAGAGAAGACAGTTCACGGTCGGTCAGTTGGAACTAATTGCGAAAAAGGAAAATCTTGAGACTGTAAATCAGCTCGCTATCCATCGCGCTCTGTGGTAAGCTCCGGGAGCTTGAATATGTATGTCGGTGCTACATTCTGCTCCTAGAAATAAAAGAGATAGCTGCAGAAGTTCACGGTAGTCGTCTCTGGGCTGAAACTCGGTAAGTTGTTGTCGAATAAACCTAATGATATCATCTCGAAGTGAGCTGAGAGTCAATGCAATGAAATCCACCTCAAGTCCACTGTTATAGCTGGATCTGTCAATTGATTCCCAATATTCGCCAAATCTCTGAAATAACTTGATATTTGGCCCACAGGATGGTCCCATTAGTGTATCAAATACCTTAGCAACGATTAGTTCCATGATGTGATGCCTACACGACAAGTCAATCACATCCCTACCCAGTTTTTCTTCAAGAAGTACGCAGGCCCCCGCGTGAACTCCTGTGTTGCTAGAGCTCTGTAGTGTCAAAGCATGTGAATTTTATGCAATCAGCGAGATTCCATTCCTGAAGGAGATTGAAAACTGCAGTTGCCTGTGTCTGTCCAGTGCCGTTTGGCAATTTTGGCACCCCTAAAATTTTTTATGAAAGTCACAATTTTTCGAGATCGGCATTTTCATGAATATATTTGAGGCCATTGAGCTACCAGTAATTATTATTATATTTGAATGAAACTTGGCGTAGTTACTATGTATCACAAAAGGAACAAAATTAGGGGGTGACACTTGGGAAAAATTGAATTCTTCTTTTGCCATTACACTGAGTGGCACCCTAATATTTAGGCTTAGAAATGTATCTTATAAATCGATGATTTATAGACCCACTCATATGTGGAAATGAAGAGGAAAGCGGAAGACAGAGAAGAGTGGAGGCATTATATACCATGGACCTGCCAGTAGGCAGTGCACTAAAAGAGAGATCGAGAGATCTATCATTTGCACCTGTCGTACATAAATTTATGTTGTGTTGAAAACCTGTAGATGCTTGTAATATGTACCTTTCTTATATGACCGCTCTATTGTGACTGTTTCTATGTAGGGACACGAGAAGGAAGCTCTTCACCTCATGTCGACATATCTACCCAAGGACTCTGGACCTGGCTCCACTTACTCCGAGGGAGGCGGCCTCTATGCTCTCGGTAACATGAAGTCTTATGGCTGACGGAAGTTTAAATAATTTAATAATTAGATAAGATTTTCACATGAAAATGAATGAGCATTATATCGATATGATTAATCAATCAATATGAAATTAACATCCAATTCCTTCCCATAAGTCCAATGTCAGGGACCTCCCCAGCAGACTCTGCATCAACAAATGACGTGAGACCACGCTATAAAATTAAAACGCTAATGTTAATATGAGTTTCCTCACTCAAAAGCGATGTCAGTGATGAGCGAGCTCAGGATTTGAACCCCGCACATACTGATGTCAAATATCTTACCAGCCAGTGGAGATGGTGTAACGACTGAGTCATAACGACAGAGTATACAAAGACTACAAGAGAAAGCGAGATCAAGAAACAGTGCAAGCCTAAGGCTGGAGGGTCAGAATATTGGCCTATTGTGGAAAGAGATTGGTTTTAGCTTGCTCAGGAAATTACTCGTATAATTACAAGATGGAAGATCTTGTGGTATTCCATAATGTTGAAGCAAAAAACATGAAGGAGCGTCTGCCAATGGCATATCTAATGTTTGGTACAGTAAGAAGATTTTTTACTCGAGGAGCGAAGATTACGAGAGGTTTTATAGATTGATAACGGGTCGCATAGATTAGATGGTTTACGGGAATTTAATCCTTTGAAAGCTAAAGAATCTCTATTGAATTATGTACGTTGCGTAATTGGAAGCCATTGTAGTTTCTTAAGTAGAGAAGAAGTGTGAGAGTTGAATGTATTAACATTGCATACAACATGAGAAAGAGCATTTTGAACATATATATTTAAGACGATTTAAAGAGGTTATAGGGAGATAATTAAATGAGACGAATGAATTGGTATGGCTTGTATGTGGCGCACCCAGCGTCACAATAAGATGATGAAATAAGGATTAAACCATCCTGTGCTATGTTACATTTTATTGCACCATAAGTTTTGATGATGGAAAAGTATGCATTTAGTCAGTGATTACTACCACTATGATACATTGATCGATTGATTGACTAGGATTGATTCACGCTAATCACGGAGGAGAGATAACGGAGTATCTATTGAATCAGCTGAAGGACGCTACAACAGACGTGGTGAGGCACGGGGCGTGCCTGGGTCTGGGCCTGGCTGCTATGGGCACAGCGCGGGCTGACGTCTACGATCAGCTCAAGAATCATCTCTACCAGGACGACGCTGTCACTGGTCTGCTTACATTCCTCTCTAGTCATCTGATTAGACTTATCAGTTTATGTTAAGCGTTAGTTGTATCAGTTATCATCTGTTAAATGTTAACCTTATCAGTTATGATCTGTTAATTGTTAGTCTTGTCAGTTATGATCTGTTAAGTGTTAATTGGGATTCAAGGGAAGATGACGATCTGTTAAGTGTTAATCTTATCAGTTATGATCCGTCAAGTGGATCCTATTGAATGAAAAGACTGACTGATGAAGATAGATTTATTTTACTGAATATTACAAGTGTCCTTTGAAAGTTAAATAATTATAATAAATGTGTTAGTTTACGGTTTTACTGCTAGAAAATAATTATTTTATCCTAAATTGTCTGTTATTGTTATTATTTTGAGAATGGTACTGTGATGTATATACAGTAGGTAGGTAATGTGGTTTCTATATGTTATGTATTATACGTGTACACAGGTGAGGCTGCTGGTATAGCTATAGGCCTTGTGACTATGCGTATTATACGTGCACACAGGTGAGGCTGCTGGTATAGCTATAGGCCTTGTGACTATGTGTATTATACGTGCACACAGGTGAGGCTGCTGGTATAGCTATAGGCCTTGTGATGCTGGGAACCAAGTCAGAGCAAGCCATAGAAGATATGACTGCGTATGCTCGAGATACGCAGCATGAGAAGATATTGAGAGGCTTGGCTGTCGGTATTGCTCTCACCATGTATGGCAGGCTGGAAGAAGCTGACACTCTCATTGAACAATTATCTAGAGACAAGGATCCCATACTGAGGTGGTCGGCAATGTTCACTGTTGCCATGGCTTACTGTGGTACGTGTATTATACTGTCTATCTAGTTTTTGTAACGATATGTTAAGTGTTTATAGTTAAAATCTTTTTTTGATTTATTACAGTATCACTCACAGAAATTTATGTATGAATATTTCAAAATGTTGACATTATTGTTGTTAAAATTATTTCATTATAGTCTCCTAATTACATTGGTATATTTATCCAGATTTCCCTTTGATCATATTTTCTAAGCACAGTTGTAGCAGCGGTTTTTTTAAATCTACTTATGTTTCATTTACATGATTTAGTTTTTACTTATTTAGGGTACTCTCCATCAAACAACCCACCTAATGAATTAATCTTATCACTTGAATTGTCTGTGCTACTCCTTAGTGTGTACATACAATATTTCAAGTTAACTATAGTATAGACAATTAGTCTATGTAATAAGTGATGATTATGATAATATATGTTTTACAATTTTTCAGTTAAATTTTGTATTAGATTATTGATTAATAGAGAAAAATAGAGCAGATAATAAATGAGATGTATGTTATTGTCCGCATATGTAGGTACAGGTAATAACTCAGCCATACAGCGTCTACTGCACGCCGCAGTCAGTGACGTCAACGATGACGTGAGACGTATCGCTGTCACATCTCTGGGCTTCCTGCTGTTCCGCATGCCCGAGCAGTGTCCCACGATCCTCTCACTGCTCTCTGAGAGCTACAACCCGCACGTGCGCTACGGTGCAGCCATGGCTATCGGCATAGCGTGTGCTGGCACCGGCCTGAAGGAGGCTATAGCCCTGCTGGAGCCGATGACGAATGATCCAGTGAACTACGTGCGTCAGGGATCTCTGATTGCCTCGGCTCTCGTGCTCATGCAGCACAACGAGAACACAAGCCCTCGTGTACCTCACTTCCGTACTCTCTATGCCAAGGTCTGCACTCCTTCAGTTTAATTTAATACAATTAATTGAGTGCCACGGGACATATTAAAATCGATTTTACTGCTTTCTTTTGTATTAATTGTGTCTTCTTTTACGTAGGAGCTACAGATTTTATATTTTAACAAGCGCAGTTACATTCCCACAATCAGATCGAAGTAGAAGTCTTTTGTAAAACTGGTGTTAGCATTATTTTTGATAAATAGAACTCCTTTTATTATAGCTGTGTTGTTCTATTAATGTTATTAATGTTGTATTAATTTCAGGTGATCAGCGACAAACACGAGGATGTGATGGCAAAGTTTGGTGCCATCTTGGCGCAGGGTATAATAGACATGGCCGGTCGTAACGCTACGATCAGTCTGCAGTCGCGCACTGGACACACGAACATGACCGCAGTGGTTGGTCTGCTCGTGTTCACTCAGTTCTGGTACTGGTATCCTCTCACACACTTCCTCTCACTGGCCGTCTCTCCCACGTGCATCATAGCGCTCAACGCTCAACTCAACATGCCTCGCATCGAGTTCAAGTCAAACGCCAAACCATCGATATTTGCTTACCCGCCTGCGCTGGAAGAGAAGAAAGACAAGAACAAGGAGAAGGTTGAGACGGCGGTGCTGAGTATCACGGCCAAGCAAGCCAAGCGTAAAGAGGCTGAGAAAAAGAAGGAGAGCGCTAGCACTGAGAAAATGGAAGTGGTGTGTTATCCTATTTATTCTATTATATTAATGGAGTATATTGAGAATGTTCTATACCATTGTGGTTTTAGTTGATGCCCATATTTATTTAAAAAGACTAATATTAATTAGCAATAACTAATATTAATTAACAGTATTAATTAACAATATTATATCTGTGTTGTGTCGGGTTGCTTTAAGAATAGATCAAAGGTGTAAATATACACATGTCGTAGACGTCGGCATAAAAACAAGATCCTAACCAACGGCAGAAAAGGCATTCGGCTGGTGAGCACCTAGGCTCCAGAAATTGCTACAAAATTTAGACGAATGGAAAAACTTCAGAAGAAAGTCTATTCATATCCCGACCCTAGGTCAACTGGGATTTAAGGGAAGATGATGACGATGATGAATTAACAATATTAACTTACAATATTGATATGACTGTGATATTGTGAAATCGTATTAAGACCAACTGTCACATGCATTTTGCTGTAGAATGTAGTGATTTTCGATGACTCGAATTTGAAATTGGAATAAAACCTGACGATAATTTCAAATTAACATGAATTTAACAATTGAAACTGAAATGATTGCTTAAGAATTAAATCAAAATTGAAATTGAATTAAATTTTACAACTGAAATTGAAATG
This sequence comes from Enchytraeus crypticus, assembly GCA_905160935.1. Classification (NCBI taxonomy): domain Eukaryota; kingdom Metazoa; phylum Annelida; class Clitellata; order Enchytraeida; family Enchytraeidae; genus Enchytraeus; species Enchytraeus crypticus. Next base: position 880,553 of record CAJHZI010000214.1, on the reverse strand, counting down.
ATTTTCAACAATCTAAGCTCTGCAAAGCATATCAATTGTTGTAGTACTATGACCTAACATCTGTCACTGTGGACACCATACATTTATTAATTTAAATTATTTAAATTATTTATTAATTTAAGATTTTAGGCTTATTTTAAATCAACATCTCGTCAAAGGTGTCGTAATTAAATAAAAAAGATTAAAACAATCTTGATCATATTCTTCTACATTCTCCACAAAGCTTTACTTTACATAATTACAATTGCAAATTTCACTTTTATGGAAATTATTTTATTATTATCTTATTTACTTTATTTTATTATTTCCTTCAATTTTACTTTTCAGTTTGTTGTGAACTGAAAAGTAAAATTGAAGGAAATAATAAAATAAAGTAAATAAGATAATAATAAAATAATTTCCATAAAAGTAAAATTTGCAATTGTAATTATGTAAAGTAAAGCTTTGTGGAGAATGTAGAAGAATATGATCAAGATTGTTTTAATCTTTTTTATTTAATTACGACACCTTTGACGAGATGTTGATTTAAAATAAGCCTAAAATCTTAAATTAATAAATAATTTAAATAATTTAAATTAATTAATAATTTAATAATTTAAATAATTAATAAATAATAATTTAAATAAATAATTTAAATAATTAAATAAGTAAATAATTAAATTAGTACTAAACAGATGGTTTGCAGATATTTTAAGTGTTTGATATCCAGACTAGACAGTGTTCATTAATTGACGTTATTGATGTGAAAGGATGAAGAGAAGAAAGAAGAAAAGAATAAGGACGATAAATCAACAGCCAGTGATAAGACTGGTAAAGCTATGGAGGTGGATAAGAAGGAGGACGCGAAGGAAGACAAGAAAGACGACAAGAAGGAGGATGGTGAGAAGAAAGAGCCCGAGGCTACGTTTGAGATGTTGTCCAATCCAGTCAGAGTTATGAAGCCGCAGGTCAGTGGCCTAATCTTGTTTGCTTTCATCCTTTAGTGCGTAGACGTATGAGAGCTAGTTCAATGCATGTTTGTTAATTGCTTGTTAAATTTTAAAAATTCTTCGTGCAATTAGTTATATACTATTGAGTCTTATTAATACTGATTAGTAGTAATTAGTAGTAATAATTAATCAATAGTGTTATCAATCAATTCGGAAGTATTTCATGACCTTTGTTTAATACCTGCCTGTGTTGAACACATGTACTGGATGTTTAAAATTAGATTGGATACGTTTATTGTCAGCTCCTTGATACCGTCTTCAAATACTTAGAGGTTTTAAACACTAAGATATTGATGTTGGCTCTGTTGTTAATCTACTTAATGTCATGCTCAGGTGATGAATATAGTGAAATGGTGATATAATTAATTATCATCTTGATACATCATAGAGTTAATTGTGCAATATTGCAGCTGAAGGTGATGTCGATGCCGACCGCTAGCCGCTACATACCGCTGAAAGAGATCGTCGTGGGAGGCATCATAATGATGAAGAATGCTCGCCCCACTGAGAACGAGGACATCATTGAGCTGGTGGCCGCTGGAGGGCCTAAGGCAGAAGAAGAGGAGGTGGAACCTAATCCCCCTGAGGCTTTCGAGTGGACTGATGAATAGACTTTAGTCAGCTAGATAGCAGTTATATGCTACTGTATAAATAGGTGTTTGTACTATAAGAATGAAAATTAACTTGTCTTTAGTAAAATGGAAAAGAATGAAATTATTTGCATTGGTTGAAGGAGTGACTGATTGCTTGATTTAGTGATGGCTTATTTGGTACAGAGTTGTAATTTTTGAGTACTGGATTTATATACTGATTGATTTAGAGATTGAATTAATGACTTGTTGTTGTGTGGATAACATAAACTGAACATTAAGTCCTAGGACTAAATCGTTTTTGAGTATTTGATGTTTGTAGATGACGAGTATGAAAATGTTACTATTTAAATAATAAAAGTTATTTAATAATGTATTATTTTCATCTATGTGTCTTTGATATCATAACACTTAAGTGTAACGATATCAGATATGGGCAGTTTTGTAAAATTTTGATTGCAGTTTTATTATTTCCTGTTTGTTAACGTGTTCATGACGGTTTTGCTAGTTATATCTTTCTTTAATATTAGCATATGTCCTACTCAAATCGCAAGACTTCAATGCAGGCGTATAGTGGAAAATATTGCAAGTCTTGCCAAGACTTTAAATTTCTGCTCCTTGTTTAGAGAAACCAGTAGAATAGTCCATGGAGTGTAGTAAAATTAATCTTAAAATGATGATTTGATATAGTGAAATCCTTAATATACATGTTAAAAAGGCTCTCCTTATTGCATCAGTATAGGGCTATCTTTAAGCTAATGATCATTTATCTGTTCACAAAATCTGATTGAAACAGATAACATTATTTCTAAATAATAATAACGTCAGAGTTCAGGTATACATCGGTTATTGCTTCAGTTTATGCAATTATCAATCAATAAGAATTTAACGTCCGGAACCTTGCCATACGGCAATGTCAGGGACATCTCTTTCAGACTCTGCAATTATCGCTAATAATCTATTAAAAGACTCTCGTAGTTGAGAGACAGTGTTAGTGAGATAGCTCGACAAGGTAAAGCTTGACTACTGACTTCAATGTTCAAATGGCTTCAAATGTTGCGCCTTTGCATTGAGTCTTGCGCACTTTGCGATTCTCATGTGGGCATACTTAGCCAAAAAAAGGCCTCCTGGTTCAGGTGCTATGAGCTGATGGTTGTAGTTGTACATTCCGTTTGAAATGACCTTGACATCGAATTCGTATGAAGAATCGGACGTTAAATCTTCATTGCATGGGTGAATCTCGATCAAATTAAAATCAAACCGACTAAGCTACTTTGACTGCAGCTGCTTATACTATGGCTACGTATGTAAGTTGAGACTATTTAGTCCAAGGCTGTTCAAGTTGAGACTAGGCTTGATCGACTTACTGAGCTAAATTAATGGGTTGTGAATTCCTTAGCCATGATAAAGGAAGTTTAATGAAATTGCGGAGTAGTTGAAATGAACGATGAACTTATTGTAGGAATATAAGTCGGGGAATATTTAACCACGCCAGAGATTTGTTGCCAAAACAGAAGTTGATGACCAGGAATATATGACCTGTATTCCCTGCAAAATATATAGTGTCTTAACGCTTTGTTTAAAATGCTGTTAATTTTCTCCAGTAACGTTATTTAGATGCGCAGTGTAAAATAGATGAGACAGTATTTTTCAAGGCTGTTATTAGTTATAAATGAAGCACATTGACGAATGGTACAAGACTTCTACTTTTTCAAATTATTCTAAATTGAAACTTAATCTTTTTAAAACGTCAACCGATTTTTATTTTGCTTTCATGTTATTCCATAAGCAAGCATAAAATTCATTTGACTTTTGGTATTTACACTGAGGAGGCTTAGAACGTGCTAAATGGTAATCGAGTGCTACCATATCTCGATCAGAACTCGGCCCGTTTAACACTTCAACTCTCTACTTTCAGCTAATTACGGATTACTCGCCTATACGCGATACCACTTATCTCTATGATTTCCACTTCCTCTCGCTCTATTCTGCTGGACTAAGTTTGAATTCCCTCCTGATTACGAGAGACGCTGAGACTTCGCGTCAAATCCTGCGTCGATCCGTGTTGTGACCGGGCACGACTCATTTGTATCAAGTGAGAGACGGAAGTCCATTCATCAGACGTTGAATTGATGATCGAGGTGGGATTAGTCGAGTTCACGCTCCTGGACGCTTGGAACGAGTTTAAGGTTAAAAACGTCATTCTGCACGCACGTGGTGAAGTCTGCAGATTTTCAGCAAGTCTTAACTGAGATTCTACATCGTTCCAAGCGATGAAGCTGTATGAGTTAAGCTTATATTCCGCACATTATCTGCGATGCCAAGTTTTCCAGGTTCTGTTTGAAAAACATCTTAATGCCGTTCCCGTAATGAGATTAGATAGTATACAGTTATGTGAAACTTTTTCATTTTGATTTTAAACCTCGTTAGGTGATTCGTTTAAAATAAGCTCATGATGCTGATCTATATCTTAGAGCTTTCTCACAGAAACTCATGGAGTAGTTGTGACTGACATGAAGCGCCGTTATTTTTATAATTTTCTGATACTGGGCATAGATTGATTTTTTCTTTTTAAAATCAGATTCTTGCTGCTGCAGTATAAGCCTGTAAGTTAATAAACCAACTTTTCTATGTGATTATTTAAGGGGTTGTAAACGGGATTTAGCAAAGCTTATATAAAAATTGCAGGATAGATCTGGTTAAATGAAACATTCCGTCATCACTGTCCTTCTGTATAATATACAGAAGGACAGTGATGATGGAATGTTTGATTGTGAATTTGATGGTTAAATAGGCTTTGCTAAAAGTAGTAGATTTCATTACAGATAATAAATTACTAAGTTTATTATGTTAGTGTTGGCTTAAACAATTATTTTATTTAAGTCTACCTCTAGAATTTAATCATATTATATTATGATTAAATTCTAGAGGTAGACTTAAATAAAATAATTGTTTAAGCTAACACTGACATAATAAACTTAGTAATTTATTATTTGTAATGAAATCTACTACTTTTAGCAAAGCCTGTTTAACCATTAGGCTTCTTAAGTCAATTATCCGTGTTACACGTCCTGTCATTTTTCGAGCTTTTACACTCTGGTCAGATCTACCTAGAATTGATACCGTTACACCTGTAACATCCAATTAACACTCTAGGACGATACCTAACGCACCTAAGTATTGAACCATTAGACATTCTATTGGACTTGCACTGTCTTGATCTCGCTTTCTCTTCGGTCCTAGCTTACTCCTTCGCTATCGTGTGGTGCCTTTGCGTCTGTTGCTGCAGTCAGCTTGAGGCATCCCTGATATTGCCTTTTGGCGAAAACTGGACGTTTAATCCTTACTCATTACTGATAAAAAGTGATTAACTGTGGTTCAACACTTTAGCTTCATCTTCCCACTCGCCCGACCGATAGCTGTATCTATTTGAAATAGTTAAACGTAACTTGCAAAGTTCTACATGCGTATATATATATATACTGTATATATATATATATATATATATATATATATATATATATATATATACTGTATATATATACTGTATATATATATATATATATACATTCTCGTGTTGTGTCCGAGACACTGAAGAAGAGACCAACCGTTAATTGCACGTGTCTAAGAGGCGGCTGAATAAGAACTGAGGAAAGCAACTGGAAACCACCTAAGAAATCATTGATATATTTTCCAAGCTATATATAAGGTATGAGTTACATGTACATACAGCCTCTTATGAAAGAATCTGTTGAGCTATGGAGCGTGAAGGCAGACTCTGAATATGAACATGTATCTTGGACCTGCCACTTCTGCCTGAGAAACAGAAGGCCATTAGTTCTAATCCCAGTCTCTGGACCGTCTCTGATAGTATCCCTTGTGATACGGAAGCTGACGTTAAACTTTAATTCATGCCTATTTTACACAGGGATGCTGATAATAGACCAATTTTTCTCTGAAAGCTTGAACCCGATCAGAGTCTATCTACATAGGTTGCATGACTAAGCAACGGAAACAATATTTGCAGTTCGGCGCTCAACTTTCATTAAGCCATTCATGGTTGCCACTTCGGTGTTTTACTACGTAGTACATCCTCTCGTCATGTACTGCCATCATCTGGCCCATGTCATGTAAAACTCTTGCTATACTTTTGTCATAATTATTCCTTTTCATCTTTTATATATTCGAATGTGTAATCAAATCGTTATAAAACCTGTCTCCATCTTCCTCTAACCATTTACCGTGTATTATTTCTTCTATTATAATTAGCTTTCAGCTGGACAAGCCTACATTTCTACTTATCTACATATATACATAGCTGGACATACATACATACATACATACATACATACATACATACATACATACATACATACATACATACATACATACATACATAGCTGGACGTATGACACATCCTCTCCAGCTCCTTATATTTCCTATAGCATTAATTAACTACATCAGCTCTCTCTCTCTCACTTTCCTCTCTCCCTCACTTTCTCACTTTCCCCTCTCTCTCTGTCTCTCTCCCTCTCTCTCTCCCTCTCTCTCTCCCTCTCTCTCTCTCTCTCCCTCTCTCTCTCCCTCTCTCTCTCCCTCTCTCTCTCCCTCTCCCTCTCTCTCTCTCTCTCTCTCTCTCTCTCTCTCTCTTCAAAGCTCGAAAGCTGAACTGAACAGACAAAACTGAAAAGTCCTCTCTCTCTCTCTCTCAATCGAGAAAGACAGAAAAACAACAACACCAGAATTAGAGTGCTCCTGTCGTCTGCGACAACATCAAGCACTGAAAAATGCTATGCAATACTTTTGCATAAGTTTTACAAAATAAGTTGTACATAGCCTGAATTTTGTTTGATTGATATGGTTCATCAATCTATATGCTCATTACAGCTGAAACGGTTAATATAGGCTTATGACTTTTGTTAACATTGACACTTAGGCCTATGTGCATTGATAACGAGAAGGACATATCGCGAAACCGCTTTTCTTATATTCATTTGCAATATGATAAACTTTAAAGTGTAATAAACATTATGTTGACATATCGTGGTTCTTTCCATACGTCAATCAAGCTAGACATATTTAGGTATATTTATAAATCGCCCTTCTTCGCTAATTATGGATAATACCGCAGTGGCACAATAGTCTTTTTCCCTAGGCGCTTAATTTATAAAGTTTCCTAAGCTATGTTGAGCGTATGCAAATGCGGTGGGTATCTTCGATTTCTTGTCTGATTACTTGTTATAATAAGAAATTTATTTATTTAAATTTATTACTGATTAATACAGCAATGACGTAGGAATATTCGTCTTGCTTCAAGACGTACACTACTCTTTAAATATTTATCTCCAGTATGAACTCCATCTACCCTTTCTGATACCATTAGACTTCAGTCAACCAAACGATTCTTTGCCAAATCCTTTAATTTGGATTCAAACCCATGATATTCCGAACGTTCTGTCCGCTGTGGCTTACGCAGTTACACTCTCTTGAGTATCGGCGATTAATATCAGATTTTATTTTTTAAAATTGTGAACAAAGTGTTGATCGTCATCACCAACAAATTTCTTATCCCTCTTAACTCTAACTCAGAGGGCTCAATTGCCGATTCAAACCATTTCCCACTCGTCTCAACACTGCTCTGCAATCACTTTATTACCGCTCAAACAATGTATGGAATACTCTGTCCGTGGCTATACCGTCAACTCTAAATCAGTTCCTGCTTTCAAATATGGTTTATGTTTTGAAGAGTTATCTTAATCACTCATTTTCAATTAGAGTGCCTTGGCGCTGTAGCATTTTCTTACATTAATCCTCATTGTTTTCGTTGTCTAGAATGTTACATTTTCAATTTTTTATTCTTTGCCATATGTCAGATCCTGATAAGTGCCTCGCGCCTAAAGTTTATCCTAATTTTGTGCTACTTGCATCTCTTGATGCCGTGCCAATGTACTGTGCGAATCGAACGAAAATAGACACAATAAAAAAATTTTCATATTTGGCGTCATTAATCATTTTTGAACTCAAATGACCTATTTGTACTTGAACTTTAAACTAAGTCTATCTCGATATGCCGCATTACGCTTGCAATGGACTCATAAGTAACATTGTTATACAAATTTTGACCATAAGAGATCAATAATCCATGCATCATTTCACGCTGGGTGAGTTGTACATGAATAGGCTATCTAAAGTTCAAGTCGACCCTCTTGGCGGATAATATCTGCGCTCAGGGTTCTCAAAGCTCGATTGTATTGCAAAGATATTCGCTATGAATCATCGCACATTCCTATGCCTGCATGAACGTCTGAACGTCTACAATGTAATCAATATCTCGGCTCCATTGTAGAAATGTCGCCAGTATCATCGTCATATCCTCTCTGATAAATCATCTACTGCTCTCTTTATCTGGCTCGTCGCTCTTCGGTCACAGTTTTTCGTAAATATCCATAGGCGAATTCTCGACATCTCTTTAGGCTTCTTCTTAAAATTTCAATAATTATGTGAAAAGGTAATTTCTGTCATAGATTGTATTTTATGATGAGTCATAATTATTATGTTACTCAAATTATCTCATAAATGAGATGACGACCATTTTGATAAATTTATCATTAGCCTTGATTATTCAATCATAACGACATAATAAATATATCAGATGTTTCCTTACGACTCTGCCCTCTTTAATGTTTCGCTCCACCCATCGAGGGTAGGGAGGACTGAGCACCTAGAGATCACTAGGAATCAATGAAAGCTAGTAACTCTAAATCCTAAATCTGAAACCTAAACTGAAACCTAGGAAAAACTCCGAATCACTTTTGAATTTCAGGGTTTCTTTTGTGAGTGGTTGGTTTAGAATGGATGGCAATATCTAGGACAGTTCAACGATAACAGTTTTATTATTAAATAGCTTGGTTCAGGTTAGAAGATAATATTTGTATGACTTGGCAACATTACTGCGACATCAATATTCTTCTACAAACAAGTAAATAAAAAATGAGTAACATATTATGATAGTATTATATCCAAATGGTGTGATTTCTGTGTTCAGGCTCAACTGATAGCTAACATTTCATAATTGCAGAGGTACAGTGTATAGATGCTTCATCGGTTGTGATTTTTCCTTTTTGCTACTTGAATATTCACAATCTATCTAGCTCTAGCGTGGCACATTTCATAGAATTAACATATTTTTTATTAACGTATCAGATATATTTTTGATTAAATGATTGATCAAGCCTGACAGCTGCTAAAGATGACTCTTAGTTCAGTTGTATCTGCAGCGAGAGATCGTGTGGGAGGTGCAGCGATGAGTCGCACAGAACATGGAGACGATTGTGATTAATGCTTGGAGTGAAAGAAGATAACGATAGCAAAGATACGTACGCTCAAAACAATGCAACTTTTAAAAGGGGTTCGTTCTAACATATGTACCGACTGGAACCAGTGGCGATGTCGGTAAGCTATTTGACTGCGGAACAGTAGGCCTATGTGCGGGGTTCAAATCCTGGGCTCGCCGTCACTGACATCACTTTCGAGTGATGTGAAATGTGCCACTTTCGAGTGATGTCAGTGACGGCGATTTGTTATTATGATTTTAAAAATATCATAATAACAATTTTCGAGATATGGTCTTCAGATTTTTAATCATGAATCTGAAGCTAGACCTTACATAGCCTTACTAAGTGAATTATATCCTAGTTCAGAGTACTTTATTATAATATTTGTACAAAGTGTTGCCTTATGCTGTCTAACTAGTATTACTAATACTAATAGACGTCCCTGACATTGCCTTATGGCGAGGAACCGGACGTTAAATTATTATTTATTGATAGATTGACTATCCACCGGATCGTTTCTGGCAATGCAATTGTGGACTAATCGATAAGATAGGTCTGCTACATGAAGAATTGTAGTTGTGCTACACTCTGATTCGGCTTAGATTTGAAGTCGATGTTATTTTCAAAAAATGAAGGAGAATACAAGTAGACGTAGACTTATGTATAATTTTGCCACTCTTTACAAAATAATTATTTCACTTACATTGTATTCCATACATAAGTGTGAATAAGAACACTTTTCTATAGGTCTACCTACAGGAGCGTCTAAATCCTTTTGCTCTTCGTAAAAATGTAATACCTATAGACTTCAAAGCATGCAGATATTTAAATTTTCATATTTACTGCGATCAAGTAATCACAATTTTTTGAACTAAAAATATCCAATATTGTTGATTTTAAATACATGTTTTGTAGCAAATTTCTCACTAAGTGAGCCTTATGACAATTTTCGCTTCTGATGAAAATAACAAAGCATTGCAAAATTCATCTAGCGCTTACTGCTTATAGAAAAAAGTAATGTAATACAATTGTACTCAAACGATGCAGTAAATTTTTAATTTAAAACGTATATCTAAAAAAACTCTATCTGCATTGCCAATTTCTTAAACTCGAAACTTAAAAGTTTAAAACTACATTTTCAGAAAGTAATTAATTTGTTTATTTATCACACGCAATTCATAAAATTATAAATGTCCAAAAAGGATTAAAAATGCCCATGAACAGATATAAAGACAGCAGTGGACGCTTACATATTCCGAACTAATAAAAAGTATGCACTAATTTTTGAAAATATAAACATTTTGTGAGTTCAAGTAATAGTTGACTATGCAAGAATAAAAATTAAATACTTTGTCACATAATAGATAGTTAAATTAAATAATTCTAAAATTTCCGCGCATACTACAAGACAAGAAGCATAAAGATTTATTGTTATTATTATAAGGCTCTACTCAGATAAGCACTAGATAAGTTTGTAATAGATAAGCCGCAGAATTATTCAGACGAAATCGAACGATGGATAGTACATGTAGTACCTTAAAAGTCCCTTTAATTTAAGGTACTTAAATGTACCTTAAAGTCCCTTTAACTTAAGGTACTTAAATGTATCTTAAAAGTCCCTTTAACTTAAGGTACTTAAATGTACCTTAAAAGTCCCTTTAACTTAAGGTACTTAAATGTACCTTAAAAGTCCCTTTAACTTAAGGTACTTAAATGTACCTTAAAGCGCAAGTCAACAGGAAACAATGCAGTAGTTACATCCTACAGACGACGTTCTACAATTTCAATACATAATAATTTTAACACGTCACTACATATATTACCCGTGTTGTGTTAGGAAAGCTGAGTTATATACCAACCGTTAACCACGCGTGTCGTAAGAGGCAACAGCAAGAACTAAAGAAAAATCGGGAAACCACCTCAAAAGCAATATTATTCCCAAGCTATAGGCTACATAAGGTAGGCCTATGGATAAGGCGTAACCTATCGTAAAGGAATTAAGTTGTTCATATTTTGAGTGCCACGAGTGTGAAAGCAGCAGGCTCTGAGTATGAATATGTGCCTTGGATTTATATTAAGTAGTAGCTCGATATTCATAGGACTGGTATATGATAATTTAATAAGCTCATTTCAAACAGTCATTTTAAAAGTGATTGGCATCATTGTGAATAATAACCATTACGCGAGTCTAATATGTCATCGCTTAAGGAAGCAGACATGCAAGATTTCTAGCGCTATAAATAACATAAGAAAGGAACTAAATAATGTTAAAGTTTTAGCGTTCGACATATCGAGACGAATACTTATGTCATATCAAAATCGTAATAGAATGTGTCTTTTTAAATGTTCCAAATACCACATCATCTGTGGTTATGTGTAAAATGAATCAAATAATGATGTATATACCTGTGTAACGACTATCATCATAAACACCGATGAAGCCACCAGTGTTGAATCCACTTGAGTTCCACACAACAACTCATCTCGTTAGACTCTAACAAGCTTCTTGTGCAAGACCTCTACCCACTTAATTATACGTCAACGACAACATCTGCGACATTTCTTAAAGGCCACAGATGTCGATAATGATATTTTGAAGCACCTCTCTCAGAATCAAAATAATATTAATTTCACTTCAGGTAGAATTTAACCAAACACAAGAAATGGAAAGTGAAATGGGATACAAAAGTCCGAAAGCTGATAAGAACATGTACCCTGTGCATGTACAAATAAAATTTTATAACGCAATTAAAGACTTAAGTTTTTAAAACTCAAAAAAAACTTTTAAACTATATCTTAGCCAATACCATTAGGACATCTATACCTTGTATTTTTACCTTTATTTTTTGTTTATATTCCATGCAGTTGTATTTGTTTTAATTCACTTATGTTATTTTCTGTTTATTGTAATTTGTTACCACGTCTTGATAGTGTAATAAAGATTCATATATATATATATATATATATATATATATATATATATATATATATATATATATATATATGTATATATATATATGTGTGTGTATATATATATATATATATATATATATATATATATATATTACACTGCTCAAATATTATAAGTTCTTACCAGGAAGGCGTGTTTCTGACTTGGCAACCAGCCCGTGTTGTAGGGGCCATGTCTTCAATATACTTCAAAGTTATATGGTCGTAGAAAAACCATTACCACATTACTACTCACATAATGATTACAGTAGCTTTACAGGTCAGGACAACAGTAAAAAAGATCAAAAGTTTGTAAATTCTTCGTAAGTGGCGACTAAAACAATAATTGAATAAAGCATTGAAAAGTCAGCCCAAAATAGTATTTATATCTTTAGTAGGGATAAATTTAATAGGAATACATTTTGCTGTGAATACCTTGCTATGGACCACGCTGTTATATGGAAGTGAAACATGGACCTTTAGGAATGAAGATATGAGGAAACTAGAAAAATTTGAAATGTGGATATGGATAAGATTGGAAAGGATTAGCTGGACTCAAAGTTTTAAAAATGAGGAGGTTCTGGAGAGAGTTGGTACAGATAGACAGTTGATAAATGTATTAGGAAATAGAAAGAAGAGTTGGATATGGGACACATTCTAAGAGGGTAAGTCTACTCAAAGAGGCCATAGAAGGCAGAACAGAAGGAAATAGAGGCAGAGGCTAGCTGAGATTAGGAACTTCAGATGATTTAAAGATCCACTCATATGTGGACATGAAGAGTAAAGGGAAGACAGAGAGGAGTGGAGGTGTTAGGCCTATATATATATATATATATATATATATATATATATATATATATATAATGGACCTGCCAGTAGGCAGTGCACTTAGAGAGACTATGAGAGAGAGAGAGCGCTACATTAAGGCTAAGTTTTTAGTAAGGCTCTGTGATGGGCGAACTTATTATTATTCGGTATTATTATTATTAGTGTTCTTCTGTTTGGAGAGAGTGACTGTAGTCGGTGATTGTGAATAAGAACACTGGACCTACTATCTGGTAAAGAGTAGATATAAATCTCAAATACATGTATAAAGAAATTTTGTGAAATTGTTTTCAAATGAACATTTCTGTGATGTGATGACATGACGGAAAGACGACAGCGAGTTAAAGTAGTGTCTGATCAGATACCGAAATGATATGTCACAGAAATCAGGAATTGATTTAATCAACTGACACTAAATCAATCAATCATTTGCACAAAGCGTTGAACCCTTGAATGAGAGCCAGAATTCAGCTTTATTCGTCCGGCAGCTTTCATTTTAAGTAGGTCAAATTTTATGTTTTTCTATTGTTTTTCCAATTGAAAGTGTACCAAGTCAACTTTTACATATAATTAATTCATCAGCTTTTTATCTGCGGGATGAGATTCACTTAATTATGCATCTTTTTCGTTCAGTTTTCAATCGAATCATTTTTATAGATGTAGCAGCGAAAAGAAAAATTATGTGCCTTGTGATTTTTTGCACTTCACTTGTACATAATTATTATATTTGATTTGACTTTTAGGGTTTTTCTGCGGTAGGCACATGTGTCGTGATTCTAATGCATAGACTATCTCATAAATATATATATATCTACTTGTATTATTAAAAATTAATATTATATTATTAGCTAATATTATTGGCTACTGTCTGTCTACAATATTAATTTGAATATCAACGCAAAAATGTTTTAAATAATTAAATATTTTTATTAAAATAGCTAATATTCATCACCATCATCTTCTCTTAAATCCCAGTTTAACCAGGGTCGGGATACGAATAGACTTTTTTTATCCATTCGTTTAAGTTTTGTGGCAGTATCTGGAGCCTAGGCGCTCAGCAACCGAATCTGACGTTGGTTTGGATCTTAGTGCTTTAGCTAATAATATAATAATTAAAATTATATTATTAAATATCAATATTATTAATATTGCTTTAAAATATACCTATATATACGCGATAATAGACAAATATAGCAATATAATGCAGCCGTTTTTTGATCAATACATGCGCATGTATATTGCAAATCTAAATTGAGGCATGCACACAGTTACTCAACTTAAATGATGGTCACTGACTAGTAACTACAAAAAGGTAGTTTAAAATTGTAATATTTCTTTAAAAATGAAATGCAACTCAATTTCGTGTTTAATTCTTAGTTAGGTTTAGTTAATTTAAACAATTACATAACAACTATTTAGTATTTTGGTTTAATTACTTTAAAATTTAATTAAGTTCTTAGTTTTTTAAATACTAGACAGAATCTCTGTCCAGTACGTTTTCGTTCTAATATTAAATATGGTAAAAGGACTACCAATTACCATTTTCCATTTTAATACTAATAATGGTAAAAGAACTACGAATTACAAATGTTCTCACTTGTGGAACATTCTTCCCGAAAGCATATACAGTAGGTAAACAGGTCGGTATTAATTTCCTCTATTTCAGATCAATTTCGTGAACTGCTAGTGCTGATACGATAGACATTTGCTTAACTATTTTATTGAAACATTGAAACATGTATTGTTTATTATGTAACGGATTATATGTAACTCTGGACTTCATTAACCTGTGTGTAACTACTGTAGTGATGATTCTGATATAAAATAAACGCTCTCTCTCTCTCTCTCTCTCGTCATTCTTGGTTCCCTATAATTCTGCCACTAAGGGAGAGATAGATGTTTAATATATAATTTTTAAAAAACTAAGCTATCTTAGTGGCATACGACATTTAGTACATTATTAGAAAATTATTATAGTTTAGGGAGGCCTACTTTGGACTTATGGCTACAACATTAATGGAATGCTAATAAAACTCAAAATATAAAATGTAAGCGATGTCTATGTAAATTAACAGCTGCGGAACTGTCAGTGGGATTTCGTTATTCAATCACTCGGAGTTGCTAAGGGGAAATCGGGAAGTGATTTAGTGCATGAATGTAGAAAGCTTGTTGAGAGTGATGTTGACTCTGTAGTGAATGAATGCCGTGTTACAGGCCAGTGGCTGCCACGATAAATTTCTTATAGGCAGGAGATAAAATACGAAAAATGCTAAAGATTAGTCGAACGTCAGTTCCACTAGTCACGTCTCGAAAACTGTGAGTGGACCAGTACCGAATTTGAACCCTGCACCTATCGATCCGTGGGCGGGCATCTAACCGCTATGCTACTGGCTCAGAAAGGGGCGAAGTTATATGAGTTTTGGACTTTTGTGTTTGCTCCAACATAACAAGCAAATATTCTAACATTTCAAATAAAACATAAATCGCATGAGCTAGAAGTTAAATCACTTAGACACGCCATTCCTTTGCAACTTTTAGAAATTTGTGACTTTGGTCAATTTATTAGGTTATATTATTGAGAAAGTGCTGCTGCACGTATATGTCGAATCTTGGATTCATAAGCAACAATTAACCACATCTCGATATTTGCACTATCTTACCAACTAAAAATTCGATAAATATGATCAAAAATCATTTTGAACAAAAGCGCTACATCACTTATGCCATTAGTTCCCTTCTTCATTTGCGAACTTGTACCTTTAATTCTCTCTGCTTTACTTTATAATCGAATCCTTGGGGCGGATTGTCCCCAGTCTCCTGGAGCGGGTGAGAGGAGTGAATGGAGTGAGATTAATCATCATACATTGACGATGGAATCAGTCGATACACAGAGAGACGCGTGTGGCAGAGAATCAGTTCGATAAGCTCGTGTGTGTGTGCGTGGCTGCGATAATATGGTCTCTCCACGCAGGTAGGTAAAAATGTCTACGGTTTCTTCTTTCACGGAATAATTCTGCTATTAATTATATTTTATTGCTAACTTCGCAGGATGAGAACAGCTAAACATGACAATGGCAAGTCATATCAGAAAACATATTTACATGTATTCCAAAGTAAAGTCTTCGTTAAGATTTGATGAGGCAGAATCTTTGTGACGGGCTGGAATTATAATTTATCAATAGACCTAGCTAATGAGTTACGATATACACTATTATCTGGCTTTGAGATGTAATAGTAAAATGTATATGTTCATGAATGTTTCAGTAGATAATGGGCATTAATGGGCTTTAAGAATGGGTATTAAGCTTTTTAAATTATTGATAGGCCTACCTTATAACATTTATTACGAATATTTTGAGAAAAATGGTAACTAAATTAGATGTTTGGTGGATTCAGAACTCTACATTGCAAACTTATTCCCAAAAGTAATTTTTAACTGTTCTATATTATTGCCAGAATCATTCCATTTTTAATTAATTATTTTTTGAGACTAAAAATAGCATGATCTCTGTTGCACCCGAGAATTTTGTCCAATTCAGCATTTATTAAAATGCGAATAAAGCGGATTAGATAACGTAGAATTCATCATCGAACTCGCACAGAGCTTGGATTAGCTACTAGAAACATTACTCAGCTCGATGCAATTCATTTGAAAAAGATTTATACAACTATTCTTATTACTACCTTTGTCCAAATCTTGGACTTTCCATTATAGCGTTCCAGGGTTTGATTAAAAGCCGCTTTAACTTTTCATAAAACTAGGCCTTGATACATGTTGTACCAGTTCAGATCGCAAAAATCACTACTACTGCATTTTATAGCAGGACTAAGATACAAAAACTTTAGGCCTATTTAAAAATTAAAATATGAAAACACGTTTTGTCTAATAGAACGCTTTCTATGAATTATTGCAAGCATTAGTGCATTGTAAAGCTTAGGCCCTAGTACAAGTATAACTGAACAATTTAGCTTTTTAATATTTTTTGCACTTATCGAAAAATATCAATCAAGTCAGCCTGATGATTGATAGTGCTTCAATTGCAGCCTAAATAATCTTTATTAATATAGTGTTTCTTTCGTATACTATATATATATATATATATATATATATATATATATATATATATATATAATTATATATATTATATAAATATATATATATATAATTATATATATATAACTATATATAAATAGATATAATTATATATATATGTATATATATAGGCCTATATATATATATATATTTGCGGTATACATTTATCAGTTACTCATGATCACTCAACACTTACGATTAACACTTATGATCAACACTTCTATTCAACACTTATACTCAACATTTTTGATCAACACTTATGATCAACACTAATGATCAATACATCTATTCAACACTTATACTCAATACTTATATGATGAACTCTTTCATGTTAATTTATTTAAAATTAAAAATTAGAGATAACTTAGTCTAACCAAGGCTTCTGGTAGGAACAGAAATATGTAGTGTCAATACTAGCCAGTGGCAAAGTCGGTAAGACACTCGACCGCGGATCAGTATGTGCGGGGTTCAAATCCTGGGCTTGCCCGTCACTGACATCTCTTTCTAATGAGGAAACCGACGTTAACCTTTAACTTTTTTACTCCTGCTCTTAATTATAGTTTAAAGTTTAATACAGCAAATACTATATTTTCCTGTTGTGTCCAGGGGAGTGCAGAATAGACCAACCGTAAGCTGTACTTGTAGTAAGATTGGACTAAGTACTGAGGAAGGCAAGGGGAAACCATATTATAAGTACGTTTTTCTCAAGCCATAGGCTGAAATTTCGTGTGGCTAGGACTTAACCAATAGCCATTTAGGAAAGGATTAACTTGTTAATCGGTGTAGTACTCTTCATGGAGCATGATAGCAGACTATGAGTAGGAATATACGCTCTTGGATCTGCCACTCGGCAGAAGACTAGAAAGATAGGACAGGCCCATATGAGAACATTATTTTTGATTGCAATAGGCCTACTGTTAACATGATATGAAACACTCTAAGTAACACAATATCAAATAACTTAAAATATTATAGCACGAAATAATACTACATAATACAATTATTAAATAAAATACTAATATTAATCATATAAGGTAATCTTAATGTAGCGTAACACATAAATAGCATTTATAATATAAAATATTCTAGAACTAAATATTAATTTTCATAGATGCGTATATAAAATATGAACATACCCATTAGCTAAGCGCTCCTATATGTATAGGCCTACTGTTGACTGCAAGTCCTTGACCTTTGTTCAGGTAATCTTACTTTTATTTTATTCCAGTTTTTTCCTTTCGCACTTCTGCTTATTAGTATGAGACGTACTGGCTGCTATGTCTGCATGGAACTAATAACTATTATTTACCATAGTAAATAATATTACATTATGTGAATATAACATGGGCCTATACATGTACTTATGGCGAGACTATAGATTCAAAGCAATTAAGACTAAGAGAAAGTGAGAGAGAGAGAGAGAGTTAGGGAGAGGGATATGAAGAGGAACAGAGAGAAGAAAGAGGGAGAAGGAGGTAATAGGGGAGATAGAGAGAGAGAGAGAGAGGAAAATGAGAGAGTGTGAGAGGAAGAGCGGTAAGAAAGAGGGAGAGAGATATAAAGAGAGAGAGGGATGGAGGGAGAAAGGAAGGGTGGAAGGAGGAAGGTAAGGAGGGACGGAGGGACGGAGGGGAGAGTGTGGAGAAAGAGAGAGAGAGAGAGAGAGAAAAGAAGGAAAGAAATGAAATGTTTTGAAATCTTGGTCTCAACGATGATGTCTAAGAAATTTCATTTTCCACACTCCCAGTTCTTATGACAGACACGACATTGCAGTAGAAATCCCGTGTGAGTTGAAATGCCAGTCCTAGCAACAGGTTACCTCGGGCTGGATGGAGGAGTGTTTATAGCGTAGGATCGACGTCATTCAGTTTCATTATACAAATACTTTCCTATACTCGGTTTCTATTTCCATAGTCACTGCAATATTTTGTGGAGATTCGTGGCATTTAAAGTTTCTAAGGATAACCAATAATCGGAATAATCTTAACAGTTAAATAAATAATTACTCTAGTTGAATGTAACATTAATGCGTCATTATGTAACTATGAAGCTTTAGGCCTAATGCCGCTTTTATTTTTACTACAATATTGGATAAATATTTTGTATTACCTTGATTCATTTTCTTGCACTCTATTAAATTTTTCTTGATACTTTGTTATTATTAGTGTATTCCTGCCTAACTAAACTAAAAGAAAAGAAAAGATGAAGATGACTTAGTTAAGAATGGATATCAAGAATTGCTTTTGATGTTCTTTGTATTATTTTGAGCAATTTGCTATCTATAGTGATTCTTTCAGGGTTGCTTAACCATTTTAATGAAATACTAAAAATAGAAGTTTTTTAAGTGTAAATTTTTTATGCTGTTTTATCTTTTGATAATTTAATGTAATCAGAATTATGCTCTTCTACGATTAAATATGTAAATATATATGCAACGCATAATATATACATGTATATATATATATTATATATATACATATTTTATATACTGTGTATAGTTAAATATGTATGCCTACTTTATATAGGAAAATTTTGAAATCTTGTTTAATAAGAAAACTTTATATTAAGCACCTGTATAAAAAGAAAACATCTTATACCAGATTTAGAGGCTGGATATTTCATTCAAATCCAAATCTGTAGTAGGTCTACAATATAATACTATATTAGTTTACTTTGTAAAGTTGACTGGCAGAGAGGGTAACTCTAAATCTCGCCTGTAGAACAAAATCAAAGGTCATGTGAGTCTCTTACGTCTACTTGCTTTCTTCTGAATTGGAAACAGGCCTTGAATCACTCCTTTTTTTTTTTTTTTCTGTGTAGGGGGGGCCTATTATTTATTTGTAATTATACTCCTTCATTTAAAGAATTCTAAGATCTTTATAATCATCAAAGCGCAGATTGAAGTGACTTATTTAGCATTCTGACCAGGATAATGCCTAAATGTAAGCCTATTGCACATAGGCTATATACTTGCTTTACTTGAGTTTTTTCACAACTTGTTCACAGCATACAGAATATTACTAGACCGCTCATTCAAACTTTTTCCCGTACCTACGATTGCAAGTGTTGCTTGAACACATCGGTGCGCAGAAGTGCATACTACTACCATTACTAAACAATATCTTTAATTGGTATAGATAGTTACATTTAATCAACACTGTATTGAATTCGTTTGATTCATATAGTATTGAAATGCCATTTTATTATGTGAAATTTTGTTCCTACATTTTTAAACAAGAAGCCTTTACTGTTCTAAATATATTCATGTAATTAAGTTGAATTTGACGTTTTACGGCTGAGAATATATACATGTAGTAATAGAAATAATTTCAATATATTAACTTTTAATGACTAATATTTTATTTTGAACTGATAGAAACTATTGTAGAAGCCTTAAGCTTAGCTAAACGTAAATATGTGACATAAATGGACTGATGAATTTCCGTTATTATCTGAAAGAATAATTTCATTAAATTCGCAGCAGCTTTTAGAGAGTATTACCATCACGCGAATATCTTTGCTTGCAATTATGTGCAGCATTCAAGATTGCTGTTAATTGCCACTATTTGCTCGAATCATTTCTATTGCAATATGTTCGAGTCAGGACCTATTATAATAGAAATGTGGTCATGAAAGAATGTTTTAATTTAGAGAGGCATGCAGCAGCTTTCACGAAGATGAGTTATGGAAAGGACTAGCTCACAGGAAAAGAGGACAGGTGTCTGTGGTGTTAGATTAGAGTATTGGGTAACTCTTCACCTATACAATATCTTCAGATTTGATTGCCCAGATTTCCCAATGCGTAGAGATAAAATTGTTCGATAAAACATGAAATTTAAATGACCGATCCTGAGGTGTATTGAACAGCCGTGCGTTCGATCCCCGGTCGAGAAGTTCAGGTGGCTGCTATGGGCTTTTTTCTTCATATGTACTATACCTGCATGATATATAAGCTTGCAGAAATAAAGCTACGCAAAGCAAAGAAAATTAACTGCAGACAGATATATCATTATTAAAATAGTCATTGATTTAAGCTTGATAAATTTCCTAGTGCGTGCATATGTGATACATACACACATGCACGCACAATGACAAACATAGACTTCGCATATATTGCATACCTGAAGAATATTTTCAATGTATGAGATGCTCATTTAAGAATACATTGGCTGCGTTTATGCTCTCGCCAGAAATATATCTTTAGTTTATTTTTATGGTTAATTTAACCAGAGTCTTGGATTAATCTACTAAAGCTGTTGTTGTAACGCATTACATTAATTATTAATGACCGTACCGGCATCGTTTAAGGTTTTTTCTTTCTCTTCAGCATATGCATTTCAGGTTCGTTTGTGTGAATCGATTTATAGTGATAAGTTATTGTGAGGTGAGGGGCGTCCCTGATATCATCGTTGTATGAGGAAAGGGACGTTAAAACTTTATTATTATTATTATTTATAGGTTTGATAATATACGAGCAAAACATGCCGAATCGTTTTCTCTCAGATTATTTTTTGAAACTACTAGGCCTACAAATTGACCCGGAGATGTAATAGATACTAGGAGACCTGTAAATACATTACAATGGGGGGGGGGATAGTAAAATACTAACTGTTCATCTAGCTCTCAATTCCCACTTTAACCACTGCATAGCACTATAAACTCGTTATTTCTCTTAGATTAATAATGCTGATTTATTAATAATTTTTTATAGTACTATTATCGTATCAGATATATACCTGCATATTATATACAGTATATATACATGTATAAATATATGTATATATAATATGCAGACATATATATGTACGTGTACATATATATATATATATATATATATATATATATAAATATTTATACATGTATATGTATATGGAAGCTTCACTCCCAGATTGTTTTCTGAAATTACTACTACTGCAAATTGACCCGGAGATGTAATAGACATATTGACACGGACAAGAGCGCAGACTTGTTGCATTAGACATCGCTATTCAACAACACAACGTCATTCTTGATATAATTGTTGCCATGGCGATAATAGCACTTACCATAGCAACCAAGGACTTTCTAATATGTCGTGTTAAGTGCAGTGCCCTGTACTTTCTTTAACTTTCGCCTGCTCTTCATAGTCGTCCTTATCCGATAGTTTTCACTTAGCTGACGTTTAATTTAAAAGTTAATAATTCATCGCCATGTCATTTCAACAATGAACCTGAGTTGATACATTCTATGATTAGAGAATACTGACTTTGGTTAAGGTCCTTGAATATTTAAAAATTAAAAGCTTTAATTAACATTTCGGGATTATTTTTTGTGGGAATTTTGTCAGATTCTGGGTCGACATGCGACTGAGCAATTCAACATTTTGTGTAACGGCAAAATTTAAAATATTGTCGATAGGTAGCCTGATGCTGAACATTTTTGTTGTTTTGTTTAAAGACGTTCAGCACTTTCGCTTACCTGACAGCTGGTCAAAAGTTCAGTATGCATAAAATTATGTTCTACTTTGTATCTCTCTTCCTAGTGTTCTCTCACTTTACAGGTCCAGGGTAAAGATTCATATCAAGAGTCTGCTGTTTTCACGATTCAAATACATCAATAAATACATTTAGATCAACAACTTAATTCCGTCGGCTACGCTTTATCCATACCATATGTCTACCATATATGTGTACCATTGTCTTTAAGAGATTTAGCCTTCTATAGCGTAAAGCCGTTTTTGTAGTATACTTAGTTATCGATATACATATTTAGCTTCAACTCTTCTTATTATCAATAAACCAGAGGATCAAAATTTTAATTATTTTGTGTACAATAAAGTTAATAATTCTGAAATAAGCTTAATATTGTTGAAATATACGATGTATTGTACCGAACTTTGTTTCACTTCTCTCGGTGCTCGGCGTTGACTCTTTAGGCCGTTTTCTTCCATTTGAAAATTTGCAAAAAACCATAATTCGCTGGAAAACTCTCCGGTGACTAATTTCTATCTGAAAAAATTTCAAAAGATGCCGGATTAAAGGCCTAAGACACGATGTTACTTTGAACAAAGTCGTCCATAGCTTGATTGTTTTCCAGCCTATGGCGGGAATCTAAACGAGAGAGACTCCGGTAACTTTTTGCTTTGGCGTTTAGTTCATGTAGGACTCAATAATATCTGTAGTATATTTCTACCTGTTCGAATATCCAAATAAAATTTTATACCAGTTATTAAATATTTATTCTTAACATATTCTATAAGCGAGTGTTTTATCCGGGTTGTTTGAAGAATTGACCAACCGGTGACTGCACGTGTCGTAGAGGGCGACTAAAGCACTAAGATCCATACTAACGTCTGAAATGGCATTCGGTTGGTGAGCGCCTAGGCTCCAGAAATTGCTACAAACATTTAAACGAATGGAAAGGTCTCAAATAGGGGATTGACTGATAATGTGATGTGGGACAGAGAGGATTTGAGACAGTCTATTCTTATCCCGACCCTGGTTGAACTGTGATTCAAGGGAAGATGATGATGATTTTAGATCCGAGTGTACTATTTACGTTATCTCCCCATGTAAATAAAACTAAAATTCATATATCTGTAATGCTTGTGACATTTTATCGAATAGTACTTACATTTTTGCCTAAATGTCTGAGCTTAAATTTCTAAATCTGTTTTAATTAGTTCCCAGTAGTATTGAATGTTTTATTCAATTCAAAACTCAACGGGATCATGTGGATCTATGACGCAATAGATAAAAGAATAATAATGATAGAGTGAAATGTTTTCATCTCTTTCATTTTATATCTCAGAGATTTTTCCATAAACGCTGCCGAGAGAAAGTACATTATCTTAAAAATTTGCTGTATTATACGCCTAAGCCTAACCCGTCGCAATATAAATAAGATTTCTCAGCTTCTTAGGAACATTGGACACCTTTTAAAAAGATTATGCGCTGGATAGCAGATGAGACTGCAATATCTCATGGCTGCTGTATAATCTGATTTGAACCTGAAGGCTACACATTTTTGAATAGTAGACTGCGACTAATGACTAACAGCTGCAGCGTATCGGTTAAATGTTGGAAGATAAAGCTTTATACCTTTTTTAATTTATGCATTTTTATATGATATCTATATGTACACTTCATAGTCATATTATTATAATAGGTATATGGCGACAATGATATGTAGTCTTAAGGCCTTTTAAAAAAAGCTACAGGAGTGGGATTTTACGGTCATGAGTTCAATTTTGAAGATCTATGTAATTCTGCTGACAATAAACTTTTTAAGGGAATCTGCAACAATCCTACGCATTTACTGGCTGGCACCTTTGGTATCACCGCAAAACAATCATAAGTATCCAACCCGAAGCAATGCTACTAAGAGATCATTTAATCCGTCTCCATAAAAAGAAGTAATCTAAGTGATAAGAACTTCATTGATGGCATGATTTTCTATGATGCTAATTAATTTAATATTTTTATTAATATTAACTGGTGTAAGTATAGCATTGTGATACTTATCTATATATAATGTAATCCGTGGAACTTTTTGCAAGGATGTACAAGAGTAACAGACATAGATAGGCTAAGACTTTTCTGTTTCGAGCAGCATGTTAACGACAAAAAATTTAAATTTCATCTCTTATGAAACTAACTGATATAGCTGTAATTTGATATGTCTTTTCTCTGCTGTAACTTTCTGATGTTGTTATTTGAAGTTAAATGAACTAATATTACTACTATTATTCATGATAATAATAATAATAATAACATTATTATTATTATGAATGTTATTATTGTTATCATCATTATTGTACATATATGGCTACAATAAAACATTTGACGTAGTAAGCTACAGTAAACAAGTTCGCAAAAAGTGGTCCCATTAAAATTAAATACACCCAAAAATTGGAAGAACTTGTAGCAGAATGTAGCCTATAATTATTTTCATTTCCGGCTGGAGCCAGTGGCGATGTCGGTAAGATACTCGACCGCGGATCAGTAGTTGCGGGGTTCAAATCCTAGTCTCGCCCGTCATTTACATCGCTTTCGAGTGAGGAAACTGACGTTAACTTTAGCTTTTAGCTTTTTTTCCTTTTGGACCACATGAGAGAAATTTCTACATCCTAAAGAGCTTCACTGCAGATTTAGTTAAAAAGCTATTCATTGTAACGACATTAGCGCCTGGAAGGAGTCTTCACAAAGACTTAATTTACTCTTCGTCCCACTGACCAGCGATGTAGCGCATACAAAGTGGGTGACACAGGTTAACCAAGACCAATAAATAACGTTGTTAGGAGTTGACAGGATAGTCCTCTTTACGTTATCAAATAATAAGAGATTAAAGGAACTGGAGGAAGAAGTCATCACATTAAATTGAAAGCATAAATGTTGATGCAATTACTAAGGTTAAAGTAAAAGTTGTACAACAAAGCTATAGACCGGTGCAACGTCTGTTTCATCTCCATCAAGTGGTATCAGTGGCTAGTGAGCTCTTGTTCCGGATATTTTTTAAATTAACCAGTCTTCAGTCGTTTTATTCCCAACTCCGATAGCTAAGCCTGTTACAGTCTATTTATCAACGTTATTTCTTTCTACCTGGATTATAAAGCTGTAAAACTAAGCTTAGCGTCTGTTTTCTAACCAGAAGGGTACTGTTACATATAGCAGGAAGGATGGTTGATTCAGCAACAAGTTTTGTAATGACACGAATTCAACGTGATTGTTTAAATTCAAATATTAAAGAGCATATCGCAAATTTAAAAAAATCATCATCAACTTAGATTGATTTAAAGATTGACGGTGCCTGATCAATATCGAATATTCGAGACGACACAGTACAATCAGAACGAGTCACGCCCATTTGAAGGCCTCTACTAGGAGCTAGCTCGTCCAATGCACCTGAAGCAATTACAATACTTATGATATTTATCTCGTGTTGTGTCCGAGTTCGAGCTTATTGCAGAATAGACCAGCCGTACTTGCGCGTGTCGTAAGGGGCACCTAAGCCAATACTGAGGAAGGCATTGTGAAACACCTCAGAATACAATATAATTTATGTGCCATAAGCTGAAGATTACACTAGATTGAGTTGTGTTTTATGTGTTATAAATTATTAATAAATAATAAAATAATAAAAATAAATTATTATTATTATTAAGTGCTCTTTAAAAAGTCTGAGGGCAGACAGTGAGTTTCATGGGTTCCTTGAACCTCTTATTTTACTTGTTAAAGTTAGAATCAAGCTTCTAGAATAAATTTTATTCCTTTATGATATACTTAAAAAGACATGCAGCGGGTCATCGTTTTTCTGGAATTGTACGTTTACAAATCTAGTAATCCAATCTACCTTGTCGTAGATGGGATTAACAGAAAAAGATTAACCTGTTATCAAAGCATACTTTGCCCAACGAAAATAGGCAATACACTGTATTAGGTTATATATAATTCTTTGCATTAATACTAGACTTAAGCTAACCGTATGTTTTTATTTACAATTCTTTGCATCTTTAGCAAAGAGTTTGTAAGTCTTGCATTCTTCAGATTATGTGAATTGCTTTATCCTTTAATCTCAAACATTAAAGTAAACAATAACAAGTCAGTCCAGATCGACAATTGTCTGTGTATGTAATCTTCTGTTGCTTGTTGCTTGAATCTTTAAAGTTAACCCTCGTACTTTCTTGCATTCAAAACTGAACGCAATACATTACTTTGAGCTGTGAAAATTGACCAGCATGAGAACATTGAATGCTTATGATGGACCCTGCAATGATCAGATTAACAGATGCATTTTTTAAAACTTGTCCATTAAACATTCAATTAATCGGACAAGGATTTGACTCACCTTGTGTCATCAGTGATAGTATATACTTAACCTTAACTGAGTACTTGGATGTTAATTCCTAATGTACTTTGATGTTTTTATATTAAAGGGCTCTTACTACTAAAACATTCACTATATTTAACATGTGGAATATGAGTTACCGAGAGAAGCATTGAATATTGCAAATAAAGCTTGGTGCTAAAAGGGTTAAGCCATTATTTGCTGTCTTTGTCGTATGTTTTGTCAGATGACACAAACATGTGCTGAACTATAAGTGCTGATTTAAAGATTATTCGCATGTCATAAGTACAACCTTCCATCCTTTCCTACTTGAACAGCATTAATAATTTGCTCCCTTTTCTAGCTTGCTCGCTCGTTTCTTCTCTCAATTTAGAAAGCAAAGTTTTCGCAACTATTTCACGTTTCACAAAACAAAAAAAGTTCAGAATATTTTGTGTCGCTCGCCTTTGTAATTTCCATGTAATTTATAGGCTATGTAGTTTTATCCGCATAAACATTGAATGCGAACCAATCTTACCCTCGCTGGAGCCAGTGGCGAAGTCGGTAAGATACTCGACCACGGATCAGTAGGTGCGGGGTTCAAATCCTGGGCTCGCCCGTCACTGACATCGCTTTCGAGTGAGGAAAGTGACGTTAATCTTACCTCTAGCTTTTACCCCGTTTCTCAAAATAATTGAATGTTCCACCCTGTAGATGTACAGCATATCCTGATCCACCGCTGGATGATGTCACAGATGCCACGTGCTATTAACATGCCCCGAGGCAGTGAAAATGGACCCAGTATACTTGAGTGCAGACATGTCCTCTTATCTCTTCATTTTCTACCTGCAGTAATCGAATGATGCTCTCGTACTCTCCTTAAACACTTAACCTAAGGTGCCATTAACTGCAGAAAGAGATACTGTCGCGTTTATACCTAATATCTTAAGGTATTTTTCCAATATCGTTAGATGTAGGCTACACCAAGAATATAACTGCTTTAACTTTTAAGCATATGCGCAGATTTATCTAGACATCATTACAATCTATAAACCAATTTGACATCCGGTATGGTTCTGTTTATTAAATGGCCCAGATGGGTTTGGAACGTGATCGTCTGTTAATCGGGATGCGATACCAGTTTTAGTCCGATATATTGGTTTCCCTTTTTATTTTATAACAATTGATGAGCTTTGTAAAATAAATGGAGTCTCATTTTATCAAAATGTGTTGCCACTGTAAAGTAGTCTCGCAATTTGCTTGCTATATATGGGATTTCTTTATAACGCCACAGGGCTATGAATGAATTTTAGCATCCAAACAAGAGTGTATATAGGCTGTACTGAGCTGTCATATAGGGTCAACAATTGCGCATTTACTGAAAGTGCTGCTGAAATGCATAATTAAAATGCATAATAATACGCACTAATTTTATTTAATATATTACCTAAATAAAAGCCTTAAGATTGAATATAAAAGTTACTTCCGACCATCTCATTGATATTTCTCAGCTCGTATTTAAAGAGAGTTTAATTCTAGTCTTGAGCAAGGAAGGCCATTTACAATGATAGAAACTTTTGTGGGTATTACCATCTTTAGTAGCCTATGTGCTATTGCTATCTCAGATTTTTAAATGGGTCTTTCGTGTTGCTCATGCCATTGTGCCAATTTCCTCTTAATATCTGCTTTCTACTTTGACTCCAATTTTTCTTCAAATTCCCACTTTCCTTCAATTTTTTCTTTAGCTTTGTCCTGAAACCCACATTTAATTTCGTGTTTCACAACCGAGCACACTGAGACCTGTTGCCGATCAGATGCTGACCTTGCATAAGATCGACTATTGAATCATTTTGTCTGTCAGTTTTAAAACAGATAAAACTTGAAACTACTCGAACAGAAGTTTTGTTTTTGCTTCATTGTTTACTATTGATTGTGTAATCTTCCGCGTGGACTGAATTAAGCGAGGCCGACTGAAAATAGAAGATTGGTAAAGAAAGAGAAAGAGAGAGAGAGAGAGAGAGAGAAGAGAGAGATAGAGAGAATTAGAGAGACAGAGTGGAAGAGAAGAGCGAGAGAATGCGAGAAGAGAGAGAGAGAGAGAGATAAGGAGAGAAGAGAGAGAGAGAGAGAGAGAAGGAGTAAGATAGAGCGAGAGAGAGGGAGAGAGAGACAGCGAGAGAGAGAAGAGAGTGAGAGAAAGTGAAAGAGAAAGGCAGGGAAGACTCAGAAGAGAGAGAGAGAGAGAGAGAGAAGGAGGAAAAGAGGGAGACTTAGACCTTATGTCTTTTACGATGAACGTTTTAATAATGTAAACGATATTGATTCTGCTCTCCATCACGTTTTTTAATTTCCAAATAAATACTATTGAATTTGTGTTTTGAGCTCTTAAACCTATATTTTATTTTTTCTCGAAACGTTTTCTTTATTTCGTTTTCGTTTCGTTTTCGTTTTGTTTATTACTAGTATTTAATGCCATTCAATTTATCTTTAGCATTAAATATCTAGCGTAAATTCTAATACTATTGTAACTCGAATTGTATTGATTCGAGTTTCAGAATCGATGGAAACTGAAGGTTAATGGTTTTATATTATGACATCATATGAGAATTAGACAGGAAGCTCTCTCTACGTTCAGTACACTAACATTAAATGCAGTAGATTAAAGCTTTTCTTGTGGGTGGTTTGCAATCTATGGCAGCTACACAATGTACATGCACTTATTTAGTTTTGTCAGGAAGCATTAACAGCGTGAGAATTCTAACGTCATTGCCAGCTGCAGCGGCATGGGCGAATACTATAGACCGTAGAGAGTGGACGTAAAAACGACGAGTTATGGCCTTCTTAAGGCCATGCTCCGTTAGTATAACTTCGTTTTGTAGTGTTGGATCCGGCTATTTTCCATTTGCTATATTTAACTAAAGCTTCCACGATCTTAACAAAAATTTATAACAATTTTGTTATTAAATTGAAGAACATTTAATACAATTAGAAATAATATAACTCTTCTAAGTCTAAGTACAGCTGCTCTAGCTACTAGAGCATCCAGTCCACATCGTGGCAATGCTATTTATACTGTATGAGAAACCAACTATATGGCTCCAAAGAGAAGACTACCTGACGAGTGTGAGATTCTCATCAGAAGACCGCATGGGAAGTTTTCTCTCTCATAGAGTGCATCTTTCTTCAATTAAATGTGATGTACGAATGTAGCATCTTATGAGATCACGATCACGAAGGGCTTAATTAGTGCATTAGTTAGTGGCAATTCACTAAAATAGTAACAAAAATAATGCAGAGCTTGAATGGGACGAGTCTTCGCGGAACTATTAAGCGCCACCTGCTATCAGAACGATAATGCATTACAAAAAGAATAAAGTTTAAAATTACCTATAATCCATATATTATATTCAACATTTAAGTTTATTTTTTTCAATATTTGAAATTGCTCAAATCAGAGTTGATAATTTCACCAAGAGCGTTTTTTAACATTTCTTATTGATTGAATTACAATGATGAGCCTTTACAGATACGATACCATAATACTATATACTGTGAGAAATAATTTAGAGTTTTCAATTCTTTATATTTGTTGTTATAATTGTTTTCAGCTATAGAAATGCGCTGAAGCTGACCTTTTGGAAATTTTCACATGTAAAAACAGCGAATCCTATGCCATTCTTGTGAAAGAGTACTAAAACAACTGCTTGTGACTATAAACTGAAGGATATATCAGCAACTATTGTTTTGGATATGAGCAAGTCAGCCATAATATTGATCTTCGTCAGTACCAACATACATATCCATCCCAACATGTCAATGGATGCAGAACGTTTCCATGACGGAAGAAAATGAAAGCAACATTTGGAATAATATCTTTTCCTATATTACCTCTCCCACTTGCAACTGAAACTCAAGAAAGTTCATTATCCAAACATTATTACGCAATTTCCTAATGACAGTTCAGAAGATCGACATGAAGTACTGGATTACATGCTAATCGCTGCCTGTCTCCCTGAAATGAAATTCACCGTGTGATATGGAAAACGATACTTCACATATCATTTCGAGAGTAGTCAACGAGTCAAATGCAAGTGATGAAGTCGACTTAGTCATGATTGCATCATCGCAGGTCACGAGATGGTGGGCTCTATTGTTATCAGGTCTCGCCGTGGCGGGTGTCACAGGAAATACACTTGTCTGTGTAGCCATCAGGTCTGTGCTAGTCTAAGTATTGTTTTTTGTCTATGGTATAGATCTTCTTCGACTACGTACTGAGAAAACTTACATTTCTATCTATCGTGTAGAACTGCGATTGTGTTCGGGTTGCGACTGTTACCAGTGTGAATATAGCGCCTCCACTCTTCTCTGTCTTCCACTTTCCTCGTCATGTCCACATATGAGTGGGTCTTTAAATCATCATCTAACATACCTAGTCTCGACCTGCCTCTACATATATATATATATATATATATATGTATATATGTATATATATATATATATGTATATATATATATATGTATATATATATACATGTGTATATACATGTATATATATATATATATACATGTATATATATACATGTATATATATATATATATATATATATATATATATATATATAGAGAGAGAGAGAGAGAGAGAGAGAGAGAAGCAGGTTACATAGACATATAGGCCTATATATATATATATATATATATATATATATATATATATATACATGTATAGTATATATACATAGGCTACAAAGATTGAGCTTTTCCTTTTGAAAGCAGTGATTCTGAATATCCTAACTGAAAGAGTGCTTTGTAGCGCCCTCTTACGATCAAACAAGTTCTGCGTAAATCTCAATTTTCCTGACACAACAGGAAACTAATTGCTGAAAGACGAACGATATTTTGCAAATTGACGTAGAACAGCCCGAGGGTAGAACGGTAATGGCAGTTGATTTAAATGTAGTTTCAGGTAGACTAGAAGAGCCCCAAGTCATGCATCGATTCACTTTCTATTGTTTCCCATTCATGTTTCCACGAGGACTGACCCAGCTATAAAGCAGCATAATGCGTGATAATTTCCTATTATCAACATTAGACTCGCTGCAGTGAAGCTGCGTAAAGTCACATAGCTGGAGAGGTGGCTTAATGTTTATGGTTTACAGGAATTCTACATGTGTATCGTGTTGTCAAGCAATGAAACAATTCTATAAAAAGTAAAATAAATAAAATAACCAATACATACATTCGGTATATTCATGTTTACTTTTCATACAGTCGACTATCGAAGATATTGAGAATTAAATAGAAAATAGTATCAATTCATTTACTTGAAACCTATGGTGGAATAAAAACGTAGACTCAAGTTTTGAACTTGCTTCAAACCACCCAGAGATCGATAATTTGTTCGTAATATAATTTGACATTTCATACTCTACTTTACTTTTGAAACGTTTTAAACTCAAAATTGGTAGATGCGTATTTTTCACGTGAATAACTTGCTTGGTATTGTGTTCTTGCTATACTGAACAAAATAGCAAATTATTCATATATTAATATAGTTTATTTTGGTGTCAAGAGCTCTGAGCGATAATTACTTCCTCTTCAAGTGCATTTTACTTGAATTTCATGATTATAAACTTTAATATTATCCTTTAAATTTCAAATCAAGAGTACTTTCATTTTACTTACACTTTTCAGTCTTTAAACGTGCAAGCTTGTAGAGACAGTGCAACAGCTGATATCTATATTTGCAAACTTCACTCGAAACAAACCCAGACATGGCATTCAGATTGCTAATCGGACATTAAATCTTCAGGTATGGATTGATTAATTGATTGATTGATTGATTGATTCTATTTCAGTGTGGAGAAGAAGCTGCAGAACGTAACAAACTACTTCCTGTTGTCCCTGGCTGTTGCAGACCTTGTAGTGTCTCTGATTGTCATGCCGTGCGGCATCCTACAGGAACTGACCGGTAACTCTATTAGTTTTACTCTCTTCCACAACATCCTCAGTCCAGTTATCTTAACCTAGCACCTTTGTGACCCACTAAACCCGTTACAGATTGTACTGGCTATAATAAAAAAAACTAAAAATTGGCTATTATATAATTATTAATTAATTAATTAATTAA
The DNA here is from genome assembly GCA_905160935.1 of Enchytraeus crypticus. Classification (NCBI taxonomy): domain Eukaryota; kingdom Metazoa; phylum Annelida; class Clitellata; order Enchytraeida; family Enchytraeidae; genus Enchytraeus; species Enchytraeus crypticus. Next base: position 847,843 of record CAJHZI010000214.1, on the reverse strand, counting down.
AATTGGCTATTAATTATTGTTATTTTGATATTTATTATTTATTATTATTATTGTTGTTACTAATTTAATGTTAAATTTATCATTTTCTCTTCGAAATCAGAGATAGTATGGGAGGGAACGAGGTGTGGCACATTGCAGGAGAGTGAACACAGCTTTGATGCCATCCAGAGACGACTTTGATTTTATTCTCGTGTAGAAAACGACGTTAAATTTATAATATTATTGTTGTTACTATTATTGTTTCTCTTATGCAGCACCCACCACCTGGAACTCTTTACCTATTACTCTTCGCTGCTGTTCACTTTCAACTTTCTCTAGCAAGTTTAAGACATCTTTTCCCACAGTAGACATACTCTATCTATCTTGGCCATTTTTTTCACCGGACCGTCTTTCATATTAGGACCTTACTTCTCCTCAGCACCTTGTTTTAGAGATCGGTTTGGGTGAATTGATTTGTAGTGATGTGTGCTGAGGGGACGTACCTGATGTCATCAATAGATAAGGAAACAGACGTAAAACCTTTATTATTGTTATTAGTTAATTTATTATTGTTATATTTAAACCATGCCGCTGTATATTATCCTGTGCTAAAACATGATAAATGAAGGACTTAATAAAACTTAAACTTTTCTTTATTAAATTAAAAGAAAAGTGATAAAGAATGGTTTAACATAATTTCTGTACACTCTGGAAAGCCGAATTCGACAATGTGCTACGAAATCAGACAGCGTTAATCAAGGCTTTTTTTACTTTGTTCGCCTGTAACAGCGCTGGTACTCCTGCCTAGTTTGATTTTATTAATAATAATAATAATAATGATAATAATAATAATAATAATTTTTATTATTTTATTTTTTATTTTATTATTATTATTATTTTTATTTTTTAAATTATTTTTTTTAATTTTTATTACCCTGGGCTGTATAGGGTCCTGGGCTAAAAATAAGATAAAAAAAGACTTCACTTATTTAAAAGAAAGGTGAAAAGGAAATATTTAAAATAATTCCTCTACGCTCTGGAAGGCCGCATTCCCCAATGTGCCACGAACGCAGACAGCATTAAAGCGCTGGAGTGCAATAGATAGGCGCTGCCATAGAAAGGATTTTTCGCGTTGGTCGTTAATATTATTATTATTATTATTATTATTATTATTATTATTATTTTATTTAATGCCCTGGGCTGTAAAGGGCCCTGGGCTAAAAAATAAGATAAAAGAGGCTTTATTTAATTAAAAGTTTTAAAAAAGAGCGATTAAAATAATTTCTCTACACTCTGGGAAGCCGCATTAGCCAAAGTGACACTGAAACAGACTGCATTGAATCGCTGGAGAGCAATAGACAGACGCTGCCAAAGAAAAGCTTTTTCGCGCTTATCACCAGTAATGGCGCTGGTCCTCCTGCCTATTTATTATTATTATTATTATTACAATTGTAATTATCTTTTCCCCTCTACCTTTATTTTTATTACATAATAAATTATAAACCCGTGGTTTGATAAAAACGATTCAAGCAATAAGTGCCCGTCTACTCGAGGTTACCTAGCTAATTAATAGAATTTCTGTTACAAAGTGCATTAAATCTTTGCAAAGTAGAAGAAAGCCTTTGCCAAAGAAAACATCTCTCGGCAATCGCCGATTTGCATTGCAATAAGTCTGCCATTAAGGAAGTCAACTCCATCAGGATTCATAGGGCCTATGGTTTCAATGGCCAATATAACTTCCTCATACCCACGGACAGATCACGATACTTATCCATTTCCGTAATAAGTTATTATTATTTTATTTATTTATTTTGTTTGTTTTTATAAAAAAAATAATTCAAGCAGTATTATTATTGTTTTTATTATTACTATTATTTTAACCCCTTGCAAAGGGAATATACTGCTCTTGGACGAAATCTGTTTTAAGTGTTTGAAATGCTACATTTCATCGTAATGTGATGACTTGAGAGCCATTAGGCTGCTGTTTTGAGCGTATTAATTGACAATCACTTCTTGTTGAACCTTTACAAAGTTATGATGGAGTTCATACATTGCACTGTGTCCATAATTATTTATCTCCCAGCGGCTCTGATCAACAGAGAGGAAATTACGTCTGCGGCATGTCTTAATGACATAACAACGTCAATGTAATTTTCAAAAAAGAAATGTCGTTATTATTTGTTAAAAATTGACGAAATCTGTTTACTCTACTCAGCAGAAATTTTGCGTGAATGTCAACGTGAAGTTTCTGTAAAACAGAAATAACAAACCTTCAGGTCAAATTACTGGAAGTGATATTTAAAGTTATCAGGTCTCAGTAGCTGATATTAAAAGCTACGTAAAAAATACAGATCATGTTGCCAGAGAAAAAAATAATGTTAAGTTTTGTTCGATATTTTAATCTAGTAGCCATTGACAATTTACATTTGAAAAGTTTAGCACGATTTTAGGTACAGCTTTGCCTAAGTTTCTTTTTTTTAAACACAACAATAGAAGAGAAAGTGATATTAATCGACGATGCTACCATTATTTTCGCTAAATATGTCTATAGTTGAGTTATATTTCAAATTTCTATATTTCTTTGCAAGACATTAGGAGCATGCACCTTACTGATGCGCTGTCTCAGTTAAATATGTCATTTCTAAAAATAGTTCAGCATTCCTGTTTACAAGATTCCTAAGAAATTTTGAAAAATTAAACGCAATATTTGAGATTTACTTTTTAATCATTCGTGTTTAAGCGGACGTATACATAGGACTGCCACTTGACAAAACATTAAAACTTTAGAGAGAGAGAGAGATAGAAAGAGAAAGAGAGAAAGAGAGCGAGGAAGTCTCTTTAAGTCTCTTTCTCAGGGAGGAGAAAGAGACTTAATCAATCATTGAATTATTTTGTATACAATGTAACATGTATGTGTAGCTTTCATCAAGATGCACTGTAGCTACATGTACATGTCGACTATTAGCACACCTTTTTGCGATAATTTAGAATTCGAGGTTTAAAATAATTTGTAGCGCGAGGCAATTGACCCATTAATGCTACTGGGAGATGTCGTTTTATTATGTATACCCAAGAGCAAAATTTGCTGTAATAACACTTTTCGTTTATGAACCATTAACGTTTAGTAAAATATTTAATTCTATTTTTGCTTACAATTTGTACTACTTCGCAAAGAGTCCAATTTTAATGCTCGTTTCTAAAATTTATTGAAGTCTCCAATCCAACTTCATACATTACCATAATCAGTTGTGATGTTGAAATTCCTAGATCAACGAATTGACAATAATATATTTTAGAAATATGCAATGCAATGCCTCAAAATTTCACTGCATTGCACTGTATTGCGCAGTGTTTGTCTATGTCTGTCTATGTCTGTTGATGGCTGTGTGTATGTATCTGTCCTGCTTTGCATTGCAGTATATGATATTATATTGTATTTTGCTGTATTTTAATTACAATTTTTATGATGTATTTCATTGTGTTATTATTGTGCTGTTTCATTGTACTTTGCTATATGAGAATAATATGCTATACGTTTCTTTAACAAGTAAAATGAATATGACACCTGTGAAATGGATAAGCGGTTGTTATATAGGCGAGGTTTTGTAAAGAACAAGTAGAGTAGACTCTGACAGTTTATATCGGATTATCGTTCAATGACCACGAAAACTGATCCACATAACGAGCTGATTAGGTGTGATTATAGCAGATTAGAACAGATTATAGCAGATTAGAGTTGATTAGAGCTGATTAGGTGTGATTATAGCAGATTAGAGTTGATTAGAGCAGATTAGAACAGTTTAGAGCAGATTAGAGCAGATTAGAGTTGATTAGAGCTGATTAGAACAGTTTAGAGCAGATTAGAGCAGATTAGAGCAGATTAGAACTGATTAGAGCTGATTTGAGCTGATTAGAGGTGATTAGAGCAGATTAGAGCTAATTAGAGCAGATTAGAGCAGATTAGGGCAGATTAAATTTGATTGGAAACTCTAATCAACTTTAAGTAGATTATAGAGAATAATCTCATAATGTGTTGATATGATGTCAATGATATCTTTTATGCATTAAGAGCAGTTATTATGCTGAAGAAACCGTCAAGCTTTAATCAGCTCAATAGAGAGTTCTAATCAGTTCTAATCAACTCTAATCTGCTCCAATAAGCTCATTAAACTCCAATCAGCTCATTAAGCTCTAATGAGCTCTAATAAACTCTAATCAACTATAATCAACTCTAGTCAGCTCTAATCAACTTAATCGGCTAAATCATCGATAATCAGCTCCAATCAGCTCTAAGCACTCAATAATAAGCTCTAATTAGCTAAATAATCAGCTCAATCAGATCTAACCCTCTCTAATCTAATTGGAGCTGAAGGGCCTGCTGTTGAGTTCTTTAGAGCATATACAGTACTTGACGATTTATTCAACTAAGTAACAGCTCCTAAAGTGGTTAGAAAAAACATATTAAAAATAATCCTTCGCAGTCTTCACTTTGATTCATAATTTAGGCATGATTTACGATTGGTTTAATATGAGCTAGGTAAATAGTTTAGCTGCTAGAGTGAACAAATTAAATTACAAAATATTCTAAAATATCAGACAGTTCCTGGTCAGTAATGCTAATATACCCACATCACCCGTTATTTCAGCTAAACAATTTACCTTGCACATATTAAACCAGTCGCAAATAGAATGTATGATGTGAATATTTTGATCCAATTAGGCTAACTGAAACTCTGTGTAATTGGTGGTGGTTTATTTTTGTTCCTACTATTTGCGTTTATGCTGTTTTATTTGTTTACTGTTGCTTTTCTTCCTGTCAAATGTTGACGAAATAAGAAGTAGATATATTTCCGGTCATCACTTAGTCTTTGCATCTGGCACCAGAGATAGCGGGCAACGAGAAATCCAATAGTTCATAAACTCTTACCTACTACAATCGATGCTGTATTGTTGTATCTACTGCAAGTAGATAACCTCCAATTACCAGTTTCAGTAAATACGGTTGCGATATGTAGCCAGTGCTTAACAACCCGTTTCTAATTTACCAGTGTTTCTAAAACTGTAATAAGAGAGACGCGTGCAAACGATGCTGCCGTTAATAATGCAAATCTCGTGGGGTGTCATATGAACGTATTTGCCCATGGCGCCAATTAGACATCGTCTTATAATTGAAATAGTAAGATTTTTTGCTTACTAATGAGAGATACATAAATAGATAAATCTTACAATTTTTCTGAAATTGTACCGTAACTCATTGGAATGCACGCCTACTCTGTTTTGGTGCATTCTTCTTGTGAAGACTTACATTTAATCAGACACCTGCAGGTGTTACTTTTTTGATAATATAATCTTGTGCAAAATATAACTCTTCCTTAATAGTTTTTAAGGCACGACAGATTAATTGTAACCCATTTGTAGATGCTCTAAAATCGGCAGTAATTTTTCCTCATCACAATTTCTAATTAGAAATTTGAAGTGTATAATTGCCGTTTAAATTTTTTTAATCATATTCAGAATTTTGTAAATTTATCATAATGACTAATGCCCAGCTTAACATCAGGTTTGACATGTAGAACATTTCAGTGACAAGACAAACGCTAGATTTGACTCATGTGCTTTGCTTCACAGTCTAATATTTCCCAGGTTTGCTACCGGCTCACGTCAAAATTGTAAGCATAGAGTAAAATATGAATTAAACAAAATGTCGTATTTAAAATTAGAATAACAATGGAGCCTCAGATTCTTGCAATTGATTCAGTGAAAATCATTCATAGAAAAGTCCAATATCTCTCTCCGATGCTTCTGCTAAATAGTAAATCTAAGATATGTTTTCCTACTCACAGTCTGCTTTCGAATTCAACGAGAAGAATTCCATCGAATTTTAGGCATTCTTAATAAGCTGAATTGATGATTATCCTACTTTCAACCCAGTATGAAACACATGTATATTTAGCCTATATGCATTCATTAAAAATGCTATTAGTTACGAAGTTCAAAATGTACAGATCGAAAACCTCCTGGACTTTTTTAATATAAATTTTTACTAGACCTAATCATGCGCTTACACTTATTACGAGAAAATAAATCAGGTATAAAATTTTCGTGTTATAATAAAAGAGTATAATTAAGAGTCTGCGGTAAATGAGGGCTGCCTGGGGTTTCAGTTTAGGGTTATATAGTAGGTTAAGATTATAGCCATCAATTGATATTTGTAATGAGGTTATCCGCATTAAACCATACTACTCAAAACCAGATGAGAGAAATAGAATAAAGTAGGCCTATTGGGTTGTACAAGCAATGAACAAGGAATAGACAAGGAATGAACAGGATATAATTGAGAGATTGTGGGTTTTGTAAGCGTAATCTCCAAATAGGTTCTGTCAGTATTTCAATGGATAACACGTGGGCATTGCACAGTAGGACTCGCGAACCTGCACTTTGGCAGAGATTAAGCCTAGACGGATGTCAAATCTAAATAATTCTATCCATATCGGATGTGGAGGGATGCTACTGGATGCACAATTTGGAAGCAGAAGCATCCGGATGCGAATCCCTACGACGTCTAAAATTGTTTTCATTCTCTAAGTCCATCAGCGGAAATATGGCACATCTGTAGCTTCTGTTTGCAAATAGACAGCACTTGAGTAAAGAACGTAAAAATAATTTATGTAAAAGTTGAGTAACAAAAACAACTTGCCAGGTCTTGGTATACCATGTTTTAAAGTAGCCTACAAAACCTTTATCAATAATTTAGTACAAATAATAACATCTTCTTTTGTTTTCAAAAGAGAAAGCCCTCTTGCTATAAGTTTCTGTTGTTGTTTCTCTATATTTCACGAAATTGACCGAATGCTATTAAAATGCTATCAAAATGCTATCATAGTGGGTCCAAAATTAAATTTTTATTACATAATAAAATACTCTATAAATTGATATCTCTAATTTAATGTTCCGAAACATACATACTAAAAGCTAATGAATAAACAATAGCTTAAAAGTTATAACAGAATTAAAGTAGGCTTACTTTATTAACATGACAAACAAATAATTTCAAATGCGATATACTTATCCGTTTACATTTTGTATCGATACTAACACTGCAATGTAATAAGTTTGGTTTCCAATTCTATTCATCGTTCGGTTCATCGGTTGCAGAAGACAATGCCTCAGCAGAAAGGTTTAGTAGCAATAATTTCTAGGAAGTTATATTCCCAGTGCATTTATTTGCTTTTATGTATAGTAATAGACGTCGAAATATCAATTACAATATACAATCTGCTCTCGCCTTCGACACCTTAGAACAAAAAGGAACAAAAATTGGCCAATACGCAGAAATTAAGCCTAATTTCGCATAGTTAAACACAATTTATTTACATAGATAAGCATAATTTATTTCGTTTTTAAATTACTACTTAAAGTTATACAGGACTCAAATTCCATACTAACCAAATTTTAAAAAAAAAAAAAAAACTCATGGCAAATATATTTATAGGTTTTATAGAACACAGTTAAAACATAAATTCTAAAGGAATTCATGCATATAAAATTCCACAAGTTTTCGCATTCTTCTACCTAAACTTTGATTGTACTAATATTTAAGCAACGCTTGTTTTAAACTCACTTGAATGCAATATACGGTATTGTTATGCCGCAAGAACACTATTTAGTTTTATTTTCATCGAGTGAAAAATAGCTTTTAATAACTGTTTATGTCATATATTAGGCTAAATGTCACCAGACATCACTCTAGTTTAGAGACGGTGTGTAGCAAATTAATACCTAATACCGTTTTTGGATACTCAGATATTTATTGTGATGGTCGTTCGTGATTCTGTCGTGCTTCTATATTTAAGGTCGGTCATGGAAAATCAGTCGCAGTTTATATATATATATATATATATATATGTATATATATATACTGTATATATATATATATATATATACTGTGTATATATATATATATATATATATATATTATATATATATATGTTTAGGCCTTGATATATATATATGTATATATATATATATATATATATATAATACAGCATACACATGTGAGCCTACGTGTATCTCTCTTGTAGTGCACTGCCTACTGGCAGGTCCATCGTATATAAAGACTCCGCTCTTCTCTGTCTTCCGCTTTCCTTTTCATTTCCACATATGAGTGGGTCTTTAAATCATCTAACATACCTAATCTCGGCCTGTCCCTGCCTATTTTTCCTTCCATTCTACCTTCTATGACCTCTATTTATAGACCTTCTCCCCTAGAATGTGTCCTATCCTGCTCTTCTTCCTATTTCTTAATCTTAATACCTACGTGTATATGCTATATATATATATATATATATATATATATATATATATATATATATATATATATATATATATATATATACAGACTGGGGCAAAAAAATAATCCCCTAGCGAAATCGCAACAACTTGAACAAAAATTAAACTATTTGTACAAAATTTTTGAAGCTTTTAGAAGAGAAATTTATGCATATAAACAGCCATTTTAGTGAAAATCTATTAAGTAGTAGCCAAATTACACCGTTTTTAAGAAAAAAGTGCTAAAATCAATTTTAACAAGGTTTTTTGGATCAAAAGTCTTAATAACTTCGACAAAACTCAAAATAATTTTACAAAATTTTCAGATTTGCTAGAGGAGAACGTTCTGAACATATCCTGCAAATTTGGTGAAAATATATTTAGTAGCAACAAGAATATGACATTTTTACTGGAAAAATTTCAAAATTAATTATAACAAGCCTTATTTAAACAAAAGTGCGAAAACTTTTCTTCAAAATTTTGGAATAATTTTAAGAGAAGAACGAATTTTAAACATCTTCCATTTGAGCAGCTAAATAAGTAGTGTATACTTATACTCCACCATATAAGTAAACTATCCTTTTCAGGGTCGTTAATTTCCTAAGATGGAACTACTCACATTTTAAAAAATCCTTATTAAAATTGATTTTAGCACTTTTCTCGTAGAAACGCTGTAATTTCTTTACCACGGAATATATTTTCACCAAATTTGCAGGATATACGCAGAAATTCCTTCTCTAGAAGATCCGAAAATTTAGTATAAATATTTGGAGTTTTGTTGAAGTTATTGAGAATTCGCTAGGGGATTATTTTTTATGCCCCAGTCTGTATATATATATATATATATATATATATATATATATATATATATATATATATATATATATATATTGGCCTATATATATGTAGATATATATCGGTATTCATGTTATTCGAAATAACGCGCATTTATTGCTATTCGTGGTGTCGATCTGACGTTGCCACAGTTCGTGAAATATGAATTCTATTCTCAGGTCTCAATGACCTTGCGGTCCAAATGGTGAAACTTTCGTTCATTTTCTGCTTTGTTTTACTTTTTACTGTTTAAACGGTTTCGGCGGCTATTTTGGAATCGTATTCCATGAAATCATATCAAGATTCGATTATGACTTTTCTGCTAGACTTACAATATGCCGTAGTTTACTGACAGTTAGCTTCCGATTTCTAATCTTGAAGCTTTGTAAAGGACCTACATGTTTATGAAAAGCAATAGGACGAACCTGTGCCTATTATATTAAGATATAGGCTCATTGCTGTGCTTAATATGCTACATATTTTTTATTCTTAATTTTTCCATTTTAAGATCACAATGGTTCACTATTAGTTTGTGTGTAAGTGTTGCCTGTGATAGATTTATCGTTTTTGAACTGTGCAAAGTTGTACGATCCTTTCTGGTGTTCTTATTAAATTAAGAAGGAAAGAAATAAATAGAAATCTTACCGACATCACAAACGGCTGGAGCCAGTCGGATATATGTCCGATCGCAGATCACTATGTGTGGGGTTCAAATTCTGGGCTCACTCTTCACTGATATTGCTCCACTGATATTGCTATCGAAAGATGACACTGACCTCAACATAAGCTTTTTAAAGTTTTGCTTTATATTATTTAATAATTCAACCGATAAGTAATTTACTGACTCACCCACAGGTTGAATAGGCGAATTAATATATAAGATAGGCGATTCTTTCCATGTCACGTCTCAGTCACAACATACTCTCAAGAGTTTATTAATACTGCTTATGAGTCCAACCTCCTACAATTCAATAGAGCAGAGACTCCGTCATCATATCTTGCCGATAATAATCCAAACTTATGGTCTCAGTTATGGTCTTACTTTAATTCTGTCATTTAAAAAAATATATCTGTTAGCAATCTTCATTGTACCCTCACTCAAAGGAGATATGCAGGAAATTTCATTATCCTCTAACTATCTTCAGTACCTTTCTACCTCAAAATACAATCAGTCTACTGTAGGATGCCGACTCTTGTTAATCCTCAAAATACTAAAACAACGCCTGAGTCGTGCGTAAGATTGCAAATTTTGAACTCGGTTCGTTTCTGACTAGTTTATTGGTATAGTTAAACTGCAATTAGTTAAAACATGGTTAATGTATTTAGTGCAGCCTTTTGGATAAAAATGAATTTAATGTAAAGGTTTATATACTACGTATGTTGTTTGCCTAGTCCTTTTCTCTCTCACTCTCTGATATTGCACCAAGGCTTGCCCTGCTTCCACAGCTCTGTGATGGTAATACGCTTCCGGCTCTGAGGAACAATGAGATTTCAGTCAGCTCTGACATTAAGCGTTCTGGAAAAATTTGTGATAGCCAATTTCATGTACATTGTATTATTCACGGGCAATTTCTGCCAGATTAACCCACGTAGAAAACCCGAGGACAAACTGTAGGGCACGCTGTATAAACATAGAAATATTTATGATAAACACCAAAATAACCATTTTTATACGTTATATTTGATTTTTTCGCATGCTTTATAATCCAATGGCTTAAAGAAACGAGAGACGCCTATACATAAAATATGATCAGAAAATTGAACTGAAAAACAATTAAAAAGATATTCATTGAAAGGTGCGAAAGTCGACATCAATTCAAAACAGACATCATACATGTCTACATGTATATTGCCATGTATGACATCTCACTGCCATGTATTTTGGTGAATAAAGATCATATATTAGTTTCATTCACTTCCATCTCTAAGAGCGCAACGTTCAATATATTCGGGACGGGATATGGCGTATCGGTTATAGTATTCGCCTCGGATACCAGTGGCCTGAGTTCAAAGCCTAGGTCAGTCAAGTAATGATGGATATCCCCTTGGGCCCATGGAAAGTTAATCTTATATTAGAGCTTGCTGCCGATTGGCGCTATCAATAGCTAAGATATGATTAACCAAGGAAAGGATTAATAATAACCTGCCAGGAACCTGTAAAGAGGCCTCGAAGACCGGACACGAAACCGCTATAGAAATTGTCGGAGAGTATTATTATTACATAACAAATAAATAAGTAACCCTCTATTTAATGTTTTTCAAGTCAGAGATCCTTAAGGTGTATATTCTTCCATTTTCTACTGTCACGCTCTGTAAACATCATTCAGTCGATGATTCAATTAACCCTCTCCGAAGAGGATATGATGTCTTTTCAACACTTCTATGTAACTTAGAGCCCTTAACTTTTAAAAAATATGGCTTTAGTTGTGGTTTCTCTTTGCCTTCTTCAACATGAAGAGGAATGGGAAAGACAGAGAAGAGTGGAGGCGCTTTATGCCATGAACCTGCCAGTAGGCGTAGGCAGTGCACTAATATAAATAGATATAAATAAGTAAATAAATAAATATATATATATATTATGTATATATATACATGTATATATATACAGTATATATAAACAGTGTACCTATATATATATATATATATATATATATATATATATATATATAATGTGTACATATATATAATTATAGGCCTATATATATACATGTATATATATATAAGCATTTATAGACTAGGCCCTATATATGCTACACATGTATACTATATCCATTAAATATTCTTACATACATGTATGTAAGAGTAAAACGGTATTTTGGATGATATTAACGGGGGCTTGATGAACTATTGTAAATTCCTCAAGCGTTTATTTCCTACATGAGGCTTTGGACTGATTTTCTGGATTTTGAAATTTGCACCGTTTTTGGACCTTCTCTTTGCTCGCCGGCTTGATTTTGTCTCAATAGTGCTCGATGTTGTCATTTATGACTGTAGCACTCTAGTTTTTGTTGTTGGTGTTATTGAGGCATTAGCAAACCAATTTGGATATTTAGACGAGATAACATAACATAACGGCACACTGGGTCAGGAAGCACAGATCCTTGTTTAAGGCCCTTTTCCTCCTTCCTCTCCATGGTTATTAGTAATCGTTGCCTTTTAATGGCGCATCAATTGCAACCGGCGCGGATTTAAGAATAACCTTCCATCACCCTGGGATTTTTTCTTCCTAAGCTGTCAACACTCGGTCTTCCAAGGTGGTCACCCACAAAGTACTAACCGAGGTCGATATAGCTTAACTTCGATAATTGACGCGCAACTAAACCAAGTGCGCTAATCCCGCCGTCGCGTCTGATCAAACAAAAGTTGTTAATCCTTCAAAATAGAAATAAATATCTCATATGTTACTCCTTGTGATCCGGAAATAGTTAATGTTTGTTGCTTTATTGCTTACGTTTATAGTAGGTAAAAACATAAATAATAAAGGTCGTTATTGATAATAACTCGCAAAAAGGTAATTGTCTTTATAAAGGTATATTACCTTTGATCATCAAAGAAAAGCAGTGAAACACACATGAAAGTAAACATGAATCAAACACAGACATTCACAAAATATTCCTTACAAAAAGCCACCATTGTAATTATATTAAACAATAAGCATTCAAAATAACTTCAGAATTTAGGCCTATGTCGAATTTTTGCTATAGAGTCCTGAGCACTGAATTGATCATTAGGACAAAATGGCTACAAAATCCAGCCTGTCTAATTGTAAACTTCTGAACTGTCATTCAGTTTTAAGGAATTTACTAATTTATTTTACAAGTTGTAATGTGATAATCACATTACTATGTTGTAGGCCTTTTGAAACTAAGCTGCTTGACTAGGTTAAATATTTGGCTTTTAAACATCGCTTTCGAGTGAGGAATCTGACGTTAACATTAGCTTTTTTATGATTGATAGAAAACAATATGCAGTAATTACATCGCCCTTACAATTTAAGCGGTCGAAGTTCTGTATGTTTTTGTAATATAAGGGGGAGACGATGTCTAATCTCTGTCAGACTGTATCCGAATTTAATTCGGTATACATAGATAGAAGATATATTCCTCACACGAAAGCGATATATAAAAGCCAACTCATCTTCATCATCATCCTCTCTTGAATCCTAGTTTAACCAGGGTCAGGATACGAATTGACTGTCTCAAATCCTCTCTGTCGTACACCACACCACCAGCCAATCTCCTATTTGAGTCTTTTTCATTCATTTAAATTATTGTAGCAAATTCTGGAGCCTAGGAGCCTAGGCCAACTATATAAAAGCCAACTATGTACGCTAAATTGCTTGTAGAAAGTCAAGTAGCTTAGTTTCAAATAGCCTTAATTAACCTGTATAACTTTATAACAACCTTTTTAATTAACGTAAGACAAATAGCAGGGGCGGATCCAGGAATTTTGTAAGAGTGGCCCGAAAATTTTTTGAGAGTGTACATTTTTTTGCTGTCTTCGGGACAAGTGACGCAACCATACACATTTCTGTGGGGGGGAGCTTAAAATTTGTTCACTACTGCGTTCGGCTCATAGAGTGAGTGTATCCCCCGTACCTTAACCCCCCACCCGCTCATAGCCGTCAGGGGAAAACCTAAAATCCTACATTTGTTTGGAAAAGTAGATTAATTTTTCACCTCTGAAGAAACTCTGCGGATCTTGACGAATTGCAAAAGTGATCTAATTTTGGCGGTGGGGGGGGCTTAAGCCCCTTCCAGCCAAGGCTGTTTGCACCACTGCTACAGGACAGAGTTCATATTTTTTACTTACACCCTTTTTTCCTCTAATGCAGTGGCTATGCATTGGTTCAAGTGAAAATTGAGAGCTAGTGAAACGGTCAACATTGTTTTTTTTGGACTCCCTTCCATTATACAGTGCTCCTACTATATCCTAGAAAAAATCGAGCTATTGGAACTGAGTTCCCTGTCGTACCTCCCCCCCTGGCCTCCCCTAACCATTGCCATTGCTAACATATTTACACATAGAAATTGTCATAGAATCAATGAAAATAACCCTGTCTTATCCCCCCCCCCAGCCCCCCCCCCCTAACCACCTCCATTACTAACATAGGGTCTATTTTCACATCGAAATTGCCATAAATATAACAATGAAAACAATTGCCATAAAACAATGAAAATATAGTTAAAATTTTTTTATCGAGGGACCTAAGGGGGGCCCGGACCCCCTGGGCCCCCCTGGATCCGCCACTGAAATAGGCCTACTACAAGCTGCAAAACTAATATTTCTTAAATGCTAGATCACATGCAATTTCACTCAACTATAGCTGCAGTACACCGCAGCATAGCGAGTTGCATAATAACCGAGTTTCAGTCTATACATAAATATCTTACATTATTAGAGTCTAAATCTTCTGTGTTCCTCTGACATTACCATAGTAATTGCTGCCAAGAGAAAACGATTCCGTTTCATTTCCTTTTTTCATCTTCAAGCTAAAGACTTGCTCACTTATTGCGAGTACTTACTTGTCTCGTTGTCTATTTGACGTGGGCGTATGAGACAATTGTTGTCTTTCTAATTAATTGTTCACCCATTTCTAGACTGAGACCGCAATTCAGGTTTTTTACTTCAGGGAATGAGATAAAATAAAATGTTAACATCCAAATATTTGTCGACTAATAGAACTGTATATTGCTAAAGTGTAATAGTGGTATTTTACACAAATCTGTAAACTACTTTACTAACTATGCATTATTTAAATTTACTGCGCAGAGTTTTTAAATAAAAAATATCAAACATAATAAACGTTTTAGGTTTTTAACTTGATAAGGTCCACTTCTGTTATTTTTGGAGTTTATTTCCGCAGCAGGTCATGACTCTTGGCCTATATAAGGATTACTCGATAAATTATAATTATTATTGCATTTTTTTATTTTAGAGTCTCACTTAGTTAATGTATAGTATTTTAAAGTTTTCTACTTAAACAAGAAGAAAATAGAGTATCAAATATATCTCGGCCTGTACAAGGATACATAGTATATTTATTATAATTATAATAATAGTAGGACACCTAGCTCTAATCTTCTACCTAAAACGTTGGGTAACAGTTTTACCAGTTTCCACTGTGTCCTCGTTATTCTACATGTAACCTTTTGTAAGAATAAATCCTGCTCTATATAAATATAAGGGATGATAAATTGCCAAACGATTCTGGTTAATCCCCTCTAGTAATATATAATGAGTATTTCTTGTTCCAGGAAGAGAGTCAATCTTGTATATTGTATTGCGTCAGAAGAAATTTTCTGTGTATTTGGTCATCAAAAATCCTCTGTGAATATTTTATGAAATTAAAACAAAAAGTTGAAAATTATTTCAAGTAACATATTCATAAAATGGTACCAATTATATACACTTCAAGCCGTATTCAAAATTTTACATCTCTCTCTCTCTCTTTCTCTCTCTGCTCTCTATCTTGGTTAGATTCTTACACAGATTCTTAGTCATCGCAAGCATTCTCTCATATTAAAGAGCACTTCACTGATCATCGCAATAATTTCATTTCTAAGCGTCTTCGTTAATAATAATAATTATTATTAAAATTATAATATTATTATTATTATTTATAATAATAATATTGTTATTATTTATAATAATAATAATAGTGATAATAGAAGTAGTAGTAGTAGTAAT
The DNA here is from genome assembly GCA_905160935.1 of Enchytraeus crypticus. Taxonomy (NCBI): domain Eukaryota; kingdom Metazoa; phylum Annelida; class Clitellata; order Enchytraeida; family Enchytraeidae; genus Enchytraeus; species Enchytraeus crypticus. Next base: position 832,012 of record CAJHZI010000214.1, on the reverse strand, counting down.
AGTAATAATAATAGTAATAGTAGAAATAAAAATAATATTAATAATAATAACAATTATAATAATTCCAATATCTGAATGATCTGGTATGGCGTGCCCTAACTCGTGCAAATATTCCGGCTATAAAAGAGCCCCAGAGATTGAGCCGCTTAGATGGGAAACGATCGAATGATGTATCACAGATTCCTTGGGATGAAGGCAAGTGGATCGGCTGGGATGTCACTGTGACGGACACATTCTCAGCAAGCAATCTCAGCCTTTCATGCGCTGCTGATGGCTTTTAAAATCCGTATCTGACTTAAAAATTCATCGACATGCTTCGAAGTAGCGTTTTCAATTATATTATAATACTTATTTATCGACTTTGTTCTACAATCTTGATAGTATTAATTAATTATCGAGCAGAAATCCCAATTTCTATCTAGTTATTAAAGACACTGGACAGACTTAAATTTAACTTAAACTTTAACTTAACTTCTTAAGGCTGACTTCTTCTGGCTCAATCAGCATTGGTTGATATGTAATTAGCATTTAGAAATACATTTCAGCTACACACTAACTGCCATTGAGCAGCCTGGTGTAGCGGTTTCTCCTTATATCCATAAAATTATGGCATTTAAATATTTAGCCATCGGTAAAACTCTGGCTGAGGATAATAATACAATATATTGCATCCGTGTGGATGCAAAAGTATAAACTATCTTTCATATGGAAATATGGTCAATCTATGAATGTGTCGCAGTGCTCTTTGCAAATCAATGTGATTGAATAATTTTATCCTATTTTAACATCGTGAACATTGATCGATTAAAGCTAACATTAGCCGCAATGACTGCATGTTAAAACCATGCATAAAATATTATCACAATCTTCAACCTGAGAGAAGAAAAATATTTTAAATAATCAGACGCTACTGAACACTGTAGTGTGGAAAAGAATTACTATGTCAGTAATTGTGCATATTTTTCTCTTTCTCTCTCTCTCTCTCTCTCTCTCTCTCTCTCTCTCTCTCTAATGCGTAGACAATTATTAAAATCGATGACGCTTTATATTTTTGTAGGATATTGGCCCCTGGGACTGGCAATGTGCAACGTGTGGCAAGTCAGTGACGTCATCATGTGTACGTCATCGATCATGCACATGACGTCAATTTCAATCGATCGCTACATGGGAATCAACGACCCGTTGAAAAGCCGTAACAAGAGCCGCCTGGTGGTCCTGGTTAAGATCGCAGCCGTGTGGATGCTGTCCGCTGCTATAGGAAGTCCTCTTGTCGCACTCGGCGTCCTGAGACCTCAGGACATCCTCAACGAGCAGCAGCAATGCGCTATATTCAACTCCTACTATCTAGTCTACGGATCCCTGGCTGCGTTCTTCGGACCTCTGACCATCATGCTGATAGCGTTTACTCTGACCGTGAGATTACTCAACAGGCAGGCTCGTCTTCTTGGTATCGAAGGAGGTTCAGGGATCAGAAGATGTAAGGCTGATCGAAAGCGGCAGTCTGGACTCAACGGTCGAATTGAAATGCGGCTGATCGCACCTCTGGGCATCACTCAAGCCATCGCTTCGAGGAGGAACGACGAAGTGCAGGCTCTGGCAGCGATTACTGGCGCTGCAGCTCCGCCAATAAACAGTGCTACCCCAGCTTCTGAACACACCGATGGGAAAATCTCAAAGAGATTTGTTGAACTGTCAAACCACAAGCCATTACAATGTTATCCCCATACGTTGAATAAAGGTGGGCATTCGAATAATAATGGATCAGGCAGTATAGGAGTAGGAATGCCGAATCATTCTCCAGTATTTATTGATGCTACTAAATATTATAAATCAGAATATTCGATGAACAAAAATGGTTTAAAGTATAGCTCACTTGCAAGGTCTCAAAATCAAGAGAATCTGAAAGATGAGCGTCATATGACAGTAGCTTCAATGTCAAGATCTAAATTGTTCATGTCTCACATAAAGCAGCGGATGACAGTTCACGGTATTCAACGATGTCCTCGTAAATTAAGACTTGAGCAAGTTTGCCACAACGAGGAAATAAAAGAGTGCAACGATGATGGACCCCTAGAGTTTATAAATTCACTAAATTCATCAACCATATCAAATAGTTCTGACAATACCAACCTTGAGGAAAATAAACCTCTACTTGTTCCAGTTTTTGGTGAAGCTACGAATAAGCAGGAAAGAAAAATGGCTTCGATCGATTCGATAAGGACTAATTTAGCCAAAGGCGAACGTAAATATACGAAATTAACAAGTCCGAGTAGCCTATCACAACTTTGTAACGTTGTTGATGATTCAATGATTGAAACCAGTAGTACGACAAAAACATCGCCGCGTCAAATAATCAACGAGAGAATTGCCCAACTCTCGGAGATTAAAATTAGTAACAATCCAATGAATGGAGAATCTTCGCAATGCTGCTATACTACAACAAATCAGTTATCAAACCATTCACAAAGTAAAAGTAGATCTAGCAGCCCTGTTGCAGGCGCGGGAATTACAGAAAAAAATGACAAAACTCAAGCCTTATCGCAGTTTAGCAAAAATATAACAGATTCTATTTCCTCCGTTCAGCACGAGAAGGCTCGAAGAAAATCATTACAGGAGTTCATGGTTAGGGTACGTAGTATTATGCAGCCAAATTGTAAATTGTGTAAGTTACAGCAGCTTGCATCTAGTACTGGAGATCGAAAATCAAAAGCTAACTCAGTAGATAGTTTAATCAATACTTCCCAGAAGAATTCAAGATCGAAAAGTTTTTCGAATTTAAATTTAATGAGTTTTTATTCTAAAGAGCAAGACGAAAGTGAAATTGATTCCGCACCTTCTTTGTCACACAGTGGACTGGTTGGGAAAGATTTCCAATGTACTGCTACAAATAAGAGAACAATGCATCACAAGTTTAAGTCAGTGAATGATTTAGCTTCAATGCAGCTATCAACTCCGTGTCTTCCAGCAGCATTTCTCAAAGAAGGGTCCTTACTTTCTCATTCGAAGAATTGTACGAGAAATAAGAAAAAGCTAAGATCGGCTGTGTCATTAACGAAAGCAAGAGAAAACACAGTGGACTCGAGCAGCTGTGTAAGTGTTGCTTCAGGCGATACACCAACATCGGATGGAAAACTTCCAGGAACTGGAAGACTTCGCTTCAAATCACTCGTCAAGAAACATGGTGCTGCTTTCCAGGTCGCCGGAATGTTGCTGGCAAAAAGAGAGGATCGGCGAAAGACCGAAGTTAACACAGTTAAGACAGAACAGAAGGCGATAAAAGTCATCGGTACAATGTTCGTCATATTCTTCATATGTTGGGTTCCTTTCTTTACAACCAATCTCACATCAGGTCTCTGTCCAAACTGCCGCATCAGTTCCACGCTTTTCAAGATCTTTTTGTGGCTCGGTTACACGTCTAGCACACTCAATCCAATCATTTACACCATCTTCAATCAGACGTTCAAAGAAACATTCGTTAGACTTCTGCGCTGTGACTGTTGCTTATCGAGAACCGGGTGGAACTGGTCTGGTAGTGGGAGAGCTTATTGTAGAGAAATCCTGCTGGCAGCTGACACAACAAACACTAACGTCGTACGCAGAGCTCAACCTCAAAATCTCTTGCCTCATCGTCTCAGGCTCTCTCAGAGATCCAGTGGTCCCTCCACCACCAACACCACTGATGCTTCATGTGTCTAGACTGCCAACACCTGACAACTCATGCATTCTGCGTCTAGACTGACTGATCTCTAATTTACCTGAAAACTGATCATCCTGTTTAGACTGACTGCTCTCTACTTGACAACTGATCATCCTGAGGATAGATTGACTGATCTCTACTTTACCTGACAACTGATCATTCTGAGGATAGATTGACTGATCTCTACTTTACCTCACAACTGATCATCCTGAGGATAGATTGACTTATCTCTACATAGCCTACACAACTGATGTATCTCGTGTCTAATGTAATTGATTAAGATTTAGAATGAAAAGCAATTTGATCCATAAATCTACTCTATCCGCCATCGAATATATCGATCATTCAATCAGTACATTGATTAATCAGTCGAGCAGTCATTATTTGATTAATTAATTTTTGTGGACTAATTAATCATACGTATCATTTGTCAGTCAACTAATCGTTGGATCAATTAATCAGCGGACTATTCTTCGCTGACTCAATCACCTAACAGTCCACATTCTGTCAATAAGTTGTCGCATTCAAGCTCGCTTGTCATATTTATTTCATTAGCGCCGTATGTACGATGACTACTTAATTAATTAAATAATAAATGAATGATTAATAACTAATTAATTAATTAATGACTAGTTAAGCATTCGTTAACAAGCAAATCACTAAAATAATAAATATCTGCCCATCGGTAAAATAATTAAACCGATAGGTTCGCCAATCGGCTTCACCAAAAATTATTTTAGTGTTTCCTTTGAGTAACGTCAAGCTCAGACTCTTCATTTGTTTTATCCTCAACAAAGTCGCGCAAAAGATGCCACCTTAAATACACTGCGTGATTTGTAGACTTTAGTCTCGAGTTTAAACACAAGCAACTTCAGTGACACAAGCAACTTCAGTGACGTAAGTCAATACTTAACCGCTGGGCTATAGCCTAACCTATCTCATTCTGTAGTGCTCTTCCAAGAATCAGGTCCATGGTACATATTTCTGCTAGCAGTTTGCCTTCAGGCTCCGTATTACAACAAGTTAGCCTAATCCTTTCACATAAGGCTCTGCCTTATCTGCATTTTGTTTAGTCTACATTGGGAAAAATATGGCTGCAGAGGTTGTCTTCTACCACAGAAGCAATTAACTATTGTTCTATTCTTCGGTGTCATAAATACAAAGACGGGACAACCTATATTACAAAAAAATGACGAATGCTAACTAATAATATCTGTAAAGTAAATAAGGATGTTCTATAATTCTTCATGTTTTGAAAAATTACCAAGCACTGAATGAAAAACAATTGTTTAATTTCATGTCCAACCCACTGTGCTTTGTTCTGACTTTGCATCTGGTGCAGATTCATTAATAACGTTTACATGTAGATCACATACAGTAACGTTCAGCGGCTTTTGTAAGCTCAAAAATCCTTTAAAGCGACCTACTTCTGAATAAGTTAATTTTTCTTAACGAAAAATTTAAATTTCAAGACAATTTTTGCAGTATTCAACTTACATTTAGTTATTAGTAATAATACTACACTTAAATGCATTGCCAACAGCATAATTGCCGTGCCTGTATATTGTAATTTGTAAAAGCAAAATTTCGGGGTCAAGCAAAATTTGAACCAGAGCCTAAATTAAGCATACCAGTAAAACAACAGATGAAAACAAGGTTTGCTTTAAAATACTAGAAAGTATTTAAATTTTTCAAAAGTTCATAAACCCGACTGGAGAGTTTGGCGGTGTAATACATTAACAAAACGATCTACATGTATATAAGAAAAGATCCAGAACTTTCCTCTTATCATATAAATTAAAGGTCCATCTAACAGTGGACTCAAATTGAAAAAAATGGGTTCTTGCATATTGACCAGTAATCAGTGCTAAAACAGAACGCTAACAAAACATTCCTCCAACAGAGTTTCCAGTGCCAAAACCATTCCCACTTAACATATACACAAGAGCAAAGAGAGCCAAAGCCAAGAAAATAAAACCGCTGTTCTGAGTTTTATTCCAACAATCCTGCAGTGCAGCATCATCAGCACTGGCATCATAGCCATCATCGTATTCATCATCACCACCGTATTCATCGTCGCCATCACCTTGACCTTCACCATCTCCTCCTCCACCTCCAGCTCCAGCTCCAGCTCCAGCTCCAGATCCAGTACCACCACCACCAGCACCTCCAGTGCCATTACTACTGTCGCCACCAGTTACAACCGAGGTTTCCCCGTCCTTCAATGGTACAGGTGGCAAACCCAAGAGGTCCATGAACTCGTCCGTCTCGATGAATATACTGCAAAATCTTTGCTCCTCTTTCTTTAACACCTACATATACAGCAACGTTATATCCAACCTACTGGAGGTGTTTAACTAAATGCACTAGATTCAAGTTTATCGTCTGTGTTTTGTTGTCTCGAAAACATTTCAGTCACTGGATGAGCAATGGATTTAAACCCAGGGTTCACCGTCGAACAGTTGTACACCTAAGCGATATTGTCTTTAATATTATATGAGACTATTTTTGAACTATTGTTCGTAAATTCACAAAAATCAGTACTAACGATAGTTGATATATTGGTCCAGCAAAACCAGCAAGCCGGTCTACTTTGTTGTGCACGTATATGCGTTGCTGTCGTTAGGCAATGCAGTCTTATGTGTCAAAAATTAGGCGTCAGAAGTTCGGGGCTGCATGAGCCCTGTATCAGAGATTCAACTATTTAACTGTAATCGGTGTGATAATGATAGGCGAGGTATTTATTATTTAATTATACAGCATTAGTCCAGAAACTCTTTCTCCATAGTCTTGAGTGCTTCTTGTGAAAGATATGCCAGTTATATTAAAGATATGCTGACTGGGTTCAGAGAATGCGCAGCACAGCCCTCTATGGATTTCAAGGCAAGTCTGCTATATACATGTAGATGAGATTTTTCAACTAAAACAACAAATGGTATCAGTTAATCTAAGCTGCTATAATAACGATATGTTACTTTAAAATAAAACAACGAAATTAATAGAGGAATTGATGCACAAAAGGCAAATAATGCAAATAAAATATTAAGAAATACAAAATATGCAAATATAGGAAAATATGCTAATACGAGAAAATGTATTAAATTCTAGCCTGAGCCACCCCACAGCTGTAGGCTGTATGCAATTTAAATGATCCTCTAATTGACAGAAACGACATCCACAGATTTATCATAAATGAATTATAGAGTATACAAATTTCGAAATTTTCACAAAATTCCTTGCTTACAAAATGATGATCATTGACAGTTGGCGTACCGGTAAAAAAGCTAAGGTCGTCAGTTTCCTACTCGAAAGCGGTGTCACTGACGGGCGAGCCTAGGATTTTAACCCCGTACATACTGATCCGCGGTCGAGTATCTTACCGACGTCGCCACTGGCTCCAGCCAGTGTAGATAGATATTTTGAACGATTGGATAGTGGATCTGAAAGAAAACCATTAATCTTCAAATGAAGACTCGAGCTACACGATAGCACGCCATTCATTTCATACCTCACCGCTCATGGTCTCACGAGAAAGGATGATCGAGAACATCTGCATCTTCTCCTGAGGTCTGTTTACTCGATGATCCAGCATGTACTCAAAGTACACGACTATAGGAGATTTGCCGGGACCGATGCGTCCCTGATTCGGCGTGACTCGAAACTGCTCGCTGTTGTTGGATTTTATAAGAAACTGTAGCACCTCATTGGAAAATGGATTTTTCAGAATCAGTCGAGCCGTCCAGACTTTGTTTTTTCGGAGAGCGAATACGAGATGTTTGGAGTGGGGTCCTACAGTGTAGTCAGCTATAGCCTGGGGCGGGGGCTCGTACACCGATGCTCTGGCTAAGCTCGCTGCAGGAAGCCGGCTTATCCTTGGCTCCATCAGGAGGGGTTTTAAGGATTGCTCGTCCTTTTATGGACTGAGGATCCGCATGGAATCTCTAGAGAGGAGCGATGGAATAGCTTCTGGGCCTACATTTGTTTTCATATAGTTCTGTGCGAAACGTCTCGGTATGAAATCTCTTATCTTTGGTTAGTCTAAATAGGTGCTTAGAAAATACAAAGATTACTGTTTATTCGTTCCAACTTCAGTCGCATGTTTTTGTTCGTTTTCATACATACAAATTCCAATAATGCTTAATAAGTATTAAATGCGAATGATGTTAAAAGTCGACAAATAGTGAAATTTGATCTACACTTGTTCGATAAATTTGTTATCTCTTCTGTAAAACATTTTAAAATATAAATGCAGTAGGTATAAACTTTCAGACTTTGAAATGTGTTGCAGTTAGATGAAAAGTTCTCTTACTGTCTCTCTCGATGCACTGCCTATTGGAAGGTCCATCGCACATAACTCACACCAATTTATATCCTTTGCCGTTCTCTTCATATTAACATACGAATTAGTTATCAAATCGTCCAACATGTCAAGTCCTGATTTTTCCCCTAAATTTCTTTCCTTCCATTATTTCATCAAGTATATCCTTAGTAATCCAAACCATATAGGAATATGACCCATGCAGTTCTTCTTTCTATACCTTATTATATTCATCATTTATCCACTTGTGTCAACTCTATCTAGTACTTCTTCGAGTGCTATTTTTTCAGTCCATTCGATCTTCTCCATCACTCTCCATAGTTACATTTCGGAAGCTTCCAATTTTCAACTATCCTTTTTCTTAACGTACAAGTTAAGCAGCCATATCCTTTTCGTCTTCTTGATATTCATTTTCATTCTATACCTTAATTGTACTGCAGTAATGTTCATAATATACAGCATTTTCTGTAAACACACTTCAATACTAGCAGTCATACCTTGATCATCTGCAAATCATACATGTTTAATTAGTTCACCTCCAATTTTATTCCTTCTTCCATGTTTTTCATTACTTCAATCCTCATAGCCTCTTCGCAAATGTTAAATAGAAGTGGTGATATGCAACAGTCTTGTAATACTTTTCCGTTCTATTCCTGCTTCTTTTGATAATTCCTGACAACTGAAGAAAGAATGTAAGGGAATTGATTGTAGGAAGAGTAAAACTTTGGATGCTGAGAATAGAAATATGTAGCGGAGTTATATGCCATGGACCTGCTAATAGGTAAACGCAGTAGGCCCTACACAGAAATTTCTCCAGTTCCCTTCAATTTTTCTCAATACTCATAACATATTCACTACTTTAATCCTGTCAAAATCTTTCTCAAAGTCTACAAATTATAAAAAAAATTATATCCATGGTTAAAGCTGAGTTCATAGGCCTATATGAATCTCGCTCTACCGTTATAGCTTCTGTTGTACTGTACCTCATCCATTTTTGTATTTAAATTGTGACAATTTTCTCTAAAACTCAATTTTAAAGAAATAAAAAGACATTAGCAGCACAACTTAAAAGAACCTTTAGCATTCACGATGTCGTACTGCTTCTGTTTCCGAATCACAGGAAAACTGTCAGAGACGGCCCAGCTTGGATTCTAACCGAGGACCTCCTATTGATCAGGAAAGTGTGTTATCCTCTAGGCAATACAACCGATATGTACAACCTGTAAACACAAAGCAGGACCAGGGAAATACTAATTATTAATATATGGATGTCAAAGTTAATTTTAGCTTAATCTATGTATGATAGTGAGATAGTGTTGTACATTGAAGGTGTCGAATTTTACAGACACGCACTGATCAAGAACGGAACAGGTCTGGGGATAGTTGGTTAAACAGCCTTATATGTTAGTAATTATATATTATATATTAGTAATTGAAGTAGTGTATAATCTAGAACTCCGTTTTGTTATTATTGTTGTAAATAGGCTACATGTAGGCTAAGTAAGTACATGTTATTAAAGTTACACGAAAATATACAGGCCCTAATTGGAATTTAGAAGCAGAATGTATATAAACTACATGTGTATCTTATACATAAGAACAATAAACAAATCAGACGTCACTCAAGAAAGATCGAGCCATTTTTAATACATTGGTCTAATGATCTCTTCACGTATTCGACATCCATATTCCAATTTCAAACTACGTCCAAATTTCACACTAATGTAAGGCATATGTGGTCTAACTCGAACTCAATTTATTTATATGTGCTTTTAAGATAATTCAACAGTTAAACTTCAAGTATAATTCCTCTGACAAATACATCAAATAACGAAGCGCGTACTAGAAACTGCCATTGCCTTCAAATTGTTGCACTTGCGAACAAAATTGAAAATCTGCACAAGCGCTGAACGAGTTGAGCTTATTTATTTCATTTCAAAACAGTGCTGTCAGATAGGCTATTTCTCCTGTATTTTCAGATATAAAGATAACAGTTAAAATCATCCAATATTGAATCACGTGACAGAATTGCGGTTCTGTCACGTGATTCAATATTGGATAATCTCAACTGTTATCTTTATATCTAAAAATACAGGAGAAATAGCCTATATGACAGCACTGTTTTGAAATGAAATAAGCTCAACTCTATTTATATGTGCTTTTGAGAAAATCAATGAAACAAATTGTAGCTGTTATGATTTTGAGAATAAAGTTAACTGAGGTAGAGCTCTTCTTAACGCCCTTCTATCTATGCAGTTCAATGTAATTATCTGCCTAGACCAAACCCTAATTTCATATCTCCTGGTTAAACTATTAAATGAATATAATTGGCTAACTAATGAGTAGCTTAGATATTGTAAGAAATTCTATGAGCTTATAATTATCGCACGCCATGGCGAGAAGACAGATCATTCATATATGCGATTGCGATCCTCATACGTCTTAACTTTATGTTGTCAGATGTCTTCATTTAATTAAACTCTCATATGCAGAAAAACAGCTCCGACAATCTTAGGCGTATTGTAGTATGAAAAACTCTGTAGGTTGTACATGCAGACGACGCTTTAAATATGGGTATGCTCTCGTGACCTTATTTCTGTGGACTTTTAAAATTTTACTTTTTTAAATGTATGAAAAACATGTGTGGAAGTTTCACTTTGAACTGAAATATTCGATCAGTTGCCAGTTGCCCATATCGATACTTTAATGGAATTAAACCAGATTTTAGTAGAAACAATCTGTTTCATTTATGTGCATTTTGAAATTAAGCATTAGAGCAAGCATTAGATTAACAAGCATTAGATTTTCTATGGATCTATTACATGTATATCGTCTTCTTCTTCGTCCGTTTATTCCCAGTAAATTAGGATCGGGATTCGAATAGTCCTTCTCCACTCCTCACAGTCCCATATCATATCATCCGTCAATCCCATATGATTTCTTCCATTCGTTATGGAAAATTTTGTAGCAATTTCTTGAGCATAGGAGCTCACCAACCAAAAGCCCTGTCTGACGTTGGTTTTGATCTTAATGCTTTAGTCGCCTTTTACGACACGTGCGGTCACCGGTTAATCTATTCTTCAAACAACCCGAAAATGTGTTGTGCACGGGTGTGGTTGGACCACTGTAGAATAGGGCAACCGCAAACAATCTCTCACGTGTACATAAGAGGCGCCTAATGCTGGAGCTGAGGATGGCAAGAGGGGGCCCACATCACCATGAAATATTTCCCCCAGGATTAAATAGTAATTAATCCATCTAAATGATGTAGGCAACGGGAAACCACCTCAGAAGCCATACTTTTCCCAAGCTATAGGCTTCATAAGGTATGGATAAGGCGTAGACTCTGTAAAGGGATTAACTTGTTGAAATATGGATTGCTGTTATGGAGCTAGAAAACAGACTTTGAGTATGAGTATGTAATAACAACAATTAACAACAATTAGAGTGCTACAGTCATCAATGACAACATCGAGCACTATTGAGACAAAATCAAACTGGCGAACAAAAAAAGAAGGTCTAAAAACGGTGCAAATTCCAAAATCCAGAAATTCAGTCCAAAGTAAAGGGAGTTAAAGAAAAGATGGTTCAGGCGCAGGTCTCTGCTCATGGACATTGGATGGAAAAGAGAAATGGAAAAGATAGGTCTTCAACTGCTTATAGAACTGCTCATAGGAAAGCAAAGGCTGATGTGATTCAAATGAAGATTTCCGAAGATTGGATGGAAGAGAATTTCAGATCTGAGGTGCAGCATGCTGGAGAGAACGATTAGATAGCTTAGAGCGTGAAGGTAAGCTAGGTCTCACAAGAGTAATTAACTTAGAAGACTGAATAATGGCAGGCTGCATCACTTTAATCAAGTGAGACATACAAGTTTGTCCAGGGATGGTGATGGACTTATAGGTTAACGAAGCTGTTTTGTAAATGATACGCTCTTTAATCTTTAGCCAGTGCAAAGACTTCAAAATAGGCGTAACATGTGAGTACTTGGAACTACAAAAATTGCTCGCGCAAGAGAATTCTGAACAAACTGCAACCGATCAATCTCACAGCCAGGGAGATTTAAAAACAGGGAATTGCAGTAGTCCAACTTCGATTGCACAAGAGCAGCACCAATTGTAGCAGCTGTCTCACGTGACAAATATGGACGTATTCGACGAAGATCACGGATATGGAAGAAACATGCTTGTGAAGTTTTAGTTATGTGTTCGTGGAAGGTTAGGTGTTTATCAAGGATAACACCGAGATTTCTCACAGAAGAAACAGGTGATATTTTAATACCCGAAGATAACGAAAGAGTTATTCAGCTTCAGAAGCTGTTGAGGTGTCCCTCAACAGCTTCTGAACAAAACAAAAAAAAGCTTCTGAACGGTGGGCGTGAACACAGGGCTGACTTCAAGATCATAGATAAGTCTGTTTTCACTTAAGTGCTATCTTAATTATTAATTTTAAGTTTGTGAAGGGATTATACCTCAACTTCGTGAAGGGATTATAACTTGTTTATCTAAGGAGTGCTCTTATGGAGCGAGAAAGCAGACTTTGAGTATGAATATGTACCTTGAACCTGCCACATGACAGTTCACTGAAGAAAAGATATGCACATCGATCGCTAGTAAGAGCAGACTAAATGTATATAAGTGTGTATATTGGCTACCCAGATCTGCACATACCACTTGGTAAGACAGTAGCCTAAAGAGATATTTGATGTAGTGCACTGAATTCGAATCAGCTTCTAATAAACACACTAATAGAAATATTTTATTATCGATATTAAAAATGAATTAACGTAATTATAAATAATTGTAAAAGAGTAATTTTTATACTTTCCCGTTCTTTTCTTGATTTTCTACTGTGGCGAATGAACCCTGCTGACGGCATACAAAGTATCTAAGCTTAATTGGCAAATGTTAACTGTATTCATGTTTTCACAACTGAGAGTAGAAATGCAACTGAAAATGCATATAGGCCCAGCTGTTGAATTGTTGCAATTGTTGCCTTTTTAAGAGCGCACACGTTATTACTGTTAAGTTCAAATTACTGTTAAATACATGCATATTACAGTTATTATATGAACGTTGCATGTCGTATGCTTGTATAATTGAATTTCATATATTGAAAATTTATTATCATATACTATCTATACTTTCCTAATATTGGCAAATCTATAGCTTTCCTGATATTTTAGATATTCGAACGAAATTTCTCTATGTTTGGGTGAATTTGCTGCTGGTTAAATCTTGTAAATTTCATGAGCATCGGGTAGCCCGTTACGCCTTTATTTTAATTTTTAAATATAAGGGTTAATAATCAGTTAAAAGAACGCAGTGCGCAGTATGTAATTAATTCTGAAAAATATTTTCATCCCTCTATGCGCTGGAGCAGACGCTGTATGTATTTACTAAGCGACAATGGAGGACTATGAGAGCTTGTTGTGTGTAAAAAATGAAGTTTTTGTTTATCAAATCCCTGCCCGGCAGTCAAATAGAGGCTACAGGTAATATCCATATGTCTAAATATTGTTTGTTTGTCTTCTTAGCTTTCCGTTGAGAAGTACGACTTCTGATAAATTTGTTTTTAATAGAAATTAAACCGCCGGTTATTTTCATGGTGATGTATTCTAAGATACACACCCCTAGTTTATATCTGCAAATAATATAGGGGAGTTATGTTTCACTTATTTAACGAAATGTTACTTAAAAGTAACTTTTTGTTAATTAGTGAATCTTTATTAGCTTTGAAAGATTTAAATGTTCCTGCCTGATTGCTACCATTGTGAGAAGGAATGAATTTAAAAAAGCTAAGATTAACGGCAACCTCGCACGAAAGCGATGTCAGTGACGGGAGAGCCCAGGATTTGAACCCCGCACATTCTGATCCGCTGTCGAGTATTTTACCGACTTCGGCATTGGCTCCAGCCTAACTTTATGAAAGAAATATTGCTTAATTCTTTCATAATTTTTAAATTTGTCTTCAGTTTCATATCTGAGTGCTTAATCATAGTTCTTTACTATTTTATCTGTTGAGTTCACATCTGTTTTGTTGCCCTGGTGGAATTTAATCGGTCAAGATATATGCAAATGTTTTTTAATTAAGTTTTATATAGCAGAATGAAGAGCAAGTAGGGTGGCTTACAATTTATAATTATTTGCTTTCTTAAAGCAATATTTACTAATGCGAGCATCATGCAGAATTCTTTCTTGGTAAAGTAATTAATGAAAATAATTCATGGCCTTAATATTTTAGAGCTGCTGATTGGAAACTCGATGAACCCGACTGGACTGGTCGTCTAAAGGTGACGTCTAAAGGAAGAAACCTGGTTATTAAACTAGAAGATCGCACTTCAGGTTTACAGCATTGCTTTTAGAATATGATAGCTGAAAAAGTGAAGTTTATTAACAGCTAACAGCTTTTTTTCTTGATGTTTAGTAATACATATACCAAAAGCTGATAATGTGAAACTACTGTTAAATGTTATTCTTGAATTAAATATCTTAGCAGATAGTTATCGTTATGCTTATGTGAATACTCTTTCATCATGTAAAAAGCTACATAGTTCTATGACCGGAAATACACATTATGACTAAGTGTTAAATTGTTGGTGTACGATGCTTTACCTGTAATTGTTCATTTTGAAATATATTTTTGTGCAGGGGAGTTATTTGCTAAATGCCCCGTGGACTCCTATCCCTCGCCCGTCATAGAGCAGGTCTTGGATTCCAGTCGATACTTCGTCATACGCATCCAAGATGACAGTGGTATGATATTTTTAAATTTAGAGAGCACATAATACTCTCATTATATGATGATGTGATACTATGGACTATGGCTTACTATGGCTTGTGTAAAAATATAAATATAAGATTTTCATTTAAATTGACGATAGGAAGACGCTTCAGGGTTGACTTTCCAGATCTAAATAAGTTCTATATTGCAGTGTAGACTAGTCAGCTATATAGAAAGATCTAACTGTATGTTTATTTTACAAATCTTAATATATAGTTTTATTTTGATTCTGAACCACCACCGTATATTATCGTCAAAGTGACTCTGTAATTCAAATGCATATCATTAAGACTTCGGTTGTTCGGAATATGTGTAACATTTTATGCCTTGCTACTCCCAATGATTAAGATTTGGTGACTTATAAGCAACTTGCTAAGTGCTGTAAAACTGATTTTTTAGCCAGTGACAAATTAAGTAAATCTGGCCTTTTTACTCATTCTTATAAACATTAAGAAAGACTTGTAACATAGATATATTCTATACAATCAAAAACTAGAATGGTAATGTAAAATATTTTATTTAGTTATAATTATTAAAGTATCTGAAGTTTGAATTATATTTATGATACTTTAGATAGTAATATTTTATAAACATTTTTATGTGCTTACACTGCTGTTTTTAACTAATACCTATATTTATTTTGAATTACCTTGATGGGTATGTTACCGTATGTAAATGCCTAATGCTAGCTTTTTCTGTTTTCATGAGCTATGTCATGAAAGGTACTCTTTTGCAATGTATTGTGATGCTAAATTTAAATTGTTGATAAAAATTTATGAAAATTGTTGATTTCATAAATTGTGTGATAAATAGTGAACATAGTAAAAATTGTTATTTTTAGGTCGTCATGCATTCATAGGACTTGGATTTGCTGATCGCGGTGATTCATTCGATCTCCTTGTTGCCATTCAGGATCACTTTAAGTAAGTGACTACTCATTCTATTGTGTGATATTTTGGTAAATGTGGCAGTGATACCTAAGGATGATTGTATATAGCTGGTTTGATGTTGACAGTTATCCACTTGTGAAATGGCTGTGTGGGCGCAGTATACAATGATTGAGTGATTGAGTTGAGTGATTGAGAGCTACTGCCTATCATCATCATCATCATCCTCCCTTAATTCCCAGTTTAACTAGGGTCGGGATACAAATAGACCTTCTCCACTCCACTCCACTCCACTCTGTCCAATACCATATCATCAGTCAATCCCGCATAACAACTTCTATTTGTTTTGTAAAATTTATTAGCAATTTCTGGAGTCTAGGCACTCACCAACCAAATGCACTTTCTGATGTTGGTTCGGATCTTAGTGCTTTAGTCGTCTTTTACAACACATGCAGTCACCAGTTGGTTTATTCTTCAAACAACACGGACACAACACGGAGAACCCAGATACAACACGGGGAGTTTGTGATTATAATTAAAAGCAAGTTGGTAGGCTGTAAACTTTAATTCTATCGCTATAAATTTGTTGATTTTGCTTTTTATTATTTATTTATTTAAAATTAATTGTGTTACTTATCTATCTAACTTATGTTAGTGAATTAATGATAGATTCTAGTAAAATAAATTTTCTGTCTACTATCTCACTTTATAATGCATACACTATCTAGAAATGTGATCATTGAATCTCTTCGCAGAGACTTATTCTAAATTGTCAGGGATTTCTCCTGTTTTTCAGCGTAAGCTTGCGTTTCTGAGGTTGTTTTCATTTTCTTCCTAGTTAATTGTTGAATTCAGCTTTTAGAATTACCTGCAGGTTTCATTTGGGATGTTAATGCAAGAATCTCTTTTGTATACCGTGCTATAAATTGAACTTTGTTGTATTGAATAGGTCTACTGTATGCATTATATGTTACAAGAGGTTACAAAGCTGGATTCAAGAGTGGAGAAGGACAATGGAAAGTTATATATACATGTATTTTCTTAAAAACCATATATTTGAAGCTAATAGCTTCACTAAGGTATTACGAAACTTATTAAGGTTTAGCTCTATGGATGAAATGAATGAGATCCATTGTTGATTTGTACACCTTAAACGAGTGAACTTGTCGTTTGACAGGCACTAGAGAAGGGATTGTATATATTTTTAGATATATATTAAAACATTATAATTAACATTGATAAAGGCAGGTGAAGCGAGATGAGAAACAGGAAATTGAAGTGGCCAACCAATCAACCGATTCTACATTTAACCCCGGTCCCAAGCTTGATCTAGGTTTCAAGGAGGGTCAGACTATCAAGCTCAATATAGCAGTATGTCATCTCTATAGATCAGTTTTTAACTGTCTAGTTTCTTAGGCTATAAACATCTTTATTGTGCTAAACTGAGTGCACTGAGTAAGGGCAATCTATGCAAACATTTTTATTGGAAAGCTGCAAATGCTAGTAGGAATATGTACCTTGGACTTTAGTTTTGGCAAAAAAAGCGAAGAGAAAGAGACAAGTGTAGACCGAAGCAGTCGATAGCCGAAGATATGACGTCCCTGACATCATCCCTGGATGAGGAAACGGACGTTAAACCTTTTTTATTATTATTATATTATAAACGCCTCTCTAAAGAGTTTCTTAAATCTGGTTTAGTAATCTAATCAAATGTACAGTATAACAGGATTAGTATCTTTAAACCTATCTAGAACTTCTGATGGTGGCCTATACTCTGCATGCCCTTATAAACAGCTTTTAAACCGGTGATCACCGCTGGTCGATGTCGGTAAGATATTCGACCGTGGATCAGTATGTGCAGGGTTCAAATATTAGCATCTGTTAAAATTCTGTTTCTGAGTCAAGATAAATTTTTGGGGTCATTATGTGCGATACAAGT
The DNA here is from genome assembly GCA_905160935.1 of Enchytraeus crypticus. Taxonomy (NCBI): domain Eukaryota; kingdom Metazoa; phylum Annelida; class Clitellata; order Enchytraeida; family Enchytraeidae; genus Enchytraeus; species Enchytraeus crypticus. The sequence goes on along the minus strand of CAJHZI010000214.1, from coordinate 814,388 downwards.
CAAAGATTAGTACTGTCGACTATATTAGGAGAGTCTTGTCAAAGTGTGTTGGTATTTCAATAGATTTCTCTCTTTCATTCATATGGATTAAAACTATCTTGCATTTACTCTGATCTGACGTCATCACTAAACAGCAGTTAAAGACAGAAGCAAATATGTTGTAATGTAGCGATGTATTGCTATTAACCAAGAGAGTTTTGAGAGGTTTACCTGCTGTAGCTTATAGATAATGATTGACTACTACTAATACTGACATTATGAGCGGTTTACTCGCTATAACTAATGTAATGATTGACTACTACTAATACTGACACTGTGTTAAACTATATTAGAAGTTAAATATGTTAAAGATTAGATGTTAAAATTGAACTTACTATGAAATATGAACAGTAATGGATTTAATTGTTCTGAACAACAGACCAAAAAGAACGAAGCAACCGGTGGTGCAGCCAAATCTAGACCTAAAGGAGGCCAGGCTGGGGCTATTTTACTGCCACCACCTCCAGGCAGCAGTGGCCCTAAGCTAGCTGGTCCTCCTGCTCCCGCAGGGGCGAGGGCTGCTCCCCTAGTGTCCCTGCCGAATAGCTCACATATCCCCTCTCACGCCCAGGCCCCCCAGCCAACTAGGACTGCAGCGACGCCAGCCAGTAATGTAGACCTACTGCTGGATTTAGGTCCTCCTTTAGCTCCAGCTAGTAATCCCCACGCTGTTCAGGATACAACCAGTGAGTGGGACGATTTTACCAGGTATGTTTGTCTATGAAAGTTATCTGTTAGTTAAATAAGTTAATTACTTAAATAATTTAACTTTAGTGTAAATAATGATCATGTAGTTAAATTGTAAATTTCTGTAAGTTTCAGGACTTTAAGGAATTGAAGTGCTTAGAATTATGATCTAAATTATACTAAGATCCTTGATGCTAATTAATTATTTGACTGGTATGTTAATGTGGTCGCAGCTGTAAGAGTTTTCATTTCGCCTACGGTGTATTTCGTATTATTCTACACTTATAATGTGCCCAAGCAAAAATGGTGCGATTTTAAGTTAACATCCTTTAATAATTATAATCCATACTTTTACTTTTATTGCACCGAGTAGAGCTCCAAGTTATCAACAAAGCATATCTGTCACCTGTAGCTTTTCTGTCGATTTTAGCTGGGCATGACAGCTATGAATATTAATTATCTTATTAAAACAAAGATTTGATTAAGACTTTTTACTACTTTTTCCTTAATAATTAAATTGGATATGATTTACTTCACACATAATTTGCTTGTTTTATATGCTTTATTCCCCGCGTTGTGCTCGGGTGTGGTTGGACCACTGCAGAATAGGGCAACCTCAAACAATCTGCCGCATGTCGTAAGAGGCGACTAAAGGCAGGAGTTGAGGATGTCAAGAGGAGACCCACCTCACCATGAAATATTTTCCCTAGGATTAAATGATAATTAATCCACTTAACTGAGGAAGGCAATGGGAAGCCACCTCAGAAGCCATATTTTTCCCAAGCTATAGGCTACATAAGGCATGGATAAGGCATAGACTTTGTGAAGGGATTAAGTTGTTGATCTAAGGAGTGCTCTTATGGAGCGAGAAAACAGACTTTGAGTATGAATATGTACCTTGAACCTGCCACTCGGCAGTGCACTGAATAAAATATGCTTTATAGTACACCACAATTTATTCTAATTAATTTATGTTTGTGTTATGCTATGGTAAATTGTGCAGATTTTATATGCATGGGTGTGCAGATTTTAATATGCATGAATTCTGCAGGGTTTAATGTGAATGAATTGTGCTGAATTTGGTATGCGTGATTTGTACTGATATTAGTATACATTAATTTTATGCCTGATTTTGCTGATATTAATATACGATTTCATATAAATTGTGCTGATTTTATGATGTGTTGCTGTACTAGACACACTGTAATTTAATTATTTTATTGTTTCAGCGCTGTTTCTTCAAAGTTAACCATACAGCCCAACCCTACGACTTTACCGGCTCAGAAATCAGGAAATACTGCTAGCTGGGAAAACTTTGAATAACTACTTAGTTGTTGATTAATCCACAAAAAATTCCATTTTGTTGTAGTTCATTGTTTACTTATAATAACTTAGAGATTTGTAAATATATGGGTGTATGTATTTTTCTTTCTGTTCAAATAATTAATAGAGTTCAGTTGAGCATTATGTTTGGGTCTTAGTTTGCTATTGCATAACTCTTACATAATTGCTATATACTTGTTCAAGAATAAGTTATATTGATTTGTATTTAGTGAATTTGGTGTTTGATGCTATAAATAGGAAAGAGTGTGGTTTTAGAAGCATTATTGTACTTTATAGATAAACTATTTTAATTGATTAAATGAAATCTGACATTTGTGAACTTAACGAAGCTAGAAGTATCAAATATATGTAGAATTAACATATAATGCTTTGCTTATGGAGGCATTCTCATGGTGTTAAACTCTCTATGGTAGCTTGTGCTGCCGACCAGTCGTAACATCACCTTCAGATGTAGCACTAGACGTTTAATCCTCACTGATTGATTGATTGGCTAGTTAGCTTCAATCGTGTTTTACAGTATTGTGGTTCAAGCCAGGCTGCAATCATACAAGGATTAATTAGTGTTGTTATATTCTGAAATCTATTTGTTTTGTATATCTCTAATGGATAGTTATTGAAAAGTAACATACGTTATGCTAAAGTAACATTATTATATTTCAGTAATGTGAAGCTACTTGAATATAAGAAATGTTTTCTTATTTTAAGTAAAAAATGTTTATGGTCTTGTTAAAAATCAAGAGTAATTAGCAAACGAGTTATTTTGCTATCAAATCTTTTGTGACTGTACTTATTTATGTGTAGTAAAAAGTTGCATGATAATATTACATGATAACTTGAGCATTTAAAGAATTAAATTTCCTAAAATTCAATATGTTTTAATTTTCTTTTCTAGACAGATTACTACTAGCCTACTAGGGCTGAGGAAAGTGAAAGATTAATTTAATCGTTAACGATTAAAAAATTAAACGATTGGAATAATTTTAAATTATTAATAAAATATATTATTTTTTGGTGACTCTACATAACCCGAAGCAATATTTGGGTGCGTAAAGTAATCAAAACTGGCTAAACTGTAAAATACTAGATAATTTAAATATAACGCTGTTTCTGGTCGTAGGTCTGCTTAATTTGGATTTAAATTGTGTGATGACTGTACAGTGTATTCAGCTGAAAACGTTTTCTATGTTTTTGTTACGGATCAAACACATAGCATTATACTTATGAAATTTGTGGAAAATTAACGATTAATTAATCGTTAATTTTTAAAATATTGACTATTACAAAAATGTAATCGTTACCAGCCCTAATTACTACTAATAAAATTGAACATATAATATAATGAAATGGTCGTCCATGATAATTTTCACACAACACTAATATATCGAAATGGCAACCCTATTCCATACTATCTATCTCATCTGTGTGTCGTTCATCTTTCTTCCAGATTTGTCAAATCAGACAGATACGGTCATCTCTTGAAAATATTCATCCATAATTCTTGCCAACTCAATAGTTCATTCTAAACTTGATTACTGCAATTCATTGCTATATGGTTTAACTTCTTCTCTAATGCGTTTGTATGAGAGAAGAAGGTCTGTCGATCCTAGAGGCTTCAGGCCACCTCTAGTTCCTTGCTTAAAAACCTTCATTGGCTTCTTGTAGTTCAAAGAATTAAGTATAAAATTGCTCTTTTAACTTTCAAAACACTCCTTTTTGGTAAATCTTCTTACCTTTCTGATCTCCTAAGCCAATATCAACCTTCTCGTAAGCTTCGTTCTTTCGATACCAAACTGCTCAAAATTCCTAATATTCTCACTTCGTTAGGTAGACGTTCATTTTCTTTCTCCGCTCCTACTGCTTGGAACTCTGCCTCCTGATCTTCGCTCATGTTCTACTACTTCCACTTCCGTTGTAAGTTAAAAACACATCTCTTCCCACCATAGATTTTATTTCATCTTGCCTGACTGTTTTTTTGATCACCGGACCGGCACTGTTTAGGATCTTTTATTTCTCTTCAGCACGTGTTTTTCAGATCGTTTGGGGTGAATCGACTTGTAGTGACATATGATGGAGGGACGTCCCTGACATCATCCTTGTATGAGGAAACGGACGTTAAACCTTTATTATTATTATTAACTCAACCCAAGCTTATATTAATTTCTAGTTTCGCTCACACTTGGCAAAGAGCCAGCAAATGTTCGCCATATAATGCTTATTGATATTTTGATACGAGTACCGAGATATTTTGAACATAATCAAGTTAGGAAACAGTATTTGCCTTTTTAACTAGCGTTAGTTTGTGATTGTCTCATTCTCATGTTTTGTGGACTAAATAAAGAAGCATATGGTACATTAGAATTAGTGCTGAAACATGGACATAATACTATGTTGCTGTCAAACTTTAATTTCTAGCAGCTACACAACGTTAACGAAACATTCAAACACTAACATCAATCTGATAAATTGACTAGCTTGGTGTCTAGATGTCTGATGCATGAAACTTGTTCTCCAATAATTATAATTAATTCATATTAGTAGATAAACAATATTCATTGTGATTTGATCGAAACAATGAAATTATTAATGGAGTAGTATAATTGCCATAAAGGATGTAGGAAACTAGTTACAAGGGCAGTTGCTCAAACAACTACGTTTATGTTTCCATATTTCCAGCTTTGATTGTACATGTATGCTCTATCCCTGTGATATAAGAAGGGACGTTAAATTACTATTTTACAATTCAGCTTCTGAAACGTAGATACGAGTGATCTCGATTATTTCAAATAAGAAACAATATTTAGTATATGATTTTATGAATAGGAATTCAAATAACTGTTAAAGCAGTAAGCAGGTTTATAGGCCTATAAATCTTCTACAAAGAGCTGATTATTATTATTATGCCAGCTTCCCTTATTATACAAATATTTATTTTGGTGCAAATTTTTTTCTGCGATTTTATCTAATTATTGTGGAATTAGAGCTCTTTCAAAACTATACAAACTACAAATATTTGGCAGATTAGTAGGAGATAATATACTTCACTATACTAAAGAACTGACTAAAAATCATAATCCTACTGAATAATGTAAAATTTCACAGTTTCACAATATGCAATAACATTATTTCCTTCATAAGCAAATATCCTAAGCAGAAATCAAAAAAATTTCACAAAATAAGACTATTTCCATCCTAAATTTCAATTCGGTCATCTACACACTAGGTGGTTAGAAGTGTTCTCATGATAGGCAGTACAAAAATACTGGAGTTTATAAATGCAAATATGATTACAACTCGGGAAAATGTCCTGGTAGAATAACAGTCAAGCAACGGTAAAGATTAATAACAGCAAGATCAATGGCAGTTAAAATAATGATGGCAGTTAACTGGCAATAGAATACCAGCAAAACCCCAAATAAACAACTCTGACAGTTAACTGACTGCAAGTAACATCAGCAGAAGTTAACTTTCTGCTAACAACCGTGGTTGTTAGAGAACAGGTAACAAGAGCGGGATCACTGTCGGGCATTAATAATGTTGATAAATTCAGGTTTTAGCGATGCTCCTCCTACCAGGAAACCATCCACATCCGGTTGAGTGGCCAGCTCCTTACAGTTATCAGCTGTCACTGACCCTAACGCAACACGGCAGAGAAACATTATAACCATCTCTCTCTCTCTCTCTCTCTCTCTTCTTACTTTTTCTTAAAAGTATTTAAAATACAATACAATACAGCGCAATTCAATACAATAAAATGAATAACGTCGTATTTCTCACCTGATGACGACATTAGAGATGTTGCCTTATCAATATTAATAAAATTTTTAATTTAGATCTATTCTTTACCTAAATACAAAATTGCTAATCAAGTTTTGAAGATGAGTACATTACCTCAGAACATAACAAAGCAATAAGCCAATCAATTACATATAGTTCTACACATATTGTCACCCACTGGTACCATCAGTGACAATAAAATCGGGGAACTGAAACCATTAAACCATACAATGACACTATAGTGACAGTAAAAGACATATAAAACAGTATAAAACCCAATCACAAGAACGTTTTAAGGAAACACAAACCTCCATATAATATTCTCAGAGACTTGGCTACATCGGCATTGACGTTTTGGACAACCCAGTTACGGATCTTCTCCTGTATTTCCTGAGCCTGAGCGGGAGTAGCAACCTTTCCCGTGCCAATAGCCCAGACCGGCTCATAGGCGATCACAACCCTCTTCCAATCTTCCACATTCTTTATGTTGGCTGTCAACATGCGATATGTTTAGTTACTTGCAGGTTATATTATTATTTGTAATCTAGTGCACAAGACAGTTATGTATGAAATTTTCAGATATATTAAAAAGATGTCAGCACCACAGTTCGCTTTACTATCTATTTCTGTTTAAGGTCAGTTAGGGTTAATCTACAGTGTAAATGTATAGTATGACAAATTAATAGAAAGGAAATAAATAATTATGACATTGTTTTAGATAAACTCAAATTAACACGTGTGATAAAGATCCTAATATTCCTATCTTATTCTTTCTCTGGGCTTCTATATGGGAATGACTATAATAATATATTTTTTATAGTATCGTTTATTTGTTCATCACAGAACAGATTATACAAACAATAGGAACTTGCATATAGTTAGAAATTACATTTAAAAGAATTAATGAAATTCAATATAATATCCATGACATATTAGTATAATTGCAAAAATTTTGCTTTATATTACGCAATTAAAGATTCTGATTTCAAATCCACTAGAGAAGTATTTCAATAACATGTTTTCGAATACACGACAAACCTGCGATGGCTTTCATCTGCGTAAAGCAGACCTCTTCGGTCTTGTTGGCTTCTCTCTCTTCTAGCTTCTCCCCAATACAAGGTATGAGAAGTAGACCAGCAGCTAGAGCATGAGCAACCTTCTCTCCTATCAGCTACACAGTTAAACACTAGAGCATGAGCAACCTTCTCTCCTATCAGCTACACAGTTAAACACTAGAGCATGAGCAACCTTCTCTCCTATCAGCTACACAGTTAAACACTAGAGCATGAGCAACCTTCTCTCCTATCAGCTACACAGTTAAACACTAGAGCATGAGCAACCTCCTCTCCTATCAGCTACACAGTTAAACACTAGAGCATGAGCAACCTTCTCTCCTATCAGCTACACAGTTAAACACTAGAGCATGAGCAACCTTCTCTCCTATCAGCTACACAGTTAAACACTAGAGCATGAGCAACCTTCTCTCCTATCAGCTACACAGTTAAACACTAGAGCATGAGCAACCTTCTCTCCTATCAGCTACACAGTTAAACACTAGAGCATGAGCAACCTTCTCTCCTATCAGCTACACAGTTAAACACTAGAGCATGAGCAACCTTCTCTCCTATCAGCTACACAGTTAAACACTAGAGCATGAGCAACCTTCTCTCCTATCAGCTACATAGTTAAACACTAGAGCATGAGCAACCTTCTCTCCTATCAGCTACATAGTTAAACACTAGAGCATGAGCAACCTTCTCTCCTATCAGCTACATAGTTAAACACTAGAGCATGAGCAACCTTCTCTCCTATCAGCTACACAGTTAAACACTAGAGCATGAGCAACCTTCTCTCCTATCAGCTACATAGTTAAACACTAGAGCATGAGCAACCTTCTCTCCTATCAGCTACACAGTTAAACACTAGAGCATGAGCAACCTTCTCTCCTATCAGCTACATAGTTAAACACTAGAGCATGAGCAACCTTCTCTCCTATCAGCTACATAGTTAAACAAATACTAGAGAATGAGCAACCTTCTCTCCTATCAGCTACATAGTTAAACAAATACTAGAGAATGAGCAACCTTCTCTCCTACTCTCAGTACAGAGAAAATCTAACATCCGTATGTTTAGAATTATTGAATTAATAAAAGGCTACAGTGCTTTATCATACATATGTAATTTGCAAAAATCTATAAATATATGTATATATATATATATATATATATATATATATATATATATATATATATATATATATACATAAAATATAAATTAAACCTCGTTTGCTTCGCCGAACACGTGTCTTCTTTCTGAATGACCCAAAATGACCCATTCACAGCCAACATCTTTTATCATCGCCGGGCTGCGTAAATATACAAGTTACGTTCAAATAAAATTATAAAGGTTCTCAGCTACGTGTATCAGAGTTATCACAATAAACTGGAAAATTTAGCATTCATTAAAATTGAGCCAGTCAATAATATTTTACAGAAATTAAATTCTGTATTAATTATTAGTTGATTGACGTCCCTGAAATTGCCTTATGGCAAGGAACTGGACATTAAATGCCTATTTATGGATTGATATTGATTTATTGATTATAGCACCTGGTTCATGATGACAACAGCAGCACATATGAAATGAATGCTACTGATTGTAACACATTAACAATGTTCTACATCACAGCCCACGTTGTTTATATTTATGTTGTTAGCAAGCAACTAAACTGGCAATTCCTTTGCATATGACACTAATCCTCATGCTTGTAGCAATAATGTGATACGAACTGCTATAGTATTAGATTGTTGTGTGTTCTCATTAAGTGCACAAATAAATTAAATGAAATTAAAAACTATGAAGATGTTGATATAAGAATTGTATTAAAAGATCACATCCCAGACATTGCTTATAATGAGGAACCAGACATTAAACTCTTTATACGGATTTATTGGAAAAGTAAAATTATATATTACCGAGTCATATAACCTGAAAGTTTCTTATAAATATAGTTCGTCAAAGATATTGTAAGCCTTAAAATTTTGTATCCAATATACTATTTAAAATACTGCATATTTAAAATTATCTGATTATTAAATACACAAGAGCTCTAGTCATCTAATGCACTAAAAAAGCATTCATTCATATTATGCTGTTAAGTACTGAATAATTGTAAGATATAAAAAGCTTAGTAACTATGATAATGTGAAATACAGTGAATCACAGAACAAGCCTGGGATGGTGCTTGCGCTATGCTGTGCTTCTGTATGGTAATGCTACTCCTCTCTGGCACTCAAATTCAGAAGCACAGCATAACACTTTGATGATGATACTTAAATTACTGTGACACCACAATAGTTAAAGACAGCACAGTATTAATGCGTTGCATAAAAGTATATTAGTTATATTATAATATTAATAAATATTACACCTGATATCGCCTGTAAATGCTCCTTTCTCTACTTTATAACAGTTCTGAGCAGCAACTCCAATCTGTTTGTTCAACTTCTCACGCACATATGAGAGGTAGACTGAGGGCGGAGATACAACCACCTCTACACATGAAACAATTAAGCCTCTGCTTAGAAATTAACAGACTCATAGACTTATTGATCTTGTGGTAACGCTGCAGCTACTTGTGAACATTTGTTTAGTAGCATGATAACTGTTTGATAGCATGGTATCTGTTTGATTGCATGACAACTGTTTCATTGCATGACAACTGTTTAATGGCATGGCAACTGTTTGATAGCATGAAACTGTTTGATAGTATGGCAACTGTTTGATAGCATGGTAACTGTTTGATAGCATAACAACTGTTTGATAGTATGACAACTGTTTGACAGCATGGCAACTATTTGATAGCATGACAACTGTTTGATAGCACGGCATCTGTTTGGTAGCATGGTAACTGTTTGATAGCATGGTAACTGTTTGATAGCATGGTAACTGTTTGATAGCATGGTAACTGTTTGATAGTATGGTAATTGAACATTGATAGCATGGCAACTGTTTGATAGCATGGCAACTGTTTGATAGCATGACAACTGTTTGATAGCACAGTAACTGTTTGATAGCACTATAACTGTTTGATAACATGACAACTGTTTGATAGCATGGTAATTGTTTGGTACATTACATACAAAAAATTTGTATGCTACTATCGTTCCCGACAACATCAAGCACTACTGAGACAAATTCAAGTCGGTTTGCAAAAAGAAGATCCAAAATGTTGCAAATTCTAAAATCCAGAAAACCAGTCCAAAGATAATGCAAATTAAAGAAAAAATGTATACATGCCGGTTGCAACTTCAAAGCAAAGGCATATTTGATTCAAATGATGACTTCGGAACAGTGGATGGAAGATAATTCCAGATCTGTGGTGCAGCATGCTAGAAAGAACGATTTGATAGCTTAGAGCATGAAGGTAAGATAAGGATCACAATATTAATTAATTTAGAAGACCGAGTAACAGAAGTATGCATCACTATAAACATGTGAGACATACAACTTTTTCAAAAAGTGATGATGGGCTTATAGGTTAACGAAGCCTCTTCTTGTTACTGAAAACGAAAACTGCTAGCACTACAACTGCACTGCAATTGTTTGGTAGCACAACAATTAACTGCTTGATGACACTTCAATTACTATTAAAAACAGCAGATACCTGATAGTATGGCAACTACTAGGTTCAGCTGTAAACCTATCCATTACAGACTTTTATACATAATTTAACATGAGAGGTTCTCACTAATCAGAAATTTTACCTAAAATGACAGTTCATAAAAGACAGCAATACCGAAAGTATTTATCAAGAAGAACATACAAGGAATAAACATATCATTATATAATTCGCAGCAGACCACTTCACTCTAAAGTATTACGTGATACCCAGTACCACTTCCAATATTTGACCTTAAGCGCAGGAAGTCAAGGTCATTTCAGTATTCACATAGATACCACGGATTTAATAGCTAAACATACACTATAACAACAAAATACACAATACTGCAAAACTATATTCTGTGAAATATAAATTTTCATGCTAGGTATTCGTAAATAACTTAATTACTAATAAAATTAATGGACCAAAAGCAACTCCTATAAGTGTTTACAAACCGGTGTTAGGATTGAGACCCTTCTCATTTAGAAACTTAATGATTTCGTCAATACTCGATTTATTTCCGTTCATCTTCCAGTTGCCACCGACAAAGAATTTCCTCTGATTGGCCATCGTGAAATAATCCTAGCTATGAAATCTTCGGCAAAATTGACTTAACCCTCAGTCTAGACCTTACAACATGTAAACATAAAATCATAGATACGGAATAACAAACTTAACAGTTGCGTCAGTAAGCAATTGTAGTGCAACGGTGGTCAAGGACAGCCTCGAGCACTATTGAATCAAATCCAAGCTGCGAAGTAAAAATTAAAGGCTTCACAATCGATTCATAAACCGAAATATAGAAACCAAAAAGAGGCTTACTTACGATGGTGCTGGTCACAATCAAAGTATGGTCACAATTAACTTATATGGAATATCGAAAAGGCGATTGTGCTTCACACTGTTCAGAAGAATGCAAAAAGGCTGAAGCTGAAGTGATTCAAAAGAAGACCTTGAAGGACTAAACGCAAAATTTAGATCTATACTAAACATACAGTAGTCTCAATAGATCGATCTGCAGATTTTACTGATCGAGGATGCATGTAAAGCTTTCTCCAGAGGGCTTCAGCGGACAGAATATAGGAAGTGGAGGGTAAGACAGATGTAGGCCCTATAGTTGAGTGCCAGCAATATATAGATGATATAGTACACGATCAAGGGACTGAGAAAAGATTAAAGGTATGGCATAGAGTTCGAAAAAGGTAGAACTAAGAAGAGAATCGTGAAGTTAACTTAACTTAACAATATTATACTGGTTAAGGAAGTCACAAAGACTTATAACACCAGTTTTAGAGGCAATTTCATATCTCAATACTAAGTTGATCACTTCACGTGAAGGGAAGGGAAGGCGAGGTGAACTCTTCACTTTAACATTAAGAGAACCACTCATACGATTGTTTGAAAACCAAGCAAGAACATACGCTTCACAAAAGCCAAAGTTAAAACAGACCCTCCAAAAGAATATTACTTTCGAACTACAGTAGGCTATCAAAGGCAGCTGACAGTTCGAGCAGACTTAATGAAGTTAAGCTTTTCGGGCGCATTATACATTATAAATAATGAATTGCACACAGATAAAAGAAAAAGATCAATGTCTACTGGCGGGGTCCAGGATATAGAGCCCTGCCAGGGGGTTTTCAAAAGGCTGAAGCACTTTAGTAAAGAATGTGTGGAAATTTATAGCATATTTGATAGTATAGGATAGCATTTGATATTTGATAACAATATTTTGGATATGATATTATTTTGATATAACAATATTTGACATGACATTACAATATGACTCTATTTTGATATTTGATAGCATTTGAGAGCATACTGAACTAAAAAAATATATATAGTAATTACTGCAGTTACTGTTAATATGCAAATTGCACAATAATCTGTTTTACAAAAATTGTTGACGCATGCCCGTCATAATCTTTCTGCGCTCTGAGGATGGTTGCTTTGAACGGACTTCATTGCAGGATCGCTTCGATCGAAAACAGGTCAGCTCCTTGCATTGGTTCAAAATATTCTGCACAGGGCAATTTCTCTGACAAACATGTCCATCAACACACATTGCAATGCTTATCTGTCTCACTTATTACAAGTGAGACAGCCTACCTCACGACAGTCATCTACTCGGTCCTTTAAATTAATTTTGAGCCGATTTTCTGGACTTTGGAATTTGCACCGTTTTTGGACCTTTTTTGCTCGCCGGCTAGATTTTGTCTCAATCGTGCTCGATGTTGTCATTGATGACTAGCTTTCTAATTGTTATTATTATTATTATTATTATTAATTACTCTAGAAAGACGAAGCATTCTTCTCACAGCAAGCTGTCCAGGCGTACTTTCCAGCACGCTGCTCCACAGATCAGGAATTCTTTTCCTTCCGCTTTGCGCACCCTATCATCTTCTCTCCACCAGTCTTTCCTTAATGTTTCTGGACAGTTTCACACGCGATTAAAAGTTTTCTCTTTGATACTTCCTATCCAACTAAAGTTCACGAACAGAGACCATTACGTAAACCTACATTCCGCAAGTACCCTTCCTTGGACTGAATACCCGGATTTTGGTTTACACCCATTATTTGCCAACGACTTTCTTCTGATCGGCTTTGATTTGGTTCAATACAAAGATGTTGTAATGGAAAAGAGTAGCACTCTAATTTATTGTTGTTGTTGTATCCACTCCCCCAATTCATTGTCTTTGGAGACGATCATGTTAGCTTGTAACAAACCTAATTAGAATGACTACCTCATGCCTCCCCCTCGTCCTTAAGAAGGTATCCACTACATACAATTAAACATTTTAATTATTATTTGTTAATTTTAACAAAATACTTGTATCTGCCAAATCACCTCTTCCCATTGCTAAAGGCCATGTTGTTAGCCTTTAAGCTATATTTGGCGTTAAACTGTAGCATCACAGTTATGTTCCCTTTATACTGCAAAGATATCGACATTTTACTCTTCAAAAATGGTGAGAGTTATTGTCTATCAAAATCCATGGGGGGATTTATTCCCCCAATCCCCCTCCACTTGACTACGCCCATGGCTGGGCGCAACACATTGGCAAAATGCAAAATGCCGGGGCATGATCCAACAGGAAGAGAAAACAGGAAGAAAGAAAAATGAAGATCTATGCAAAAGATCATTCAAAGTTGTCCAGAAATTCTTGGCATTCTCTGCTCTGCTGACAACAGAAAAGTAGTTATGCTACTTAATTAGCATTAGAACTGGTTGCACAATAAGTCTTATATTGCAAATTGGAATCAATTTTTCTAAGCACCAAATAGGCATGTAGTGTCACTTACTTTCAACTCTACAACAGGCAGCCTTTAGCTTTCTCAAATCAGTAATGTACCAAGGGTTAGATTTCTTACGCTCAATTGTCAGGACGGAAATATGTGTGCATGCATGAGTCCACGGCCTACTGTGGTCGAGTCCTTTTCCGATTCAATAGTTCAATACAGAAATTTGCAACCGGATAATATAGAGCAGCACTATAATAATGCATGCACCAATTTTAGGCCCACGCAAAATTATAAACATGACGTCATTATCTGTATACAAATATAAATATATTTCGCCTACCTTAATTTGAAGTTCTATCTTTGAATTTACTTCCATATTGGTAACCACTTTAAATTAAATTTATTATTATTTATTTATTGTAGTTTATTCTTGCAATGTTTTAATGGGTTTTGTAAAATAGGCCTAATATTTAAATTTCTTTGCCGCAATGGCAGAGAAAGGGTTAATTTCTTAATATTATAAGCCCTACTAATGCTTTATTCATGTCAGTTTATATTTGCAAACGTTAAATGTTTAGTCCACGCACAATCGCACATCCCAGGAGAATCATGTTCTAAATTATTTTCTATTGGCACACAATTTAGTTCCTTCAACCTAACAGGATTTTCTTCTAGGCTATAAAAACGCCATAAATAAAGGCTACACAATTAAAATATCGAGATATCGTTGCCCATAGTTTAATGAAAAGATCACGCATGATGATGTTTATGTTTATGATGTTTATAAGATCTGCTAAGGTTATGAGTATAGACGACCTCTGAACATTATAGGCTGTAATACGTATATAGACATCGCAGTATGATCATGACAATGGGCTATAGTGTTTTACAAATTTTTATCCTAATACTCCTTAGACAACTCTACAATATGATATAATAATTCAATAAAGATTTAAAGTCCGGTTTTTCACCCGAATGCGATGTCAGGGACGTCTCAAACTGAATTTAATTTACAACTAATCAAAACTATGAAGGCATCAGTTGCATTTAGCTACTTGTGTAGCCCACCATATTCAGGTAAAGGTTAACATCTCTCGGTCATCTCAAGGATCTACCATCGCACTTGTAATAACATTAACAAACAAGCGATATAAGAGAGGCTACCAAAAAAACTATGCTCAGTGCAGCAATACCATAGTTACTTCATACACATTAGTTAAATCTAATAGAAATGTAGGCTCATTCTGTAGTTTCGTTTCGCTCGAGCAGTTGACAAAACCTTCTATCTTTTCCGTGTAGAATTATTTAACGACTTACAGGAGTGCTGTAGATAGGCCTACCCTTTACTGCATTGTCCCTACATCCCTCACAGGTGACACACGCGGCTTAAAATAATCACTGACTGTTTCATTGATTGAATCATTTATTGACTGATTGATTTAAGCACATTTATTTAGTGACTGATTGATTAGCGATTGATTTAGTGAATGATTGCTTACCTCTCACAGTTTAACCAGACCTCACTATTGTAAAGCCTATGAGATCATCTTTATACCGGAGCATACTAAAATGAAGATAATCCTACCAGCAGCGCTACTGAACCTCTTGTCGATACTGAACCTCTTGTCACTCACACGAGGTGAGGTACTGAACAGCGTGCGGCTGATCATCCTCTACCCGACCAGCGGCAAGCAAGTCGTGCCCCAGGATTACGAGGACGACATCATGGTCTCATTCCGAGATCAGGTGTCGCGGCTGAAGAACGTCGACGTGACGCCCATGGTGCTGGACACGCACTGTGACGGAGTGGCTGGACTGAGCGCCATGCTGATGGAGTACTACTCCGTGGTGCAGAGTGTGCAGGACGTGTCCCTGGCCCAGTCCCTGGCGGCCATTGTTGGAGGAACCTGTAATTCGGTAATATCTATTTTTAACTTTATCGTAAAATCATTGTAGTAGACACTACTTAGCAATGTGACAAAGATAACTATAGTTGGCTTCAGAAAAATCTCGTTTGTATACGAAGATAGGACTTTGTTCATTAGCATAGTCAATCTTTTACGGCCAGAGAATTGTCAGTATTTGATTAATTTATTTTAAGTATTAATATAGTATGTTGTTACATAATACAACCAAATGGATTTGGTCTCAAGATATTGGCCTGCACCACACTGTCACTTTAAAGCTTATTTTGTCACACAAGAAAATGGTTAGGCTTTATATCAATGACATACCCTAAATCTCAGCAGTATCTGCTTAATATTAGGTTTAAATTATTTATATATATATTCACATTAATGCAGTGCATGCATACACATGTACTTGTATTTCGCGAAATGAATAAATAAAATAAATAAATGATTATTGCTCAGAACATTCTGGTATATTCTCTTAATTAACTACATATACATTATTTCTATTAATTAACTACCTTAATTCACTTAATTAATTGACTTAATTTTCTTAAATAGCTAACTTAATAGTAGTAGAGAGAGAGATATGTGTTTACTTCAGCATCAACACCAAATCACTGAAAAATACCAATAGAAATAAACATTTAAAAGAAATAAAATAAAAAATTCCCAGAAATACAGGGTATCAAACAGTCTGTAGAAACTAAAACAACGGCCGTCAGGGAAGATGATACACATCTTATCTAGCTGACCACTCTACAACTATATTAATGTCATGTATAATGCAAAATCAACTGAAATACACACTTTAGCTATACAACAATTCTAGCTGGACTTTTACACAAAAAAATTTAGTAATTTACAAACCATCAAACAATATATATTTGTAACGTTTAGTGAATTCAGTTAGGGACCTCGAACTGCGGATATCAGGAGGTACTTGGTTCCAAGAATTGATAAACTTATAGACATAAGATAAAAATAATTCGGAAGTTGTTCTAGAACACAAATAATTGGTCTCGGAGTAGTAGAGCTTGTAGAAACCAAAACAGTTATAACATGTTTAACCAGGACGGCCAAATCATCAACATTGAATTAGAAACCACCTTTAATTAAACTCTCGATGTTGTTAATTTCTATCATTAGGTTTGTCGTGCAATTGCCAATCTGTTCGGAGGTTTGTCTACGCCTCTAATTTTCGCCCAGTGTGACTCGGCATATCTAGAGAACAGCAAGAACGCCATGGACTTCAGTCAGGTGATCAGGATGAGGCCGTCCATTGGATACTTCATTTCTATTTTCTCCAATCTAGTCAACTACTACAGATGGCCTCGAGTCCAAATCATTCAGGCAATTATATTTACCTGAAAATAGTTATTATAATTATAATTGTTGTAAATAGGTCTCTAGATTAATAATTATTAATCTGGAGAACTATATACGACAAACTGTACAGGGTGAGTAAAAAAAAGTGATAACACCTGTAAAAAGTTTGAATATCTCAGGCTATTGTTAATATTTTCAAAGCAAACTTTTACCAATTAATGAAGGACTAATTGGTGATGGGGTGGCCAATTTTCATCCATTTTAATCGATGGATTGACCAGACATACAAGTTTCAGCAGAGCAACCCCCCATTTTTTACCTAAAAATGGCGCTTGCTACAACGGTAAGGGCAAATTGCACTTCATTGCCGAGAAGGAAAAGGTGAACCCTCAGTATTACGTCAATACTTTACTTTCCGAGCTATTTGATGATTGCTATGCTCCTCTACCAAATGGTTTCATCTTTCAGTAGGATGATGCTCCGACTCATGCATCTCGCCATGCACATAATGGATCAGCGAGAGAAATCCGCATTTCATCATGAAGAGTGAATGGCCTCCAAACTCTCCCGATCAAAATCCTCTGGATTACCATGTCTGGGAAACCATGCTGCATCTCTATCAGAAGCATCAGTTGAAGCCTAAAAACAAGGCAGAATTGCAGGAAGTGCTACCTACCATCAATTTGGGAGAGACTGCCCCAAACTGGAATCAACAAGGCTGTTCTAGGGTTCCGAAAGCTGCTGCAGTCCTGAAAAGCAACTGGAGGAAAGCATATCGAATAGGCAGTAATGGTAGCAGATACAATTTGTTCCTTCTGAACCACCACAACGACCCTTTTCAGAGCCAAAATAAAAATAAAATAAATGAAATTTTATTTACAGTACGTTCAAAAATGGGGGGTTGCTCTGCTGAAACTTTCATAATTGGCCAATATATGTACCAAAATTGATGAAAATTGGCCAACCCATCAGAAATTAGTCCTTTAGTACATGGTAAAAGTTTGATATGAAAATATTAACAATAGCCTGAGATATTCAAACTTTTTGCAGGTGTTGTCACTTTTTTTTACTCATCCTGTATATGCACATTAATCTTATTTCTGGCAGTCTAATCGTAATGCGAAGTTGTGTATTATAATTCATGTAGTCAAGAATTGAATTTTAATACATGGTATTAAATCTTATCGTAGTAGGTATTAGCATATTAAAGCATTATACCATTCAATCATCGTAATATCACTCAGTCATCATATTATCACTCAGTCATCGTAATATCACTCAGTCATCATATTATCACTCAGTCATCATATTATCACTCAGTCATCGTAATATCACTCAGTCATCATATTATCACTCAGTCATCGTAATATCACTCATTCATCATATTATCACCCAGTCATCGTAATATCACTCAGTCATCGGAGTTTCGCTCCTGGATGATTATATACTACTATATTTAGAGCCATGTGTGATCTTTATGGCTTCTTCTGAGGATCAGTAGGCTCAGGCCTTAAATTTAAGGATATCCCGTCACTGACATCCCGTGTGAATTAAAGCTAAGATTAAACCGCGTAACTGAGACTGAGCTTCTAAATTGAGTCGCTGAACTTAGGCTAATCCGCTAAACTGTGACTAAGGGGCTAAGCTTAGACTAAGCCGCTAAACTAAGACGAAGTCGTTAAATTAAGGCGAAGCCGTTAATATAAGAATTGATTTCTTAAAGGTTGTTAAGATCTATCGCTTGAAATACACCTGCTTATAGTTAGATAAATTACGCAGGCATAATTTATCTAATTGTTAACTGTTAATTTTAGACTTGACGTGTAGACATGCACAATTTATGTTAGATATTTTATTTGATGTCCCTGACATCATCCCTGGATGAGGAAACGGACGTTAAACCTTTATTATTATTATTATTATTAATCAATTGTAATTTTGTTATTTACAGTTGAAAGATCAGGATTGGTCTGACTTTGGATACAGGATCAGGAACGAGATGTGGAAGAACGGCGTGGAGATGGAAGATGCCATACTCGTTGAACAGGACCCTCTGCCTGAAGAACCACTTCAGGGTCGAGTTCTTCTGAACTCTTCCGACACAACAGTGTTCAGGCTTCTAACAAAGAAGTTTCAAGAAATTTCTGAGCAAAAAACAGATCATCAACGAGGTGATAATGATCGAATATTGTAGAAGTATTATGTAACATGCTCTTAGAGTATTAATAATTATAATCGTCTCTCACTCCGTCTCTCTCTCTCTCTATCTCTCTCTCTATCTGTCTGTCTATCCATCTCTCGCTATCTCAGTACACTGCCTACTGGCAGGTCCATGGTATTTAACGCCACCACTCTTCTCTGTCTTCCACTCTTCCGCTTTCCTCTTCCTGTTCACATATGAGTGGATCTATTAATGATCAACGAGGTAGTAATGATTAAATTAACATTTGCTTAAAGAGATCGGTATTCATGTATTTATTGAAACAAATCATTAGTGAACTGAAACAAATACGTAATCCATGATTGCTGAAACTGCTCGCCAGTATTTTTAAACATTGCTTAACTGCTAACTTGCTCAGTGAATGAACATTAGTTGCATACATTGAATGTATTTTCTAAAGTAAAATTTTGGTAAAGTACTTGTTAAACATCACAAACTATGCAATCAAACGGAAATCGCTTTTAGTACACATTTAGTAAGCTTCTACTTTAATAAATTCTGTTCAGTTGTCATTACATCTGTAAACCCATATGTTTGTTGCTCTCAGTTTTTCTGCTGCTGCTGCCTGATAGTGACGTCATAGCGGCAATGCTCGCCGCGCAACCGTTCTTCAAACAAGACGATTACCTGACCTTCATAACTATGGACTACATTGGTGGTTAGTAGTCTCAATTATATAAACTATATTCATGTATATGTCTGTACATTACAAAAAAGTAAACACGCATTAAAGTGAATAATGAACTATGTTGATATCTATCACTTTTAAAAGCACATGTTTAATCCGTTAGGCAATTTAGACCATTTTCCGTATAGCCAGTCCAGTGAATGTCCGAGATTTTACTCTCAGATCAGCGCGGCCGGGATTCGAACCCACGAGGATTCAAATCACCTCAGGATTTGTCACTTAGAACTTCATGACTTTACCCCTACGCTATTTAGACATTCATATATATATATACATGTACAATACGTATATATACATGTACTTGTAAATATATAAATATATGTATATATATGCATATATATATGTACTTGTATATATATATAATATATAATATATATATATATATATATATATATATATATATATATATATATATATATATATATGATTTACCCCGATCTTTACCTCAAAACTCTCAGATTGTCCACTCTCTATTCTCACGCTAGTCCTCACCCTGCTGTACATATCTTTTATGCGTACAGCATATATATATATATATATGTATATATATATATATATATAGAGAGAGAGAGAGAGAGAGAGAGAGTGAGAGTGGACAATCTGAGAGTTTTGAGGTAAAGATCGGGGTAAATCAAGGATGTACCCCGATCCTCAAGTCCATATTGACTATTTTGATTGTGGATGAGTTACTTATGGGAGTTATTAAGGAGTATGGTGCATGCTATTTGCAGATGATCTGGTGATAGTAGGAGACACTGTAAAGAGAGTAAGCTATACTTTAGAAAAGGCAAGAGAGGCATTGGAAAGTAAAGGACTGAGGGTTAATAAGGAAAGAACAGAGCATTCGGAGAGTAGATGATAGAGTGAGGTGATAAACGGAGATGGAATAATAAGTCAGGGGTGGAGCTAAGGAAGGTAACAGATTTTAAGTATTTGGGGTCTGTAACAGAGGATAATGGGGAGTTAGAAAAGGTGGTTACTGGTAGGATTGAGGCTGGATGGGCAAAATGCAGGACAGAGAGTGGAGTGTTGTGTGATAGAAGAATCCCACCAAGACTGAAGACAACTTGTATAGTTCTGTGGTAAGGGCAGTAATGATGTAAGGTTCTGAATGTTGGGCATTAAAGAGGGAACAATTACAGAGTTTGCATGTGACAGAAATTAGAATGTTACATATGCAAGTAATGTGTGGAAAAATTAGGAAAGACAGAAAGGAAAATGAATATGTGAGGATGAATTTGAAATTGGATCGGGGTTAGGTTGGCTCAGTCGAGATTGAGAATTGTGGGCATATTGCGAGAAAGAAAGGCAGATGAGGATGTAGTGAAGAAGGTTTATACTATATATATATATATATATATATATATATATATATATATATATATATATATATATATATATATATATATATATACTGTAACCCAAAAATGAGACAATTTGGAAACAGACTGCTGCAGTCTCTAAGAGCGTCAGTCAATTAGAGACTGCAGTCTCTAATTAGAGAATCAATCAATTAAAGACTGCAGTCTCTAAGAGAGTCAATCAATTAAAGACTGCAGTCTCTAAGAGAGTCAAGCAATTAAAGACTGCAGGCTGTTAGAGAGCTGCAGTTGTTGTTGGCTTCGGATTTTACTTAGGTAAACATTTATTAACCATCTCTAAGTAATGCTATATGCTAGTCTGCCTCACCTACTGATCGAGAATGCTCTTTTTTTGTTATAAAATCTGACCCAAATGAAAGGTTTTCATTTGGGTAAAATTTAGCAAAAAAGAGCATTCTTGATTAACCGGTATATTAACTGGATAACCTACCACGGTGAATTCCGCTTAATAATGAAAAACTATTTTATTGAAAATTACAGTTACAAGTTGGAGTGCTATTTTACATGTAGTTTTTGTCTGAGGTATTATTTTAGCTTGTTTTGCTGCTTCTTGTACTTTTGATATTTGCTCTACATGTATATCGTATCGGGATTTTGCGAATATATTGAGAGCTTAGAGGGCTCCAAGTAGGCCTATCAATAAGAATTTAACGTCTGTCTTCTTGTTCGACGCCGATATCAGAAACTTCTGGAGCGGAGTGCAATTACAGGCATTATAAGTAACAACGCCAACAGAAGAGGCCAGCAGGTATGTAGGATGACAGAGCAAGTTCCTCCAGAAAGGTTTTTTGATTATTTACTATTTGTTTTTATTCACTATTTTAATTATTTTTCGATTGTTGTACATTTTTTATTTAATTATTTGATATGCAAGACAAAATACACAAGCCTACCATAGAGAACTTTGGAGTTGATCCTGGAAGTAGTAATGAACTTAAAAATCCAAGATTTATAATAGAACATATCATAACATGAAGATTATGAATACCGGCAGATTTATGATAACGTTTAATAAATCTGAGGATTTTTGCAACATAATTTCAAGGCTTTTCGAGCTATACTAGCTTCCTGCCAGTTTGTCGTTGTAGTACAAATTGAGTACACCATTGCTTTTTGACTGTGGCATAGTACGATTGTCATTATTTTGCTTATACAAGTAATAAAGTATATGTCTTGATATAAGTATAATCTTATAAATATTCTTGTTATATGGACCTGCATGTATGTCTGGATACGTCAGTATTGTAGTGTATATCTTTCAGATCCGAAAGGAGAGCTATTTTTTAACTATCCCGCCAAGGAGGAAATAATCAACATTCAGAAAGGTCTGATCGTTGTCAACGTCAGAGTACCGGAAACAAGAGTTAGTTGAAACGCCTTCGTGTCAGGCTAGTTAGTCGTTTGATAACGTAATGATCCCTGCATAATTGAAGGTCATACACAGATAACGAATTCGCTATATTGGCTTAAATTTGCTGCATAGATTTTAGAGAAGGCAAAATTAAATTGTTTGTTAGCTTAATATTAAGGAACTAATTCGGCTACGCACTGCAGTGCAACTATTATTGGTCTTTTAAAGACGATATATGATGATTGGTAAAAATAAATTGACTGGCTGATTGATTGCTTGACAGACTAATCTCCTGATTGATAGATTGGTGGTTTGGCTGTCTCTCGGATTAGTCGACTTGTAAATTAATTTCACTGAAACTCTGCTGTTGACCTTCATTTCTCGTTTATAAATTCATAACAACACATTTCCCATGACATTTACTATGTTATCGTCTTGCTAAATTTTCAAGTAATTATATATAAATGCATCTCTCTCTCTCAGTGCACTGCCTACAGGCAGGTTCACAGCTATAACGCCTCCAATCTTCTCTTTCTTTCGTTTTTCTCTTCATGTCTACATATGAGTGTAACTTTAAATCGTCTATCAATGCTCATTCTTGTTGTTATATACAATTTTCTTGTGGGATTCTGCTTATGACGATGTGGGCCCCCTATGCCTTCCTCAGTTTCGACTGACATTTACTGGGCAGTGGCATCATTCCCCTAGAAAACTACCCTGTTTACTACCCTCATTTAGATATAAATGTATTCCATTATTATTTAATAGTTAATTTTACTGACTAACTTAAATATTATTTAATATTTCATGCAATACGGTTCAATATCACATTTCTCACGAAGTCTCAAAAGTGCTTATATTTCAATGCAGGATGTTTTGCAGCCTACAATTTGGCTGCTTAGAGATGCGATCAAGCTTTGGGTTGACATCGCTCTCGACTCCATGCCGGGCAGTGAGAATATTCCAATTGCTTTCAACAAGGCAGGATTCGAGGCCAAGCAGAGGACGGAGGAATACGAGAGAGAGGAATTTGTTTCTACGTCGGGTTTGTATATAAGTAAAACCGATGTTAATATCAGTTTCATCTCTCGAAGGAGATGTCAACGGCAGGAGAGCCCACGATTTGAACGCACACATTGGCCTACTGAGCGGTGGTCGGACGTCTTACCGACATCACCACTGGCTCCACTCTATGTATCCAGCATAGGTGTCGCTATGAATTAGTTATTTTAAATAACTGATGATTATATATATATATATATATATATATATACATGTATATTAGAAAATTATTTATAAATATGAGAGCAGTGCTGAGTAAGTAACATGATTGTTTATGTGTAATACTGTGATAAATAAGTGCAAAGGTTCAAAATCATTGCCCGCTTCGTTTATTATATGCTTTCGAAAAGTGCAACGGCAGTTATGCCTAACCCTGAAACTGGGCTTCAACCTTACTATTTCTTGCAACATACAATATATTATTATGAGTTTATATGTTATGTCATAGTTTTGATCAGAATTCGTTGCTCTTGGTTATATTATATACAACATACAGTGTATGCGTTTACCTTCTTATACATGTACATGTAAGTTTATTGTGTTATTACTGCCGTTTGATTTTACTACTAGTAGCGTGTAATAAGTTCCGATAATGAAGGATTTACTAGTAAGCCTATGACAAAAAAAATAACATGGTTGCAAGGGCTTAGTGCTGCTTCGTAAGTCCACATTTTGACTTCTTTCTATAAATCAAGTTGCTACCAGTGGAGATCGAGGAGAATTTGAGAACCTTCTTGTACCCAATTTTGCGTCATAGGAGCAGTTAAGTCTTTAACTGACAACTCGGCTTGTATTCATTCCTAATTGAAACAATGCGAACACAATTATTTAAGTAATCTTTTTGGCTAAAAGGACGAAATCCTTCAGATTGAATTGCTTTGATATTTAATTTATTTACTAGAACCATCATTTCAATCGCAATAATTTCTAATATGGATAATTGTCTGAAACATTTACTCTCTCTTCAACAATCTGAAAATGGCTGGGTATTTCCAGTTGAGTAATAAATCTTTACGACATTCAGCAGAACACCCAGGCAGTTGAACGCCAGAAGAATATGACTATATTTGCCATTTGTACTTTCATTATATTTGCCATTTGTACTTTCATTATATTTGCCATTTGTACTTTCATTATATTTGCCATTTGTACTTTCATTATATTTGCCATTGTACTTTCATTATATTTGACATTTGTACTTTCATTATATTTGACATTTGTACTTATGTTCAGGTAACGTAAAGAACCCAATAAAGGACGGAGTGAGAGAAGTGGAAATGGCTGTCTACATTGTTAACAACAACATCAAGCTGTATCCACTCCTCTACAGCAGCAACGACTGGTTCATCTACTCCGGAATGGTGAGCGCCATAGATCCTAAACTTCATCCGAAGCCTTATCCACCCAAAGGTTGGATGAACGAGGTTCGAAACATCGAGAGCGACGACAGATCTAAAACTGTACAAAACAGTATGTACATTACCGCCCGCTCTTCATTGGTTTATATTCTTTTTTATTTCATTAATCACAGAACCTGTATTCCACGAAATTAAGAGATATTGTAAATCTCTTAAAATTAAGACATTGAGATATCAATGTATTCTTATTTAAGTGCCCATGACCGTCACTTATATTTTAGACAGTGGATATGATTATGTTAGTCTATAATTAACCAAACAGTAAAATGTCAATTGTAAAACGGTCTGACCATATCATTCGTCACTTCAAAGTCAGCTAATTCTGTAATCGTTACAAAGTAGAAATTAAATGTAACCAATTTTTTTAAACAAATATTTAGTTTGAATTATGTATTAAATGAAGTAAACGTTAAACGTTAACATTAATTACTTTCAGCATTGCGCTAAACATTAAATTGCAATAAAGAAACAAATTTGGAATAAATAAGAACACAACATTTGTATTTTCAGTCATCATATTTACTATCACGGCTCTCGCTCTAGCTCTGCTCGTTCTGCTCATCATTTGCTTCATCAGACGTCAAAGGTTCTTGCTTTTTATTCTTAGTTAACATCCCGTCAGTTCTATTAATATTGTTGATTCTCAACCAAAAATCAGATTTTGCGCTAGTCTTATTTAGTTTTTGCATTCAAGGGCGTGTTTAGGATACTCTACCCCCTTATAATGTGTCCTATCCAACTCTTCTTCCTATTTTTTAATTCATCTATCAACTGCCTGTGCCAACTCTTTCCAGAATAGACATTAGCCGCACTTTAATGTAGCCAATGGAATGGGAAAAGGCTTCTAAGATGGTTTGATTTTGCCTTTCACACATCTTGCTTAGTCGTCTCTTACGACGCGTGCAGCTTACGTTGGGTCTATTCTTCAGTCGGCTGGAGCCTCGGATACGATTAGGAAAGCTTTTCATCTAACTAAGTTTTCCTAAACTTAATTGATAACATAATGTTTTACGTATATGCTTTGAACCTTAAAGTTGATCCATACCGCTTGAGATTGTATTGTATTGTACTAAATTTCATTCCATGGCATTTTAGCATTTCATGTGATATTGATTATCTAATTACAGAGAGCAGGCTAATATAAAAAGGATGAGAGTAGTTATGGCTTGGCTTGTGAAATGGGAAGAAGTTGTTGATAATTCTCCAGAAAAGAGTGACATGGTATAAGTTGTTTTATAATAATTCCATTGAAATAGCTAAAATACGTTTGAAATAGCTAAATGCTTATTTCAGTTTTGTTAAAAACATTTTTTATGAGTTTACTCTAAATGATAATGTTAATAATAGCTGAATTACTGTTTCAGTAAATTTCACGTTATTCCTCTATAAGCAAACGTTTTAGGCTTTTCTTCATTTATCGCATATTTGTTTTAGTCCATCGTTTCTACGAGTGCGTAGTAATCCCTTTTTTATATTTGAAGAGCGCAACACCGCATAGATAAAAGATTCAAAAAACCTGCGCTCGTGTTGTTGCTGTTACTATTATTATTATTATTATTATTATTATTATTATTATTATTATTATTATTATTGTTATTAAGACCCCCCCCCCGAATGTGGTCACGAGATCCGCAAGAGCAGCTCAACAACCATATCGACAGATCTGGCGGTAGTTATTTCTCACATGCAGATCGATTCAGGGGACCATCACGTTTCCGATCGTTTAGGCATGGCCGTTGACCTTGACCTGTCTAATGATCCAGCCTTCCTCTCAGTGAGTCTCGACATTGAGGACATGTCGTCCACCGCGTCCTACGCCAATCAGTTTTTGTAGTAGACTACTCCGATCAGTCTTCCTCCTGACATCCCAGCTTCTTCCTGGTCGAATCCGGCCTGGAGTTCCCTGGACAGGGGTCCTTCCCTCACACTCGATACTTCGGGGAGGAGAGCACTGAAGCTTGTGACAGATTCAAGATTCTGACACAAACCTATTGTATGTTAGGATTCACTGAAAGTCGTAGAAACCGTCTGAGTATTGAAACGGGTTCAGCGTCAGGCAGCCTGAGGAAGAATAAACCGCAGAGAAGAAAACGAGAGGAGGACACACAGACATACACACAGACATACATCGAGACAGATCAGGAGTCGTACATAAGAGCAGACGACCAGGAGATGGGCGGGGGCACGGACTGGAGGATAGAAGGCAGAGGTGGACAAATAGATAACAACGGAAAACTAACTATGATAATAGTTATTTATTTCTAAGACTAACTTTTAGATTCTCTAAATAAAGAGTATTAAATAATAAATAAATAATTACTAAATAATAATGAAAATTTAACAATGATAGTAATAATAATAATAATAATTATTATTATTATTATTACTATTAGTAATAGTAGTAGTAGTAGTAGCAGTAGCAGTTGCAGTAGTAGTAGTATTGCTAGTAATATTACTATTATTATTGTGTTGCATTATTAGTAGGATTGTTTTATTATTTATTATTAATCGTCAAATTCTACAAGTGCATATATGTACCTGTAACAGAAAGTTTACGTTTACATGGGAATACTTAAAACTGCTTTAAAATTTAATGCTTAATGTTTAATTAGTTCATTTAATTAACTGTTTTTCTATTTTTCTCTTCTCTATTCATCACAATATTCCTAATCG
Source organism: Enchytraeus crypticus (assembly GCA_905160935.1). Taxonomy (NCBI): domain Eukaryota; kingdom Metazoa; phylum Annelida; class Clitellata; order Enchytraeida; family Enchytraeidae; genus Enchytraeus; species Enchytraeus crypticus. The sequence continues at coordinate 786,607 of CAJHZI010000214.1, read as the reverse complement.
ATGATGATTAAAATTGTATCAATTGTTGGATTATATGTTTTTTGATTTAGATGACAGCTCATATTAGAACAAAAATCAATCTGGAAACAATTCTACTCAATCCTGAAAACGACAACATGGAGAGACGAAAGTACTTCGGAAGAGTGGGCTACTGCAGGGTACGTAAAATGAATGTAAAACTAAAGGCAAAAACTTAATCTCAGTTTACTGTCTCAAAAGCATATCAATGATGGAACGAGCACAAGATTTGAACCATGTGCATACTATTCAGAGGCGGATCCAGGAATTTTTTAAGGGGGGTGTCCGAATTTTTTTGAGTGTACACATTTTTTCCTTACGCCCCCGCCTTCTTCGGGAAATGTGACGCAACCAGAATAATTTTGTGGGGCGAGGGCTCAATTTTTTTCACTACTGCGCTCGGCTCCTAGAGTGAATGTATCCTCGTATCTTTCCCCCCCACTCATACCCGTACTAAAGTGAGAGGAAAACTTAAAATGCCTATATCCAACATTTGTTTTGAAAAAAGTACGTTAATTTGTTCACCTCTGAAAAAACTCAGCGGATCTGGACGAATTGAAAAGTGACCTAATTTTGGCGGTAGGGGGCGTAAGTCACCCCTTTTTCCTCTAATACAGTGGTTAATATGAAAATTTAAAGCTAGTGAAATGATCAATATTTTTCGGGCCCCCTTTCATAATACTGGGCTCCTAGGATACCAAATATGGGCCCCTAATCCCATATTTTAAAAAAAATTAAAAAATGTGAGCTAGTGGAACTCAGTTCCACTAGCTGAGTTCCCTCTCGAACCCTCCCCCCAACCATTGTCCTTACAACATATTGACACATAGAAATTGATATGGAAACAATGAAAATAAACTTTATATTTTTTCGCAGAGCCTAAGGGGGGGCCCTGGGCCCCCTGGATCCGCCACTGATACTATTCATCCCCAGTTGAACATCTTATTGATATGCTAATGGATTAGCCGTATGCGCTTTTCAGTTCACACTTGTAAAGTTTAGAGTAAACAATTGTTTTGATAATTTTTGTTAGCTTATATGATCTGATGCCATTTTTTAAATAAAATTGAAGGTGTCTAAAGGAGTTCTCCTTGCAACAGGTTTTGAGCATGTTTATTTCAAAGCTACATGGCTACATTCAACGTCTGTTTCAGTGCCAAACGCAGTGATTAAAGTGGGGAGGGACGATGGGGATCTCAGTTCCTCTTATTCTCATTTTTTCTGAAGTGCTTTCTGCTGATATGGGCCCATTTTAAATATACTAGGCACGACCTCTACCTGAAGGAGGGCCCACAAATGTTAACAGTTCCACAAGCTCTCAATTTTCACGTTATTCACTGATCACAAGTGTACTATCAGTGCAGATCCGGTAAAGTTTCGAACCCTTCATCTCTTTCTTATTAGGCAAGTGCTCTATCAATTCATCTACGCTCATCAGATATTAGCTCATATCAGCTCCATCCACGTAGCTAATTAAATCAAACTTACTATTAACTAATAGTAAGTAAATGTATATGAGCGCCGCTCTATGCAATAAGCCACAGTAGCGCTAAAGTAGTTAATTATATGCATGATTGAACAAAATAAAACAGTCTTAAGCATCTTCTGAAAGCCCAGAAGCTATAGAACTGACTAAGGCAAGAAAATAGATAACAATCTACTTGCTAGTCTTAGAGAGTCATATTCAAACAGTTGGTCCAGAGGCAACGAAGTCCCTGGTTCCCATCTTTGTCCTTGTTCGTGTATTACAGAGTATCGCAGCTTTTGCAGAAGTGTGTCCTGCGACACAGGAATGGCTTCGATATGTAGGAGCTTGGTGATGTAGACTTTTGTAAATGATAGACGAAAGCTTTTATTCAATTCTTTGTGTCCGCTATGACCAGATTGACGAATGGGAAACTTAACCCTCTTTACTCGAATTGTTAAAAGCAAAATGTTTGAATTGAGCAAGTTGTCAACGGTAACAATTTCCAATAGGAGGCTACAACCGTTATTGAAGTTGAGAAATTATATGTGTCTATTCATCGATGTCAATGAATCAAATCACAAAAATGAGGAGGTTTGCTTGAAAAGATTCTTTACTACGAAGTTATATGTTCTTAGGTCTAGTTCGTTCAACCATTGTTTTGACTTGAGAGTTGACTGTTGCGAGTTGCTATTGAATCGAGTATAGAAGAGATTCTATAAATTAGCTGTGAAATTCGGCCGAATGGTAGGTTCTACTATACCAAGTAACATTAAAATAACTTTCTGATCCTCAACTTTGTTCTCATACTTCAATTCTTCTCAACTTCATTCTCATCCTCATTCTCATTCTCATCCTCATTCTCATCCTCATCCTCATTCTCATCCTCATTCTCATTCACATCCTCATCCTCATCCACATTTCTGTTAACATTTTTGTAGGGATACGTTGTAAGCATTCAGACGTTGCATGTCGATTCGATTGATACTCAGGATCCAGTTCTACTTGTACAGTTAAAAGAGGTTCGGTAGTTCATTATAATTTTTTTAACTTAAACATTTTTCAGAAACCTTAAGTAGTAGAGTAGAGCTTCAATACATACATGTATACACGTATAAGAGCAGAGGAAATTTGAATGACTTCTATTACTGAGGGTCGTACTCTGCAAGAATTATTTAAATTGTCTGCAATTTTAACTCAATAGATTTTATTGAACATCATTTATATCAATACATCGAGTAACTATATTATATTGCTTTCTCTCTTTCTCTCACTTTATCTCTAAATCTCTCTCCCACTCTCTCTCGTGTTCTCTGTCACGTGTCAGATCCAAGGTACTATATTTTCTTACTCGCAGCTTACTCTAACGTTCAGTACGATTACTCCATTAATCCACTGGCTGAACTAATTAAAGGCTTAACCTCAATGTTACCGTAAGCTAAGGAAACTCTGACTTCTAACCTGGTATACATTTTCTTCTTCAGTTTTTAGTGACAGATTTACGCTTAAGACCGGTGCATTTTACGGTTTGTCTATTCTGTAGAAGTTCGGAAACAAAACGAGATTTAATTACTAAATACTATTTATGTTAAGCATCCTGTGCTGGAGCATCACCGTGAATTAGAACATTTATTATCACAGGTTCATTGATTGACTCATTGCCTGATATTTACTTTATATATATATATATATATATATATATATATATACATGTATGTATATACATAAATAAATATATATATATATATATATATATATATATATATATATATATATATATATATATGTGTGTGTGTGTGTTTATTCAACAACCTCATTGTAAAGTCGCATACATACTAAGTGTACAAAAAGAGAAATAAAAGTACAAGCTTACAACAAACTTAATCAATGATGCAATTAATCAAAACAAGCCCAATACCATTCAATCGGTCCATAGTGAGAGCATTGCTCTATCTAGCTAGTCGTCGAGATGATATGGGAAAGTGCTTCTATTTTATATTTTACCAGTTCTTGAATAAAATAGATTTATATAGAGTACTAAAATTATATACATTTATTGCCGTTTTTATGGATTCGCGTACACTATTCCATATTTAAACACTAGAAAAAATAATCGAATTAAAAATTGTAATAGTGGAATGAAAATACAAATAGTTAGTTTGTGATGGTGTAGTCTCATACTCATGGTTAGCAGTTCTGTTGACAAAATATTTTTATTAATATTGGAAGCAGGCCTATTGCTATCAGATTGAATATATTTGTATAATAGTTTACCAATTGCTAATCTAAATAATAAATTAACAGGAAGTACATTAAAATTTTGGTAATTGCTGATATTTTACTTTAGATGATTCCTGATATTTTACTTTAGCTGATTCCTGATATTTTGTTTTAGAAGGCCTAGTAGTTATGCCTTATTGATGAAGAGGGTGATTTATTCTCAGCTAAACGAAGTTCCAAGTGTACGTTAATGCAGTGATGTCTTAATTAAGCTAATAGAAAAAGAAATATAAGTAGTTGCACTATGTGTTAGATGGTTGGTCTGAAGCATGAGAACCTGAATCGCGTGGTGGGGATATGCGCCGAGTCTCCGAACATCTACCGTCTCGTTCAGTATGCTAAATATGGCAGTCTGCACGACATCCTAATGGACCCTGACGTCGAGCTAGCCATCGACTTCAAGGTCTCCATTGCTTATGATATCGCAAAGGTACGTATGTAAAAAAATGATCGGCAATACACAATCTTTGAAATGAAAGTTGTAGTAATTATTCATAATACATTATTCACAATTTTCACTTACGATCTATGTAGTGTTAGCTATAACTCTTCCATGAATATCTCATATAGTCAGTTATTATATTCATATTTTCGTTTAGGACCTTACTTCTCCTCAGCACATTTCTTTTGCAGATTGGTCCGGGTGAATTGATCTATAGTGATGTGTGCTTTTGTTTACATCCCTGATATCATCCCTGGATGAGGAAACGGACGTCAAACCATTATTATTAGTATTATTATTATTAATAATAATACTAATAATAAAGGTTTGACTTAGATTATAGATTATATGCTTGCCAATACGGATCCTTTTGCTAAATGGCCTGAAAGCTATGTAAAATGACGGCTGTGGTATATTTTAATTTATTATTCTTTTGCATTCCGATGTTTTGGTGTTTAGGTAACTTTAAATCAATTACTTCTCTGATAATCAGTTGCTACTCGTTGAAAATCAATAAAAAGTAAGGGGAAGTATTGCATCAAAACTCAATGTTAAAGCGAACTTGAACAATTTTGTCATCATTTATCAGGGCATGCAGTATCTGCACAATTCAGAGGTGGGCAGCCATGGTATGCTCTCCAGCCACAATGTGGTCGTCGACTCACGGTGGACCTGCAAGATCTGCCATTACGGGCTGGGCAGCTTTCGATTTCCTAAACATAAAACACAGGAAGAAAAATATGCAGGTTACTGTAAGAATCTTCTTTATATCTTTTGTTTTTCTTTTTTTGTCTTTTTCTTTCGGTTCTTTATTATTTCACTAGCCATCACTTCCAAGACGTAACTCCAAATTATGCCTTTGTACTCAAAATCTCAAAGTAGCATTCGAGCTTATTAACCAGCATCAATCACAAGAAATTAGAACCTTGATAATCTACAAAACGGTTATCTGATACTGATTTGAACTTTCCTTCCTGAATATGTACTTAAGGTAGCTCGTCCAAACCACATACAATGTGCTGTTGATTGATTCATAATCTTTCAACGTCAATACACTTGGGCAGTGCCGGTAGCTCTTTGTGAACCCCTCACTGTGCTCCCCCGTCACTGAAACGTACATTAAACCATGCTTTAGCCTTATGACTCAAGCTTTTATATAGTGTAGAATTATCTTAAGATTCTAAATGTCGCTGTGCTGCATGCAGAACTTCTATGGACTGCTCCGGAGCTGTTAAGACTGGCTGAGTCCGAGAGACCAATGTACGGGACGCAGAAAGGCGACGTCTATTCATACGGAATCATTCTTCAGCAGATCGTTCAGCGTCAGCTGCCTTTCTCCTACAAATCCCAATCTCTCGATCCTGAAGGTATTCCGCCTTGTGGAACTTACTATAAATTAACCCGAGGAATGAATAGAGATATAATACGCTTTTGAAGTTAATTTCTACTGCCACCTAGTATTTTAAGATTGGGGATTTTTTAAGCATTTAAGGATAATTCTTCATTAGTACTGTTTGTTGTATAGAAGAGAAACTGCATATAGCATATACAAAATACAACGAACTAAAGTGCAATAAGATTTAGTGTCCGTGTGATCATCCTGTACATCCTGTATTCTATTATGATACCAGGATCACAGAATCGGTCGTGTCTTGGCGATGAACTAAGCTCAGACTGAGAGCTCTAACCCGACATTGTGTTTTACTCGAGTATTTACTATTAATAGCAATGGTTTAATTTTTGTTTCGTCTCGTAAGGATGCTATCAGGGACGCTATTATAGCCGATTGAGGATCAATCGGGAATCTAGCTGATTAAACAACTGTCACAGCTAATGAAAATAAAACTAAATACAGTAAATGTAAACGTATAGATTAATCAGTCATTGTACTGGCTGTCTGATTTTCGATTTTCTTCTGTTTTGGACTTTCTTTTTTCTCACTGACTCAATAATCTTCGATGTTGTCATGGATTACGGTAGTAATCTAATTTTTGTTTCATAATGTTATGCGCATATTAATTTAACTGTAGGTGACTTACATTATGACCGGAAATGTTTAACGCACAGACATTATCAGAAGTTTGAGTGTGTGGCGCGTTAAGCCTTACAGACCAGTGGTGCCCGAGAAATCCTGTTCCAGCTTCTGGCACGATATGATGCAGAATTGCTGGTCTGAAATCGTAGAAGAGCGACCCGTCTTTAAGAAAATCACCAGCTTATTCAACAAGCACAGCAAAGGAAGGTTGGAATTTGATAAATCATGCTTAGAGTACTCAAAAGATGACTTTTCATAATCTTTAAAGTACTCTGGACTACCATGCATTAAAGATGAATCGTTTAATAATAAAGTTAGCATATTCTTCCGTACCACAAGAGATGATACAGTGTAAGACTGTCCACTGTCAAGCTGTGGTTGAAAATGATGACCTCTTGCTATTTAGACTTATTTTTTGCCAAATTTGCTGCAACGGACGACAAATAATGGCAATGATGAGAGCAATGATGAGAGCAATGATAGCAACACATTATTGGCAGGGTGATCAAAAATCTCTCTCTATCTCTCTCTCTCTCTCTCTCACTCGCTATCTGTCTCTGTCTTGCTAAATGTATTGCAATTGGCTAGTTCATTGCAAAGAATTCTTCCATATCTTTCCATCCTCTGATTTTCTATTCATATTCGCATATGAATATGAATACATATACATAATACATACACATATGTGAGGAAACTGAAGCTAACCTTAGCTTTACCAGCTTTAATACACGATCAAATCATCTGACATCCCATTTTAGGTCTTCTTATATATTTCGTTTCAATCCTGACATTTTCTAACAACTAAATATTTGCAACAAATTCTCTGAGAAAATTCACTTTAGAATATTCTTAATGAATTTCTGGATCTTCGTCAGATGATGAATCTCTAGTCAGAGTTTTAAAAAAATCTCATATAAAAATGAAGACAGGAAATTATAAAAAAGCTAAAGCCAAGTTTAACGTCGGTTTCCTGCTCAAGTAGCATGTCTGTGACGCGGAGAGAGCCGAATTTAACTGTACAGCTACTGGCCTGTTGTCGACAATTTGCCAACAAGACACTGGCACAGCTGTCAGCCATGGGTGTGGAAAGCAATAAGAAATAATCTCAGTAGCCATATTTTCTTAAAATAGCGGCTACATTAAAGTCTATAATCTCCTTGAACCGCATACGATTGATTGGTTCGTAGGACAGTTAACGTAATAGACAGCATGTTGGAGCGATTGGAGAAACACACAAAGAATCTGGAGAAAGCTGTTGCTGAGCGAAACCAAGAACTCTCGCTGGAAAAAAAGAAAATGGAAAATTTGCTGTATAATATGCTACCGAGGTACTCTCTCTCCTCTCTCTCTCCTTTTAGCAACAGCTCTTTCATGGTTGACATTTTAGCTATCTCTCTCTCTCTCTCTCTCTCTCTTTCTCTTTTTCTCTCTCATTGTCATTATGAAAAGCTCCTTGACAGATCTGAAGCGTAAATTTCGAGTTAGCATTAAAATTCTCTAGTGAACACGCATGCGAACAACACGTTTATCCCTTACGAATACTGATTCACCGTACCGTATACTCACACATTAGTGACGAAGAATGAGTCCTAATGATAATTTTCCCTTTTATTTAGTATAATGAATGTGATTCGTCGCTTATGAAGCAATTATCGAGCCGTATATTCACATTATGTAAGAATCAATGCACAACTTACTACAAAAGAGCCCAGTTTCTTAATTATTTTCATTGCTTTTGAGCATTAATTCCGGACAGTTATTCTTGTTTCTTCTATAATATTACAATGCAAATAATAACCAAATAACATTATTGACACTAAAAGAAATTATTGCCACTTAATCAAATAAAAAACAAATGGTGTCAGCGTTAATTTCAACTCCCGGATTCACCATCAGTGGTGGACGGGAAAGATACTAGATACGTATGTACAAAGATGTCAGTCTTTCAGAGCGATTGTCCTGACATTGTTCTGACATTGACATAGACGGTGGTCAGCTAGATAAGATGTGTATCATCTTCCCTGACGGTCGGTGTTATAGTTTTGACAGAGTGTTTGATACCCTGTGTTTCTGGGAATTTTAAAATTATATTTCTTTAAAATGTTTATTTCTGTTGTATTTGTCAGTGATTTGGTGATCAACACCAAATCACTGACAAATACAAATAGAAATAAACATCTCTCTCTCTCACACATTTCCCTTTGTCTGATAAGAAATCGAACCGCTACCTATAGACCTTTTGCATTTAAATGCTGTAGAAGCGTAGCCGATGCTCTAATGAGGAAGGAAGAAGTCAAGCCTGAGGCGTTCAACATGGTCACAGTCTTCTTCTCTGACTTCATAGGCATCACCAAGATCTGCCAGAAGATCCCTCCACTCGAGGTCTGGCAGTTCCCATGTAGTCATTTCATCGTCCATGTCTCCCTATCAGTGATACTTCTGTTCATGAAAATAACCTATATTTTAAGTTCTACCAGAGTTCAGACGGGTTAATTTCAGTTCAACTTCTAGTTTTACGTTTCTAAATTTAGAAATTCCCATTTTCAGTTCAAGTTTCGTTCTAAAATTAATTATTAATTTCAGTTCAACTTCAACTCAACGAAATAAAATTAAGTTCAGTTCCATCTTAATTATCTTTCAATATAAAGCCACTGCTCCATACGTCTCCTTCACTATATCTACTCTGTAGTGATGTTTCTTCCTTGTTTACATCTCTTTTTGATTACTCACTTGATACTACTGTATCAAGTGAGTAATCAAAATAGTAGCAGGTACTACTGTTCTCTTAATTATTTTCTTGAGCTTTTTGAGTTTTTCGATATTTTCTAGTTTCTAAGACAATTAATAGTCGTTGGCTATATAAAAGGGTCAATTCAGTGTAATGCATTACAGTCATCACGGTTTAATACAATCCATCCAACACTCTGGATTTTGAATTCAGATCTTTCAACACTCTGTTTTCCAATTCTTTCCATCACTCCAAGTACTATCCGAGCCAGAGTCACGCACAGATACAGACACACACACGCACACACACATACACACGCACATATGTTCGAGCTATGGAAGTGTTTCTCGTGCATCGCAATTTCTGAATTCATAGGCATATGAAATATGTGAATAGATCAAGTAACACTGATAGTATGGTGCAGCTAGGGATGCTTACATTGTGAAATTGAAATACAAACTATCCAATTCCAAAATCCAGAAAACCAGTCCAAATATAAAGCAAAATAAAATAATAATTAAACGTACTGCGGCGACTCTGTGAATCTGTACTCCCATGTCAATATTACTACTTCATTTCGATAAATATCTGACTAAATATATTAATTATTATTTGATATATTTTATAGTTAATGTCGGGATGACGTCCAGGGATGACGTCTCTGACATCATCCTAGGATGAGGAAACGGACGTTAAACCTTTATTATTATTATTATTATTATTAATTCAGTTCAGTCAAGTCCACATTAAATTTCGATGAATAGATCAAAACGTGAAAAAGTTAGCCATTATTAAACTCAAATTAATAAAGTTATTAAACGTTTTATGATTTTTCAGATGACTACACTATTGACTGATATAGATTTACTATTGGACAAAATGCTTGGCGTTTACGACGTCTATAAGGTTTGATATTACAATAAACCATGTAAACTAATATAAACTTTTATGGGTTTGTTGAAAATCAACAAAGTTGTTTTTTCTTTTTTTCAGCGAATGATAATATCCATTAGAGTCTAAATAGACTCATCATCATCGTCATCATCTTCTTCCGTGAACACTAGTTTAACTAGGGTCGGGATAAGAACATTTATAGCAATATTTTTAGCCTAGACGTTTTTCAACCGAATGCCCTTTCAGACGTTGGTTTGGAACAGAATGCTTTGTCGCCTATTACGACAAGAGCTGTTCACGGTCAGTCTATCCTTCATCAACCATACTAAAATCTAATAAGAGTCCAATGGACGGGAAGAGGCCTATAGACTAATAATATTAAAATTAGTAGTCCAGTAAATTGCATCGCTTTATTTTAAGCGAACTCTGGCTTACAAAGACCCCGACAGCGTAATAAGTTAATATTAGAACTTCAATGTTTAACTGTTCCGAGTATATTATTTACCATAAGTACGTCATTGTACCATTAATGAAACTGTGCCATTCACAAGAGTAGAGGCCTAGATCGTAATACATGTAAATGTAGTGTTTTTATTCACATGTCCATTGTCAGGCTCAGTGATACGTTTGTTAGGTCTGTATGTAACGATCAATTGTTAAATGTTTCTTCATTGCGCGTAATAGTAGATATCCAAATGTACAGAGTATCGCACACAGTTGATCCAGCAACCCTGAGAACTTCTGAAAGAATATAATTTCAGCTGTTAAGATTTGGTACTTGCTAAGTTGAAGCAGTTTTACTTACTTTAATTTTGTTTTATACTGATACTTATTTAGAACATTAGACTAAATAATAGCTTTGCGACAGTTTAAAGTACAACTGATTTATAGATATAACATAACCTATAGACATACCATACATGTACTTAGATATAACGTGGGTTGATGGAGTGTTCGGTTGTTAGCAAGGTACAAAAAGTGTGTAAATTATGTGCAATTACTAGACTTTTAGCTAGTTATATCTCTTTCGATAGAAGATACGAAGATTTTGAATTAAATTTCCACTTGTAAAGTACCACTTGTGGTTCTTTACTTAAAGAAATTAATGCTTTCTAAATCTCTTTCAATATTTCTGCACACAGTGCGACACAACGAAGGAAGCTGCGTACATGTTCGCCAGTGGCTTGCCTGTTCGTAACGGCGACCGCCACGCTTCCGAGATAACGACCATGTCCCTGCATCTCCTCAGTAAGATCCCAACCATCTCCATCCCTCAGTCACCTGGAAAACTTCTCCAGCTCCGGATCGGCCTTCATAGTGGTTTGAGATTAATTCTGATACTGCTTCACATTGCCTTGATGTTGTCATAAAGTCGTGCTTTACTTTATGCTTGAAGTCTGACTGTACTTTTTAGTACTTTGCGGATAGCTTGTCATAGTGCTTCTATTGGCGTTTACATAGGCTTCATATAGCACTTAACTTCTCGCATTACATCATGCTTTACAGTCTTTGTTTAATTTAGATTTTGGTTTACTTTGAACTTTAATTTGTGCCTTAGTTAATGCTCCACGTCGGTCGCGTTTTCCTTGTGTTTTAAGTAGCAATCTTACATCACGAATACTAATCGTAACTTTAATCAAATTTATTCGCACTCTGTTTGGATACGTTTCAACTCATACAGTACTGCAGTACTCGTTAAACGCATTGTCCAATGTGTCCATACGTCATTGCGTATTATATTTGCACGAATAGACATACATGTACGTGCTGGAGATTTGTGCCTTGTTGCGCCCACTTAAGAGTCCATGGAACATTTAAGGTTAATAGAGGAACTTTGTCAATACCACATTTAAACTCCAGCATTGGTTTCTCAACATCCTCTATTCTGTGCTTTAGTTCTGTTGTATTGTAAGCTTCTCTCTCTTTCTCTCTCTTTCTTGCGTGTGTATTATTCAAAAAGTAGATAGAATTGAATTGAATTGAATCATGTTCATTTCACTTCAGGTAAAATCATACTCAAGAAAAAAATTAGGGTGAAGTGAGATAGGACACTTAGGTCACGAAAGCACTATCATATGCCTTGAACACGTGCAGCCTAAATAATTCCTATAAAGCAGTTAAAGGCTTATTGCAAATCATGACATTCATTTTTAGCATGTATTGTCTTCAGTTATAGTTTATCCCTGATGCGTATTGTTCAAAACCTGGAATGACTGTGTGAAGTTAGCACTGGGTGTGTAGGACGGTGGTAGCTGGAGTGATTGGAAAGAGGCGACCAACTTATTGTCTGATCACTGATATTTTTTGTGTAGAGCCTGTGGTAGCTGGAGTGATTGAAAAGAGGCGTCCAACTTATTGTCTGATCACTAACACTTTTGTGTAGGGCCAATGGTAGCTGGAGTGATTAGAAAGAGGCGACCACTTATTGTCTGATCACTGACACTTTTGTGTAGGGCCGGTGGTAGCTGGGGTGATTGGAAAGAGGCGACCAACTTACTGTCTGATCACTGATACTTTTATGTAGGACCGGTGGTAGCTGGAGTGATTGGCAAGAGGCGACCAGCTTATTGTCTGATCGGTGATACTGTAAACACGGCTTCCAGGATGAATTCTGGAGGATTAGGTTAATATGAGAGCTACTGAAATTTTATCATGCTGCCTCGTATTTATTTTCAACACTTACTTGATATCAGCATGAATGATAGTAATAAAGTTTTAGAGCTCATTTCCCCATCTGAAGATGATGTCAGGAACTTCTCTCCTCACATAATATTGCATGAATTCTTTTTCAATATCAATTACATGTTTTAATGTTAGATGGTGAAGATTACTAGTTAATAAAGAATTAATAATAATTAATAATGATTTTTAATGTGTAGAATCGTATATATAAAACTTTTAAATGAGTGATACGGTGTGTCAGTGTATACACATTTATGTAGAAAATGTAAGCAAATATATTAGAAATAGGCCTATATCTATGTACATAATTATGTATATTGTGTAATATTGTTATTATTGAATGATTATAACATGTTTAAAATGAATAAAATTATATCTTAGTCTGATTTCAACTATTTGGAGTTGATATTTGAGAATTGAATAGAAATATTTTGATTATTAGCCATTAATTATTTGAATTTTTATATATTTAACCTCCTCATCCCATACAATTCAAATCACTAATGATGCATAAGATAATTATAGTGAAGATAAATATTTTCATTTAATTAATTAATCTGATCCAAAAAGAATGAACATCGAGGAGGTGAAGGAGATTATAATATCGTGAAAGAATATTATAGGGAAATCATTGGCTGAAACAAACCTTAGGATGACCACATGACATGACATGAATCTAATCCAACACAATTTTATTTGATCTTTAAAATTGCCTGGGACTAGGTCTACTACTGACATTTTGTGCTTTTAGCCTTAAGAATTCACGCCAGTGAGACGACGGTTGCTCTGCTAAACAAGTCTAAGAAATTTCATACCATAAGCAGAGGAGTTAAAGAAATAAAGGTTGTCACTAGTTTACTCGAACAGTTAATTTCATTTTAAGCCTTTGAAGCACCCAAGAGCCTACGCAACTCTCTCTTCAGTGCACTGCCAAGTGGTAGGTTCAAGGTACATATTCATACTCAAAGTCTGCTTTCTCGCTCCATAAGAGCACTCCTTAGATCAACAAATTAATCCCTTCACACAGTCTATGCCTTATCCATACCTTATGTAGCCTATAGCTTGGAAAAAGTATGGCGTTTGAGGTGGTTTCCCGTTGCCTTCCTCAGTTAGATGAATTAATTACCATTTAATCTGGGGGAAAATATCCAGCGCAACATAAAGCACAAATAGCTCGTCTTGATGTCCCTGAAGTACAGCCCGTATATTAGGATGTTTCTTGAGCAACTCTTCCTTTCTGCATGACATGAAGCACATACATACACACTCGAAAGCTATGTCAGTGACGGGCGATCCTAGGATTTGAACCGCGCACTTACTGATCCGCGGTCGAATATCTTGCCGACTATCTATTATCTTACCGACTTCTATCAAATATCTTATGGCCATAGTGCATGAAAGCTAAGTCTATGGCTAATAAGCTAAAGTTTATCATCTAACCGGACTCGTTAACTGTACACATTGCAGTTAAACTAGATGTAGCCTTTCATTGAAGTAGTATGTGTGATACAAAATTTAAGTTAAATTCTTAAGTACCACTGAATAAAATCTGTAAATAGTCTCATTTTTAGTCACGACAGTGCGCATATTTACACAATTAAATATCTCTAATATTGCAGTATCAGATCTAGATTCAAACTAAAATAAATCATATCATAATATATCTGGTCCGATTGGACTAATTAAACTAGGTAGACTAATTAGACTAATTAAACTAGACTAATTTTTAACTAGATTAGACTAATTAAACTAGACTAATTTTTAACTAGATTAGACTAATTAAACTAGACTAATTAGACTAATTAAACTAGACTAATTAGACTAATTAAACTAGACTAATTAGACTAATTAAACTAGATTAATTAGACTAATTAAACTAGACTAATTAGACTAATTAAACTAGACTAATTAGACTAATTAAACTAGACTAATTAGACTAGACTAATTAGACTAATTAAACTAGACTAATTAGACTAATTAAAACTCGGCCGCGAAATATATAGATCATAATTGTAGTCCTTTAACTTTGCTGCACTAAACTGAAATGAACTTTATTTTTCGTGCATATTGAACGTAATTTTGAAATGCTTGTAATTTATATTTAGGGTAAGGGTCCGATGACAACGTACTGGATAACAGGTAAAGTGGGATTCAACTTGCCTCTGCCAGATCTCAGTTTGGCCGCCTCTGAGGCCGAGCATGACTTCAAGTGAATGTATAAAGATTTAATACGATTTTTGATCTAGACTGAAAACTCTCTGTCGATTTATTGGCCCCTGTGTCTAAAGGAGATTTGAACTGACGAGCATTGGACAATTCAATGCAATAGAAACGATTTGAACAAAAATTGCGTAAGTTTAAGTAACAGTGATCAAGTAAGTACCGTAAAATTAAATGTTGCATGGTTTGGCCTAATGAAAATTGGACAAAACTTGAAACAGTCACAATGAATTTAGGCCTAATTTTATTCTCAGTGAGTTAAGGTCTCTCTTAATTCTATGTATAATGATAGGTAAAAGATATAATATATCAAAGTAACTTTGACTGATGTTTTAGATATTAAGAATTTCAATTGCAACTTTATTTATTTTAATATTTCTCTAATTACGAATTATTGCTTAGATATTGAAATTCAGAATTGTGAATAGGATTCTTTACTATAGTTAAGCTGTAAAATCTAAATAATAATAACAACAATTAGAGTACTACACCATCGAGCACTATTGAGACAAAATCAAGCCATCTAGCAAAAAGAAAGTCCAGAAACGGTGCAAATTCCAAAATCCAGAAAATCAGTCTAAAGAAAAAGAAAATTAAAGAAAAGAAGGCTTAGGCGCTGCATGGTCGCAACTCATGGACACTGGATGGAAAAGAGAGATGGAAAAGATAGGTCTTCAACTACCTATGTAACTGCTCATCGGAAAACAAAGGCCAATGTGATTCAAACGAAGATGTCCGAAGAGTGGATAAAGAGAATTCCAGATTTGCAGCACGCTGGAAAGAACGATTTGATAGCTGATGTAGTAATAAAATATAACTATATAACATAACATAACATTTACGGAGTCAGGAAGCAATTATATGCTTGTTTAAGACTGATCAGACTCTTAACTAATACCAATTAATATTAATAACACCTCATAGTTCAGTATAAAACTGAAAACTACACTATACAAGTACATTTGCCAAAAAGAGCCAGTGACCAACTAGCCCTATAACTATTTATATGAAATTTCAAATATATATTTCTATTTAGGTCTAATTTCACCTATCTGTACATCGTAAAATACTTAATTAGTCCTACTTTTAAAAAATCAAATCATACAAACTTCATGTCAACATGTCAAATTTATACATGTAACACTGAACATATAAACATTTTACTCAAAATGAAGATGATTTTATTTTCTTCTATAATTTTAGTTTGTGTAATTTTTGCATTCAATCTGTATATTTTTGGATTTTTAACCATGCAAGGAAAATACTTTTTGTACGAATGTACAAAATATTTTTTAGTGCATCATTAAAATTTGTTAAATACTTTGGACTAAATTTCTGGATTTTGGAATTTGCACCGTTTTTGGACCTTCTTTTTTTGCTCGCCGGCTTGATTTTGTCTCAATAGTGCTCGATGTTGTCATTGATGACTGTAGCACTTTGATTGTTGTTATTGTTGTTATTATTATTATTAACAAGAATGACTATAAAAGAAGATTAATCAAGCCAATTTTACTCTTCTTTCAGTTCTATTTTGGTTACTGTATGTAAACAAAAACTGAGTGACTGTTAAATTTGTTTATCATTTGTACTGAAAAAAATACATGCATAGTTTAGACTAATGTAACTTTTATCAAATATATGTCCCTACTTTATAGCGGTTACTTAGTAATTCTTCCTAAAACTACTTTTCTCTTTGACGAATGCTTTTAATTCGTTCTCATTAAAGTTTTTATTATATGGATAGCTTAGCTGATCTTAATTGCGTTTTGATTGTTAACTGCTTTAATTTATCAGATTTACCTGAATTTACCAGAACTGCCTCCATCTTTCGTTATTCCATTCATTCTTCAAACTTAGGTAGCAGAAAAAGGGAAGAATGCGTAGGGCTTATTTAAATCCCCTTTAATACATGATTAATTTTAAATGCTGCTAAATTTAACTCTTGTACACTGCACGTTGTTTCAGTGTACCGTCCCCCTGCGTCATCTCCATATGCCAAACCTTTCTCTATGTTTCTGTCGGAGTTTGCTGCATTGCTTTCCTCTCTCACTGCATCCAAATCTGATTTTGTCATCACCGGTGATCTATATATTCATGTTGATCAACCACTTGATCACTCAACCCAGCAATTCAATAGTCTACTCAAATCCTGTAATGCTGTACAGCACGTTAACATTGCCACACACTTGGACAACCACACCTTAGATCTTGTCATTACTCCTTCCCAGTCAGCACTAGATCCTACGAGCATTGACATTTTATCACATTCTCCATCTGACCATTTCCCCGTCACTTGCTCATTCAACCACATGAAATCCCAAACTGTACCTACACCACTACTATATGTTACCGGAAAATCAATAGCATCAATATTGACCAATTTTGCTCGGACCTCGAGAATTCGACTCTAATCAAGTCGCCTTCTCTTGACCTTGATGAACTTGTACACCAGTACAACTCCACCCTTTCTGCCCTGCTTGACAAGCACGCACCTTTAACTCGTAAGACTATAAGGGAGTCTAACCCATGATTCACTCCCGAACTAGCTAAGTTGAAGGCTGCGTGTCGTAGAGCCGACAGGAAGTGGCGCCAAACCCATGCTGTAGTTTGGAAAACTACTTCCAATCTACAGTATAAAGAGTATCGTTCTGCCATTGCATCTGCTAAGCAATTATACTACTCCACTGTCATCAGCAATGCAGTAAACTCCAAGAACCTATGGAAAGCAGTCAACACTTCAGTGCATAGGTCACCCTCTCCGTCTCTTCCTTCACTTCCTGCTGAGTCACTTCCTAAACGGTTTGCTCTTCACTTCTCTGACAAAATCAACCAACTCCGGTCCTCCATCATTCCTCTCATCTCTAGCTCCACACCTCACTATCCTCAACCAACCAAATCAACCGATGAGCTGCTCCATAGCTTCACACCTGTCTCCATTGAGGAGATCACTCAACAAGTCTTGACTCCTCCTCCCAAGCACTGTGATCTCGACCCTATCCCTACTTCTCTGTTGAAGAAGTGCACCCAACATCGCTCTACTGAAACTGTTCTTCTTTCTGTCTGTAACACCATTACTAACGCCATGTGCACTCAACGTGTCACTGGACTTTGTACTCTCGATCTGTCTGCTGCTTTCGACACCATCGATCACCAAATCTTCCTACAACGTCTTTCCTCATGGTTTGGTATCCACGGCAATGCACTTGCTTGGTTTACTTCATATCTCACCGACCGTACTCTTAGCATCAAAGTTCGAGAGTATTCCTCTCCGCCTTCCATCCTCAATTACGGTGTGCCTCAGGGCTCTGTACTTGGTCCTATCCTCTTTAATTTTATACACTACTCCACTAAGCTCCTTGATCTCTTCACATTCATTAGACCATCAACTTTTCGCTGATGACACTCAGCTGTTCACATGCTTCACCCCCCACTCCTATCCTGATGCTACGGCTTGTCTACAGCAATCCTTTCAGGAGATATCTTCCTGGATGTCTGCCAATTTCTTGGTACTCAATCCATCCAAGACTGAGTTCGAGCTATTTGGAACACCTCAGTAACTTTCAAAACTGAGCGAGGCGTCCCTGGCTCTCTCTTCTGATGTTTCAGTAACACCAGTTTCTTCTGTGAAGAATCTTGGTGTAGTTCTTGACCGCCACCTCTCATTTCACGAACATATCACTAACACGTCACAGGCATGTTTCTTTCATATTCGCGATCTTCGTTGAATAAGACCATTTCTTTCTCTCGAGACTGTCACTACAGTTGGCGCTGCTCTCGTGCAATCGAAACTGGATTACTGTAACTCCCTATTTCTAAATCTTCCCAGTTGCGAGATTGATAGGTTGCAGTTCATCCGGAATTCCCTTGCACGTGCAGTCTTTCGTAGCTCCAAATATTCTCATGTTACTCCAATCCTCAAGTCCTTACACTGGCTCAAAGTTAGAGAACGCATTTTATACAAGACAGTGTCTCTAACTTGTAAGTCTATTACCACTCCTGGTAATAGTTACATGTCCCACTTACTACAAGTGGGACAACCTACCTCCAGGCCCACCAGGTCCTCTAAGTTAGTTACTCTTGAGAGACCAAGCCTTCCTTCACATAGCAAGCTGTCTAGGCGCTCCTTCCAGCATGCTGCCCCGCAGATTTGGAATTCTCTTCCTTCCTCTCTGCACACCCCCTCATCTATTCCTGATCAGCCTTTCCTACTCCACGAACAGTTTCATAGGCGATTGAAATCTTTTCTCTTCGACTTTTCATATCCACCAAACGGCCACGAACTGAGACCAACACGTAAACCTCCATTCCGCTAGTACCCTCCCTTGGACTGACCACCCGGATTTTGGCTCGCACCGTTTATGGACCCCTCACTCTGCTCATCGGCTTTGATTTGGTATCACAGTGCTCAATGTTGTCATGGACAACAGTAGCACTCTAATCGTATTGTTGTTGTTGTTGATTACAACATCCAGCTTGTTTTTAAAACTATCCACCGACATCGCATTGACAACCTCTTCACTGAAAGAGTTTCACCTGTCAGTCACCCTATGAGAAAAAGAAAACTTTCTATGTCTGTCCTTACTCTAGGCTTAAGCGACTTACAGCTATGTCTCTTAAACCATCAGTGGAGAAATTGAAAAAATCTGTTGCTTTTAATTCGGTAAGCCCATGCATTATGTTATGAACCTCTATAAGATCACCTCTAATTCTCCTGGTTTCTAGGATTGTCAGTTGAACTGCCCTTAGCCTCTCCTCATACCTTATATATTCATTATTTTTGCTCACCGGCTTGATTTTGTCTCAATGGTGCTCGATGTTGTCATTGATGACTGTAGCACTCTAATTGTTGTTATTACTATTATTATTATTACCTTAGTGCTTTTAATCCCCTCATAGTTCTTAATGCTCTTCTCCGCACTACTTCTATAAGTTTAATATCCTTCCTGTGGTGTGGCCTACTGACATACAATACTCCAGATGAAGTCGAATCCAAGATTTAAATAATCTAAAACAATGACTTTATCTCTATGTTCTCTTTATTATTCCTAATAAAGACTAGGGGCCACTTATTTGTCACACTGATTTATGAACCTTATTAACTTATTTCTTATGTAGTTCATCATGTTCTTATGCTTTTATATACTTAGGTAGCCTTTAACTGCTGATCATTTACACTCTGATTAAAGTTAAACCATGAATTTGAAATTTCGATATTCACTAGAAAATGGTACGTTGTAAATAACTACAAGGTCACCCTCATAAATTAGCGCTCAGCCTAGTGAAAACGCTGTCCGTCAGGCTGATCGACCAATCAGCTTCCCTCACTAATTAATGAATTAACTAATGTTGATATTTACTTAGATCGCCTTAAACTACCGATGAATTACGCCTCTAATGATGTTCTGTTAAACTACTGAAAAATTTCGATATTCTCTAAAAAAAATTATGCGTGGTTATTAACTACAAGGTCATCTGCCAAAATTATACCGGTCAGCCAATGACAGCACTGTCCTTCAAGCTTATCAATCAATCAGCTTACTTCGTAAACGAAACTGAAATATTACTTCTTAATCGGTTGATTAACTAATCAGCTGTGTAAACTTCCTATAGGAGAGATGCAGCTATGCATCAATTTAAGTCACAGTTTAAGTTGTTTACAGAATACTAAATTGTGACCAATCTGCTGTTTACGCTACCGTTGATGTTTAAACAGCGGTTTATCTCGCTAGTAAATCTGACCATTATGTAATATATTATGAATATTGATATAATCATAATGTCCTGGATTGTCATCCAGTGAAGAATTTTCTTGTTTTGAATACGCATTATTCATTTGAACATATAAAATGCTCATTGTATGCATTATGATTATGATTGGAGCCAGTGGCGATGTTGGTAAATGTTTGTTTACAAGATATCTGATCGCGGATCAGTATTATATGTGTGTTCAAATCCTGAGCTTGCCCTTCACTGATATCACTTTAGAGAGATGAAACTGACGTTAACAGTGGCTTTTTTTTCTTTTATGAGTTTGTTTGTATTGCAGCAAATTACAGATTTTCATCTATTTGTTTCTTCTCTTCAACTAAATTATAAAATGCCTGATGTGTTCGCCAGCTGCAAGTTTTCAAACCATGTCAACGGTCAACACAAACAAGAGTTAAAATCAGTTGATCTTTCATCAACTGTATCGGAATTAAGACGCAGAGTAAGAGATACATTTGGCCTTCAGGAGAATGAGTTTGGTATGGCCACTATTGTACTATTAAATTCTTAGTCCCCATTCTCTACTTTTTCCTACTTTACCTACGAATTAATCTTCCAACTGTCCAATGTGCAATTTGATTAGTGAAGAACATCTAACTTGTGGGATTGGGCATGTAGGATCTCAGTTTTTATTTCTTCAGCATGTTATTTTGCCATTGATTTTGATTTCAAAACATTTTACATGGATCAAAATGTGGTGCGATAATATTTATAATAGTAATAGTGATATAATGATGATGCATTAGCCTCATCGAGTGGAAGAAAAATCTTGACTATGACACAATCAATCAATAAGAATTTAACGTCCGGCTCCTTGCCATAAGGCAATGTCAGGGACGTCTCTTGCACAGAAGCCTGAGGAGCTCCACAAGGTGGAGTGCACAATAGTCATAACGAAACTTTGCTTTTATGAGTGTGGTGTCCAGTCTGTAAGAAAGGTTATGAGCCAAGAGGAGGTATCTGCTAAATCAAATCAATTAGATATTTAAAACTAAAGAGTACTAAAGTTACTCATATAGTGTACTGTATGGATACTGGTGATATAGAATATCTAGCACAATACTTATTGATTGATTGATTTTGCACAGATCTTGTGTACTGTGGTCGATACCTGAGAGATGATGAGACAAAGTTGAGTTCTCTTAGCGTTTCTGACGGTTGTACTGTTCATGTGCTAAAGAGAGTTCAGCTTGATCCTCCAACTGCCGGTGAGATTCTTGTCACGTGATACGCATGATTTAAGATGTTAATCATCCCTTCTCCGACATCATCCTTAGATGACGGAATGGAAGTTAACATCTTATTTTTTATTATTAAAAATCATAATCATCCCTTAAATCCCAGTTTAACCAGGGTCAGGATATGAATAGACTTTCTCCAGTCCTCCCTGTCCCACACTATAATTTTTTTATATTTTTTACTTATATTTATATTAATAAAGATGCATATTAATTTGTTATGTCAATTCAATCAATTTGTGGTGTGACAATTGACTTAAACAGCTAGATTGGAATTTTGTGCACCTGTTGCCTTACATGAGATTTGCATCACCGTTTGTTTTGATGATGTATGTCCCAGAATTTACAAATCTTTTGTGATTACAGCATTTGGTGAAAATAGTAAACCAAAACAGTAGATAGAATCCTTGTATGACTGAAGCTGTCTAACCGAAGATTATTCAACTTCTTTCATAGTGAACAAGACTAAATATATACACTGAGCTGGTATTCACTTCCACAATGTAATAAATTTACGATATGAATTTCCACCAAATTTTAATGCTTAAAATGATAAACCACCCCTTAGAATGATGGAAATTGTTTAAATATTTAATATTTTGACCAGCTGCTGTATTGGTCATGAATTAGTTGGTTTTTTAAAAGCAAAGTGATTCTTTTCAATGTTAACTTTTATATAAGCAACTGAGTTTTTTTATTCTATGAGATTTGATTCACATTAATACTGAAAAGTTTTAAAAGACACATATTTTCTATCAAATACGCATTCTTCTTTCATATTCCCCAATTTTCCAGACTAGCTCTTTCCTGGACATTTTTGCAACTAGTATTGATGAAAGCATATGTCTACTCAAAGACTACTGCAACTGTGTGTGTAATGGTCTCACGATTTCATCATTCGTCTCCATTACATGTAAACTCACTTCACTTCTAGCCCATGTAGCTTGCAATACCACAAACGTTCACTCTCAATCTACAACAATTCGAAGAGGTCTACACTGGCCCATCTATACCTATCTCTGAATTTCATCAGATCTAAGATGACCTCATTAACTTTTAAGTAAAAAATGTGATAAACGTTTGAACCTTGCTTATCTCATCCTATCAGCCATACTGCTGTTTCTGTTGTATTATTGCTAACCACTGTATGTTACAAATACTTTTTAGTCAATGTTAGGTGATTATTTAGTTATACTGCCTGTATATTATTTATTTCTCTAACTCTTGACCTTCGATTTGGTAGGTGCATCTCAATTTCTGGACTCAAAACAAAAACTATCTCTATCCTCACTAAACACGTCTTTTCTTCTTTCATAGAACCATCTTTGGAACCTATTTCTTCTTCCATAGGTCTAGCTCTGGCTAAAGGTCTGCTTTGTTATCAACCTCGTTTTCTCTTCGGTGTATGCATTTGCTAGTGCGTTTTTGTTGTGAAGTTCTTCACAACAAAAACGCTTATAGTTGTTTGTTCGGCTTGAGACGTTTTCATATTTAAATTAGGCCTACATATCAATTTCATATATGTTTTCATATTTTTTTTTAATACTGTTTGTTGTTTGTATATTAGAACCATTGGATGAAGCTCTGATAGGTCAGGTGGTGAGGGCTATGAAACAAATAGTTAAAGCTTCTGCTTCAAGAAGTGCTGTATGATATCTTATCTGTTTTAATTAACTGACACACATGTTGCATTTGTTTTTTGTGTCAAATGAATTTTGCATTTTTAAAATCTAATTGAATCTAATAGTATAATTTGTTTGTGCAATTTGAAGAACGAAAACACTGTTGCATTTATGTGATGATATGGTTTTGTTTTTTGATGGACTGCCTAGACTTAGTCTGTTAAACAGCTTAGCTTTCCTTACATTAAATAAAAATGATTATGATTAAATGTCAAATAGTGGTAATTGTTTAATATTATATTTTAAAAATATAATCTTTGATATTGACCCTGGTTAAACTGGGATTTAAGGGAAGATGATGATGAATCTTTGATATTCTGTGTAGTTCTTTTATTTTCAAGTATGATTTTATCTAAAATATATTATCGTTGGTGCTGAACTTTGGAATAATCGCTGTGAACGTAACAGATGGCAATGCAATGTCTAACATATCATCAATATTTGGAAGAACATCCGCTCTGTTAAAAACTACCATAATAATGTAATAGGCAATGATTGAATATTTTTACAATTCATAAGTCGAATGAATTTTAGTATTTCTTTGGCTTTGATTTGTTAATGACAATGATTTCTTGTAGCTCGAGCGAGTCATCTCTAATCCTGAGACCGTGAAGCAACTCATTAGTGCCGTGCCTTCTCTCGCCTCAGATCCTGTTGCTATCAGTAAGTGTTAAGTTCTCTACGCTGATATACTGGTCTAGTGTATATATATATATATATATATATATATATTTATATATTTATATCTATATATATATATATACATGTATATATATATATATATTATATATATATATATATAGATATATATGTATATATATTATATGTGTATATATAATATATATATATAATATAATATATATATATATATATATATACATACACTGTAGCCCGAAAAACCTGATACAAATTTGAATGTTAATATCTCCGGCTTGAAGAAAGCAAATTTAACAAAAATTTTCTTTTAATTAAATATATATATATATATATATATATATATATATATATATATATATATAGAATAGAAAATTTGAACATTTGGTGATGATATCTACACCAGTTATTAAGTTACAGCGTTTAGCATGTTTATACCCAAATGCAGGCCATCTTAACATGGCAGCAGTTACATAATGTTATTATTTTCATTGAATTCCGGTTTAGTTAGAGTCATGTTGTAGAACATTTAGAACATTTTGTAATAATTTCGTAGGCCTCGGCTCTCACCAACTGAATGCCATTTCTGACGTTGATTTAGGTCCTAGTGCTTTGTCGCTTTTTAAGACACATGCAGTCTATGGTTGGTCTATTTTTCTGCAACTGGACATAATCAGGGCAAAAATATTTATTTACTAAATAATTTCTTAAATTATATTGAAATTTTAGTACAACTTAATTTAAAATATTCTTAGTCAATTTTTTATACCTGTTCTGCTGTAGATATTTTTAAGATTTGAGTTAAGATTTAAAGAAAAAATAAATAGACTAGCATCTATTTTAAGAATACAAATAATACTTAGAATTATTCAAGTGATATTGGCGACTCCAATTAATTAGACATGACTTGATGTTTGTCAGAGCTATGTTGTTAGAAGTTGATATTGAGTTTATTAATATCCAGGAAAACTTAATTTTAACTTGCCATTATCTTCAATATTTTGAGGTCGACATTGAGGGTTCTAGGTCTGGATAGGAAACAGAGCATTAAGATCGACAGTCCTTTCGCCTGACACCACATTATGTACATAACAGAGTTTCTAAGCTCCCCTTTTAATGGGGAAATCCATGTTGTAACGCAGTGTCAAACTCGCGACCTCTTATCTCAGAAGCTAGCTTTATACCATTGTGCCATAAGGCATTTCATAAATGCTGATTAATATTAATATTTTTGCTATTGGCAGCAATTTTGCAGGACAGAGAAATGTTGATACTCTCAACTATGGCAGATAGAGAATCAATGAACAAGTAAGTTACTTAAATGTTACATAGGACAAATTAAGGGAGGATTGTTTACTAAAAGAGGTCATAGAGCTGTATGAGAAGGAAGAATAAGTAGAGGCAGACCAAGCTTAGGAATGTCAGCTGATTTAAAGATCCACTCATATGTGGACATGATCCATACATAAATCCGAAATACTATATGCAACTGAATTGTAGTTACAAGTGAAAGTCTGTACTATAGATGGAAACTGGTTAGAAATATCTCTCTCCTCTCTCTTACTCTTTCTCTTTCTCTTTCTAAGTGTACTGCCTACTAGCAGGTCCATAGCATATAATGCCTCCAGGCTTTTTTGCCTTCATTTTCTGGCCTCTTTTAGTAAACTATCGTCCCTTAGAATTTGTCGTATCCAATTCTTCTTTCTATTTCTTCTTGTATTTATCAACTAGACAGTTGATAAATGTAATCTTACCAACAAGAGTTCTTCATTTGAACCTTTTTGAGTCAAGCTGATCTTTTTTATTTTTATCCATATCCACATTTCCAACACTTCAAGTTGTATGATGAATTTTAACGAGAGTGTATTGTATGATGTATTTTAACTGTAGTGTATTGCATAATGTAATGTAACAACTGTAGCATGATGTAATATATTGTATGATGTAATGTAACTGTAGTTTATTGTTTGATGTATTATAATTTTAGTGTATTGTATGATGTACTATAACTGTAGTGTATTGTATGATATATTAGAATGCTGAATGCTCATCCATCTCTCGGGCACGCTGCTCTGCACTTGGCCTCGACAGTCAATGCTGAGGTGGTCAGAGCGGCAGGAACTGGTGGATCAGCTGTCGCTCAGTCACCAGCTGTTAATCCTAGAGGTTTGGTACTTACATTATTCTCTGACGCAACGGATATATGAGGAAATTATACATTTTCTCA
This sequence comes from Enchytraeus crypticus, assembly GCA_905160935.1. Lineage (NCBI taxonomy): Eukaryota > Metazoa > Annelida > Clitellata > Enchytraeida > Enchytraeidae > Enchytraeus > Enchytraeus crypticus. The sequence continues at coordinate 760,276 of CAJHZI010000214.1, read as the reverse complement.
GCTACTTGGATTATGTAAAACACACACACACACACACACACACATATATATATATATATATATATATATATATATATATAACACACACACACACACATATATATATATATATATATATATATATATATATATATATATATAAAATATATATATTATATATATAAATATATATATATATATCTAATATATATATATATATATATCAGCTACTGGATTATGTAAACACACACACACACACACACATACACACACATAGATCATAATATAGTATATATATAGTATAGATAATATATATATATATATATATATATATATATAATATTACTCTGTTTATTACTCTGTTGGCATTGACATTTTAGTATATCTAATTCTGTGTCTAAGTTACAACTAAGAATTTGTTGATTCCATTTATAAATTTGCTCTTACATTAAATCCTCTTCAATATTATAAAATGATAGTGCTAAATGGCTTCATGATTGACTGGTTGATTAACTGATGTTTGATTGACTCCTGATTGCAGCCCAGTATGGACTGGACATGATGTCTGATGAGGAGGATGAAGATGATGATGACGAGCAAGGCTCAGCTGGCCCCTCCCCCAGGGCTGGTCCTGCTGGTGGACAACAGATCTCTTCTGATTTCTTCCGGCAGTCCCTGCAGATGGCTATCTCTGGAGCGACTCAACCGCCTTCAACCTCTTCCACGTCACAACAACAACAACAGCCACAGCAGCTGCAGCAGCAACCACAGCAGCCAGTCGTCACTGACGTAAACATTTATTCTTAAAATCTGTGCATTTCTTTCTTTCTTTCGTTTAGAATGATGTCTTGAAAAGGTTTTCCTTGAAATGTTGCTCCATGAATTATGCATGCTTTGTTTTACTTTGGAAACTTATTTGCGCACTATACCCTAGATTGATTTTTTATACTGCATAGGTTAATGTCGCAAGAACTGGTATTTTTAATTATTCGAAGGGATTGTTAAAGTAATATGCCGTTTAACATTTCATTTTTACTTCTTGATTGATTTTATTATTTTTTATGTTTTTTTCTATTGACTGAGTCCTGCGTGGACTTTGATTTCATGTAATTAATTTTATTATATACAGTTGTATACAGCTTAGATAATTACATGGAAGACATCGAAGAAGGAATAAGAGTAGGAGGAAAATTGTTACAAGATGTAAGATTTGCAGATGACCAAGGAACGATAGCGGGCCGCGAGAAATTATTATAGAAGATAATGGATAGTCTGAATGATACGGCATTGAAATATGGAATCTTCATTTCATATTTCCAGATTAACATCAAAAAGTCAAAAGTGATGAGAGTGGCCATGATGAGAGCTGAAGTCAAAATTATAAAAATGGTGCGAAATTGGAACAGATAATAAATGTTAATTGCTGTGATGATTGTTGCTCGCAGGCGATGCTGCAGCAGTTACGTGACATGAGTATACTGTAGATGATTGTTGCTCGCAGGCGATGCTGCAGCAGTTACGTGACATGGGTATACTGTAGATGATTGTTGCTCGCAGGCGATGCTGCAGCAGTTGCGTGACATGGGTATACTGGACGAGGCTTTGGCTCGACGTGCACTCGAGATGACTGGTGGAAATATTCAGCTCGCTTTAGAGTACATCTTTGACGAAGACTCTATGTACTGATTCTCTGTATTGATTCTATATCGTGGTTCTCTGTGTTGATTCTCTGCCTGGCTTTTATGTCGTGATTCTCTAAGTTCTTTGTTTTGATTGCATGTCTTCATCATCTTCTTCTCTTGAATCCCAATTTAACTAAGGTCGGGATTAGCAACTTTTGTAGCAATTTTTAATAATAATAATAATAATAAAGGTTTAACGTCCACTTCCTCATCCAAGGATTATGTCAGGGACGTCCCTTCAGCACACATCACTACAGGCCACTTTAGAGCCTAGGCACTCACAATCGATCCTGATTGTATGTCTTAATTCTCTTAATTCTATATCTTGCTTCTCCGTCCTGATTCTTGTTTCTGATTCTCCCTCGTAATTACTTCTAACTGTAACTTTTGTATAACTGTTTATGTGTTCTGTTACATTTACTTGTCCAGGACGTCTGTGGTTAGGCCACTGATTAATCTTGAAAGGCACAGTTAAATATATTTCATTAATTGAACAGGTGAAGTGATAAAATAAAAATGCCAATTTTATATTTAATTTTGTAAAGAGCGACAGAGAATTGGTGGGAAACCCGTACCCTACACAAATCCTATCTCTAATTCTTGGATTATAGACGTATCGCTTAAAGTTTAATTCTCAGTGCACCATATCTGAGAATATAATTATCATCACACTAGACGTTGAGATTGTTATGGACGATCAGTGATTGTAATGTATATTTGACTTGATGTTTTGCTCATATGTTGTGTTTAGTATAATTGACTGAAAACACATGTGTTCATTCGTTGTGTTTAGTACGAGTGATAGCACATGTTTAGATATTTATGTATTTGTTTGCGTACTTTTATGGGAACATGAATCTGAAAACAACTGTAACTTCAAGCAACCTTCTGTGACCTATGAGTGTTAATTTACTCCAAGAATAATTTCACTGAAACGAAGAGATGTCATTTGATTATATCGCGCCACACATTTTTGAAAGTAAATTTGTTGTCTTTTAACGTAGTTAAATGCTCTAAAAGTTAGTATGATTAGCCTACTTGCGTCAAAATGCAAGCAAATATTTACAGACTGGGGCAAAAAATAATAATCCCCTTGCGAAATCTCAATAACTTCAACAAAAGTCAAAATATTTTACAAAATTTGTGGAGCTTCTGCAGGAGGAATTTCTGCATATCGTCTGCAAATTTGATGAAAATCTATTGAGCAGTAAAAAAATTACAGCGTTTCTACGAAAAAAATGCAAAAATCAATTTTAACAAGGCTTTTTTTAACAAAAGTCTTAATAACTTGGACAAAACTCAAAATAGTTTTATAAAATATCCGGAGCTTCTAGAGGAGGAATTACTGCATATATCCTGCAAATTTGATGAAAATATATTCAGAGGTAACAAAAATACAGCATTTCTTCTTAAAAAAGGTTAAAACCAGTTTTATCAAGGCTTATTTAAATAAAAGTACCGGAATTTTTTTTCCAAAATTTAGGAATAATTTTAACAGAAGAACGAATTTTAAGCATCTTTTATTGGAGTAGCTAACAAGGTAGTGTAGGCTTATACTCCTCCACTTAAGTAAACGGTCCTTTTCATGGTCGTTATTTTCTTTAAAAAGAAACGACTGTCATATCAAAAAGGATTGTTAAAATTGATTTTAGCATTTTTCTTGTTGAAATGCTGTAATTTCGTAATTGCTGAAAATATTTTAACCAAATTTGCAGGATATACGCAGTAATTCCTCCCATAGAAACTCTGTAAATTTCGTAAAGATATTTGGATTTTTCTGAAATTTATTGAGATTTCACTAGGGGATTATTTTTTATGTCCCAGTCTGTATATTTCTGGTTAGAGTAGACTTATATTTCACTGCAGTTTTACGGCTGTCGATATTCTAGCAATTACTGTCACAGTCTAATTGGTGCTTAAGAAGTCTAATATTGCAAGTATTCATTGAACTCTATAATATTGAAGACTATAATAATGCTACTGATACATAATATATTAATGTTTAATTTGACAATATGGGAGAATGTGACACAAGCAGTCGATCAATCTGAATGTACATGAATGTTTATTCTAACAACTTTCGAATGATATATAGTTAACCAGTTCCTCTCTCTCTCTCTCTCTCTCTCTCTCTCTCTCACACACACACACACACACTATCTCTAATGTTCTGCAAAGTTGCAGGTCCAAGGTTACATATTCCTACTCACATGCTGCTTTTCATGCTCCATAAATAGCACTGAGCTCTCAATCGATCAACGAGTTAATATCTTGACAAGAGACTATGCCTTATTGACATCTTAATGTGTCCTATAGTTTTGGATTAATATGGCTTCCGAGGTAGATTCCCGTCACCTTCCTTGGTTCTTGCACAGTCAGCACTTACGACACCATTTACGGTTGGTCTATTCTTTCGTGACCCTGATACAACACGGCAATGCTACTAGTTACGTGTAATATCATTTTCTTGTAACACGTGTAACGTCATATTGTTACGTGTGAGATATTGGTACGTGTAACATATTGTTACGTGTAACATCATATTGTTGTCCTACATGTGCACAACAATTTTTTATGTAATCATCTAGTCAGTCTTTTAAAAATAGTATTCTACAAGTTGTACAATATTTATAGGTCCATTCTCCCTAAACGATAGACCTACATGAGATCTTCGATTTGCATTTATTTCAGTCAAATACAATTCGAGTTTGTAATAATATGCAATTATATACAATTATAATTAAATGCAATATATATTATATCGATAAATCATTATCGTTGAACCATAGAAACACTGTACCGATATATCTTCTAATCTATCTTACATAAGGCATTTGATTAGGCGTACTATTTTAAAAGATTTGAACAAATACATGGAAATCCTAGCACGTGCAATTCAGCATCTGACATCACGTTGGACCTACTTTAAACTGACAAAATCCCTGTAATTGGTTAGTCTATTTTCGCTAACGATGATATCAGATGATTTTTCTGTTTAGGCCTATGTAAAAATTTTCGAAGTGTGACAGTAGAAATCCAACAATATCCAGATACGAATGTTATGAGGCCTATTATAAATAACAAATAAATATAAGAGTTAATAGAAAATATATCGCAAAATTATTAGATATACAAAATCATCAAATTGGCGTTCTTTTCTGCGCATAGACACGTGATTCTCTGAGATTAGTCTCTTAGCTACCAGGATATTTTTGTGTTTGCAAATCTAAGGTAAGGTTGTGTTCCCGATTCGGAAGCATTTTGCTCTACTAATGGCTAAATTAATCCCGCATTTTTCGCTATACCTCATAATCTCAAACAAGGTCAAAATATATCTTTACCAATGAAATAAAATATTCTAAATTTTAAACGGTGCTCTTACTTTATTTAGGCCTACCTAATCTGGTTATTACACAGAACGCGTCGCCCATACTAGGGAGGCTACATATATTGTAGCAGCAGTGTAATAGAAGTGGTATAGCAGCAGTATTAGAACAACAGTATTGTAGCAGCAGTACTATAGAGCAGCAGTACTAGAGAGAAGTATTGGAGCAACAGTATTAGAGCAGCAGTATTACAGGGACGTATTTATCAGCAGTATTAGAGCAGAAGTATTGGAGCAGCAGTATTAAAGAGAAGTATTAGAGCAGCAGTATTAGAGAGAATTACTGGAGCCGCAGTATTATTGCAATTTGGAGAAACAGTATTGGAGCAGCAGTATTATATCAGAAGTATTGGAGCAGCAGTATTAGGACAACAGTATTCTAGCAGCAGAACGAGAGCAGCAGTATTAGAGCAGAAGTATTGGAGCAGCAGTATTATACACTGTAGCAGCAGAGGAAACCAAAGCGTAAAGCCGATTCGTCGCCTGTGCGGTCACTTGATCAGTTCTGTGTGCTGACTGAGCAGTCTGTTCTTTTAAAGATGATAATAAAAGTTTACTCAATTCTACACGTAATATAAACTAAATAGTGGTATTCGGTTCGCCTAAACAAGTTCGTAGGCTATATATGTTCATGCTTATTCTGGCTTAGCCTATGCACATTAATTGCAAGATTAACATCAAAATAAATGTACACGTATTTAAGGTTAGTATTGTACATCCTGCATTCTGCCACGTACGTGCCTTTTAATACAAATACAAAGATAGCTAAGGGAAGCTTTTCTTGATGAACATTCAGAACAACACTCAGTATGTGCTCCGTGTATTGATTCATTAGTTCAAGGCACGCATATTCTCTCTCTCTTAGTGCACTGCCTATTGGCAGGTCCATGGTATATAATATCTCCACTCTTCTCTGTCTTCCGCCTTCCTCTTTATTTCCACATATGTAGTGGGTCTTTAAATCATCTAGCATACCTAATCTCGGCCTGCCTCTGCCTCCTTTTCCTTCCATTCTACCTTCTATGACCTCTTTTAATAGACCTTCCCCCCCTTAGAATGTGTCCTATCCAACTCTTCTTCCTATTTCTTAATACATTTATCAACTGTCTATCTGTGCCAACTCTCAACAGAACTTCCTCATTTGTAACCTTTTGAGTCCAGCTAATCCTCTCCATTCTTCTCCAAATCCACATTTCCAACGCCTCCAGTTTCCTAATATCTTCCTTCCTTACGGTCCATGTCTCACATCCATACAATAGCGTGGTCCAAACCAAAGTTTTCACTATCTTTATCTTTTCACTATCTGTGTCTTTAGACTTATTGTTAATAGTTCTTTTCTATTACCAAAGGCCGCTTTTGCTTGTGCAATCCTACTGCATATTTCCGTCTCACATTTCCTGTCATCGGTTATAGTATGACCCAAATATTTGAAACTCCTTACCTGTTCCAATTTCGTACCATTTATTGTGATATTAACTTCAACTTTATTATTGGATACTCTCATAACTTTCGTCTTTTTTGTATTAATCTTCATGCCATATCTCAATGCCGTATCATTCAGCCTATCCATTATCTTCTGCAGTCCAATCTCGCTGCACGCTACCATTCCTTGGTCATCTGAAAATCGTACATCTTGTAATAAATTCCCTCCTACTTTTATTCCTTCTGCCAAGTCTTCCATGGCTTCTTCCATCATTGCCTTAGCGTAACTGTTAAAGAGCTGCGGCGAAATGCTACATCCTTGTCTTACTCCACGTCCTATTTCACCTTCTTCTGAGTATTCTTGTTGGATTTTGATTACTGCTCTTTGATTCATGTACAAGTTCAAAATTAGTCTTCTATCTCTCCAGTCAATTCCAATTATTTTTAAGATATTCATCATCGTTATCCAATCAATCCTATCAAAGGCCTTCTCGAAGTCTACAAAGCATACAAAAACGTTATTTCCATATTCTAAGCTTCTTTCGCAAAGAACCCGCATTACCCCTATTGCTTCTCTTGTGCCGCATCCTTTCCTAAAACCAAATTGTGTCTTGCTCAGTAACATTTCTGCTTTCGACTGAATGTGATTATTTACTATCTTTAATAAGATCTTCGATGCATGAGATATTAAACTGATTTTTCTGTAATTCGAACATTTCACAGCATTGGCTTGTTTGGGAATTGGGATCGTCACTGACTTGGTAAAGTCGTCTGGCCAAATACCTGTATTGTACACGCATATTATAGTCTATAATATGCAGATTGTCAATAGTTAGAAATTCAGAGATAGTTTTTGGTTGCCTATCCTATCTCTACATTGGACTGTTGTTTGTTCCTAAGATGTGTTCAGTTTTCATTTGGAGTAAAAATAAAAATAATACTGCCAGGGACGTCCCCATCACGTTAGTCTCCTATAAATCGATACAACCAAACTATTTCAAAGAGCTTGTGCTGAAGAGAAAGAAAAGATATCCTAAACGGTTCCTATCCGGTGATCCAAAAACCATTAGGCCAAGATGAGTGATATAACTCTAGGGTGAGAAGAGATGTGTTTTCAGCCTACTATAGAAAATGGAAATAGTGGAACAACTAAAGATAAGTGTTTTATATAGCAATTTTCTAATGGGGCCAATGTGACGTCGTATAGTAAAATCTCAATTAATTTTTTTTATTTTTGAATCGCTACATTCAATGTAGGCTCCCATCTTTATAGAAAAGACTATAGGGCCTAGTTTACATGACTGAGACGTCAAACACAATATAGTGATTCTTTGTTGTGATATTTACCACTAAAAATGTTGATGCTAAAATGTCTGCCCTTAATTTATGTAAGGAATTCTTTATTTGAAGCGCAGTAAATTTGATGTTAAATCATGAAAGTAGTTTATACGTCACAACTAAGTATTTAGAGTAAAATAATCTTGAATTATCTTCATTTTGTTTTAATATAAATTATTCTTTTATATTATTATTCCAGAACTCAACAAAGATGCTTTATCTTTGGATAACTCTTTTGTACTCGTTGACGTTGAGAAGCAGTGGAGACATACTCCGTGGTGTTCCGGATGAGCAGAGATTACTGGAGCGGCTCTACAGGAACTATGATTCCAACATACGTCCTGTCTACAACTCCAGTCACGTGATCAACGTCAAGTTCAGCATTTCTTTAATACAAGTTATCGACCTGGTCAGTAATGACCATGATGTTAATAGCCTCAATAGCCTTAATAATTATAAAATTAACGTCATTACAATATTAGCATTATTACAATATTGGCATTCTTACAATAATAGCATTATTTCAATACTAGCATTATTACAATACTAGCATTATTACAATATTAGCATTATTACAATACTAGCATTATTACAATATTAGCATTATTTCAATACTAGCATTATTACAATACTAGCATTATTACAATATTAGCATTATTTCAATACTAGCATTATTACAATACTAGCATTATTACAATATTAGCATTATTACAATATTAGCATTATTACAATACTAGCATTATTACAATATTAGCATTATTACAATATTAGCATTATTACAATATTAGCATTATTACAATATTAGCATTATTACAATACTAGCATTATTACAATACTAGCATTATTACAATATTAGCATTATTACAATACTAGCATTATTACAATATTAGCATTATTTCAATACTAGCATTATTACAATACTAGCATTATTACAATATTAGCATTATTACAATATTAGCATTATTACAATACTAGCATTATTACAATATTAGCATTATTACAATATTAGCATTATTACAATATTAGCATTATTACAATACTAGCATTATTACAATATTAGCATTATTACAATACTAGCATTATTACAATATTAGCATTATTATAATACTTGCATTGTTACAATACTAGCATTATTACAATATTAGCATTGTTACGATAATAGCATTATTATAATACTTGCATTGTTACAATACTAGCATTATTACAATATTTGCATTACTATAATATTAGCATTTTTGCTATATTATCATTATTACAATATTAGCATTGTCACAATATTAGCATTGTTACAATAATAGCATTATTGTAAATATTAGCGTTGCTACAATATTAGCAGTATTATAGGAGGTGTGAATATAATGCTACTGAAAAGTAAACAGAAGCAGAGAAGTTTTTGAAAAATAAAAAAGTACATATAAACATAACATAGGTTTATATCGACACAAAATTATCTCATTTTGTAGATATATAAATCTTTATATGTACATCACAATATAGTGCGGTAGGGAAATATTGCAAAAATATTTTGTTAGCTTTTAAAAATAATTGACTTAAATATGTGATTTTATAGTACTTCCTTAATACAGGTACAATAAAACTTTGTAAAATATTAAATGTTAAATACTTTTAAAATATTTAAGACACAAGCATGTTTATTGCATATTGTTTATTATTTGTTACTTATTATAGAATATTTTATTATTTATAGTAGTCAAACTGAGGAAGGAAATGGAAAACCATCTCAGAAGCCATATTTTCTTCAAAAAATTGGCTATTTCAGGAAGTTAAGGTGTGCTAAAAGCATAAACTTCTATGACTTACATGTATGTGGACATACATGTGTGTGGACATGTACGTATGTCTTAACGTAAGTCGGTAAGACACTCGACCGCGGATCAGTAAATGCGGGTTCAAATCCTGGGCTCGCCCGTCACTGACATCGCTTTCGAGTGAGGAAACTGACGTTAATCTTAGCTTTACCAGCTCTATGCAAAGCGATTAACTTGTTAATCTATGGAGTGCTTTCTAATTAACGCTTGAATGCAGACTCAGTATGAATATGTGCCTTGGACCTGTCCCTTTGTGAAGCAATAATAATAATAATAATATTAATAAAGGTTTAACGTCCTTTTCCTCATACAGGGATGATGTCAGGGACGACATAGAAAGGGAGAGAGGAAGAAAGAAAGGGGGAGGGAAAGAGAGAGAACGAGAGAAGGAGAGAGAGATTAGTAACAAGGTTCTAATCGCGTCCACCTCCCGCTCGTATCTTCTTTGAAGAATTTCTAAGCCAAATCTTCATCCAGTTGTATAATAAAATTACTAATGACAATGAAGTTTTATTTAATTTGAAAATAATTTCAATACAGTTTTCCTTCAGTTATTTATAGTATACATGTAGGTCTATTTATAATAGGTCTAATCTTAATTGAATTCAATTGCAAAGTAAAACAATAATGACTTCAAGCTTCTAAATTTGAAGAATGCAGTAAAACAACATTTGAATAATCCATTATATAATAATCTATATATATAGGCCTAGGCCCAAGTGATGATGTATTACTATTATTTTTGTAGGCTTTCGATATTGGTAAATTTCCATACTTTTAAATGCATCAAAATTGACTTGTTTGAATTAAGGATATTGGCATCTTATAGTATATTGAAATAGATATAAGAACATTATCTAAAATACTAAGCAACTTTAAAAATAATCAGAAATTGCCTCTTAAAATACTTACTTCCTAATGTCTACAGGTAAATATTCTCAGAAAGTATTTCAATTGTACATTTATTGCACGGATTGTCTCGACTCTAGTTGGACTGGGATTCATGGATAGATGATGATGATGACCTTATTACACGAATCAGAGGAATTTCTAATGGGCAACGAGTCGCTATATATGGAAAGAAACTCTATCGGTTTTTAATTTATAGCCGCATAGAAACCTGGAATGAAAGTCGCAGAAAATCTGTATCACTCAGATGAAGCTTCTGTTTTGCATATATTCGTATTCCTCGAGTCTGAGATCAAACAGTTCTTCAAGAAGCAATAGTCATTCACTAGAAGATATTCATTAGCGTGCATGCGGAATTGCAGATTATCCTTTCGATTAACATAGCACTGACTGTAATTACTCCACTGAGAGTATTTGTTAGTGGGACAGATTTAACTTACAATTCAAATGAGCAATTTAAGGATCGTTTGCTGTATATAGCATTGTTTACAACGAAATAGTAAGGAAGCCGATGTTATACTTAAGTATTACGTCCATAATAGACAATTACAAGATGACATATGTTAATATCATGGTAGTGGAGTATCGAGATAATATTGGATTATAGACAAATTATTGGACTCTCTCTCTCTCTCTCTCTCTCTCTCTCTCTCTTAGTGCACTGCATATTGGCAGGTCCATGGTATATAATTCTTCAACCTATTTCTATCCTCTGCCTTTCTCTTCATATCAACATATGAAGTACATGTATTTATCAAATCATCCAACATCCCAAGTCTGGGTCTTCCTCTAACCCTTCTCATCCCATTCTTACTTCAATTACTTCATTCAGCAAACCATTCCTATCAGTATATGAACCATTCAGTTGTATTTGACTCAGACATATAGAAGACAAAATGAATATAGGAGACTTCAATCTTCTAAAACTCTTTACCCACCCTTGATTAATATTAGATGATTATGACAGTTGAGCGTTGTTACGACCAGCTTTGAATATGACTAAATTAAGAATCGTTGAATGTTGAGACAATGTTACGTTTTTAAATAAGCGAGAATCTAGAGTATTGCTATACGTGTACTCTTAACTCCTAATGGGGGATAGCTCTATTAGTGTGGAGTCTAATAAAATGGAAATTTCTATCGCATAAACACAGGATGTTTATTGTGATGATACTAATACTGTTCGGTGATACGTTGATACATCAGTAGCTCGGAGATTTACCGGATCACGGATACGGAGTGATGCAAATCCGACTCTAACTGGAAAGCCTAGCACATTACAATGTAAGCGTGACAACTCGGTTGTTCAAGCGCTGTGAAAATCTGTGTCGAAGTATTAAGTTTAGTGGCCGACAACAGTTGTTGTTGCTGCATTCATTGGATGCAGATGCCGCATTTCACGTTGCTAATTGTTAGAAAGACAACGGGAAACTACAAGAGAAGCCATATTTTCCCAAGCTATATGTATATGCCCATAGGCTACATAAGGTATCGTAAGGTATGGATAAAGAATAGTCTTTTGTAAAGGGATTCGCTTGTTCATCTATGGAGTGCCCTATATGAAGCGTGAAAGCTGACTCTGAGTATGAATAAATACATTGGACCTACCACGTTATATAACGCAAGAGAATGAACACTAACTTAATACTTTATCAATTCGTGTAATATCCTTTCTCTATTTTTGTGTTTTCTTTATTTTGTGGAATCTATCTCTATTTTTCCAATTTTATTTTTAATACGATTACCCTTTTGGAAAGCCATCACCCCTTAGACCATGACCCGCCCAGTACTCATTCCATTATCATTAACTTTTAGGCGATTCACTGTGAGCACAGCAGAAATTAATCACTGTATCACATGATGAGAAGTGTCGGGCAATATTAAACTATGCGAAAAGCTTTCTATATAATTAAATTCTGGACTTGCATGCGCAAAATCGAATTAACTTTCGTTAAATGAGATTGAGATATCTTATAAATATACAATTTATCTTTAGATGAAATAAAACCTCTGAGGGTTTAAGTTTCCTTAATCTTTATTAGTATATGCTTAGTAGGTTATTTTATATTATATTTCTTAGTATCCGCGTTGTCGACTCGTGTGAAAGATTCCCTTTTATTTTTCACGCCTACACGTCTATTCTTAAGTTTCAGAATCCAGTATGAAAATCAATGACTAATACGTGTATGCATGTATTGCGGTTAATACAATGGCTCTAATAACGACATTTTCCTAGGCTGGAATTAAAAACTAGAAATTGTCAACTAAAAAGTAATTCATGCAATGTTTTGAATAATTGCAGTCCTTCAGGCGTGTGTTAAAATTATACGAAAATTTATATCTGAAGTAAATTATGATATACAATGTCATGTTTTGTACTTAATAGTTTTATTGCAATTCTTGGTGTAATTTGTAGAATGAAGACGAACAATCACTAACAACAAGCATGTGGATAGATCAGGTAAGTAAGCGATTCGCTTGTAGTGATCGGTTGCATTAGCTTTAGTTCAACAACTGTTTTCTTGGTCGCTTGTTCTCATCTAACAACAGATATTGATATAACAGATTTTAGTTTTTAATCACATCAAAACTAAGCTTTCGTCACTTCTAAATGGATGATCATTGTTCAAGTAATCAAGTTTCATATAATTCAGAATATCCTCAATGTTTTCATACCCATTAATGTTCCTACAGCTACTTGTTACAAGTGAACCCAATCGTAAATGTCTATTCCTTTAATAGTATTCAATTGCAGCCTTTAGTTCGACTAAGCGTGACTAGAGGTATAATCTCGATGTCTTTCTCAGTAAGAACCTGCTCTTTTGGCTTTCTCTCTCTTCAGTGCACTGCCAAGTGGCAGGTTCAAGGTACATATTCATACTCAAAGTATGCTTTTTCGCTCCATATGAGTACTCCTTAGATAAACAAGTTAATCCCTTTACAAAGTCTGTGCCTTATCTATACCTTACTTTGCCTATCGCTTTGGAAAAGTAGGGCTTTTGAGATTGTTTCCCGTTGCCTTCCTCAGTAAGATGGATCAATATAGCTTTATGTTTTAGCTTTATGAATTAAATTAAGGGGCATTTCAGTAGTCCAATTAAAACTCTCAAATATGCCTATTCTGCTTTGAAAAATTATAGTTCAGCTAATCTGAAACATACGTATACTAGTAACTTTTACTGAAGTTACATCAACTGCAGACAGGAAAATCGATAAGAAATTAAAATTTTAGGCCCAGAATGTTCTTGCGTAAATATTCCAAATTCAACAAATACAGTGTATATGTTGCTTCTGTATCTTCTGCACAAAAAACTTGATTTCTTGCTGAAGATGTGTCGCATTCCTGTAATGGGAAAATACTAAGTATTTTACAAATTTTATTCTAAAAATTTCAATCTCTAACGCCTTACTTTTCCCTTTAGTTAACTTGCGGCAGCCATTGAATGAAACGAAATTATTGATTTTTACAAGATGCCGTATTCAGATGGTTTGGAAAAATGAATAATGATAGCAAATATTATTATACGTGTAAATATTTATTAAATTAGTCAGTAAATCTTAAAAGAAACGAAAATAGTGCTGGCTTGTGACAACTGTGTCTGATTAAATTTTCTGTTGCGTTGATAACATGAGCCACTTAAGAATTCGATTAATTAGGCCGACCCTAGATTCAGTTTAATGTCTCAATAGCTTAGTGGTTAGCGGCGTCAGGTACGTCATAAAATTTTACATGAGCGATCCTCAGGTAAATTGAATTCTCCTGGGTTCCATTCTCGGTGTCGCTGATCTGAGAGTAAAATCTGGAACATTATACAAAAAATTATGGAACGGAAAAGAGACTAAATTGCCTAACGGTTTTACACACGTGGTATTAAAGGTGATAGATATCAAAATCTTTTCACTATTATGCATGTTATGTGATGTTAATGCCGCCAATTGCTGTTGTTTAACATAGCACATTTTAAGAAAGCAAGTTTATGGCGTCTTGGATAACATTTATCAAATATAAGTTCTCATTCCGCAAAAATGTCCAATTGACACTCAGTAGCATACTTACCTGCTAAGCAAGAATCTTAGATTCGATTCGTTATATAGCCGTGCCATTTGTCGTGTCTGCATCGTATGATGCGAATATAGATGTTTAGTATATTTAGCGCTTGTTAGAATTATTGTCTTATTCTAACTACACGGTGGAATGAATAACGCAGGAAAACTGAGGTAAAAATATTGGTGACATCCCTTGCAAGTGGTCCCCATTTCCGTTGTCTCGGTGGCACTTACTTCTCTGGTCTTCGGGCCTATTTTCAAACTTATCAAGGTAGCTTGGATAAAATAGTTTTCGTCAATTGTAAAATATTAATTAGCACACCGCTATTACTTTAGTTCTAAATAACATGTATTAATAAATGTATGTAATTTATTTGCTACATTTTAATAGTTTTATTCCGTCGACACATTAAATGTTGCTGAAGGTAATTAACTCATTGAAACTATTTAATCTATAAGGGACATGTATATTTTGTATTTGTGTTGAAAAATACGCAAAAATTGTAGAAAATTCAAATGCTCGAGTGTTTGCTCTTGAAAAGAGCGACATGTATTTAAATCCTCGATAAGTCGGTAATATGTGTATATACTCAGGATCCTGGAAGGCTAATCATATATCCGCGCTATCTTCTAGTTTAGCGCTGTGTTGGTCATACATAAGATTAATGATCACGGAGAGAAGAGAGATTAAACAATCAAAAAAATGAAAAGAGGTGTTATAGTTCGATTCCGATCATTGCACGACCATTGAAATAATCCATTGAAATAATCCATTGAAATAATCCATTGAAATAATCCATTGAAATAATCCATTGAAATAATCCTCACTAATTTATAATCGATGAAATATTAATTTGATGGTTTGGTTAGAACTCAATCAGTTAGATATAAATCAGTTAGATATAAATCAGTTAGATATAAATCAGTTAGATATAAATCAGTTAGGTATCAATCAGTTAGATAGCAATCAGTTAGATATCAATCAGTCAGATAGAAATCAGTTAGATAGAAATCAGTTAGAAATCTGTTAGATATCAATCATCCTCTGTCGTTAAATCAACCGAGGGCTAATACTCTTCATGTTCTTCAATATGTCAGATTTAGAACTTAATGAATTCTTCATTATCTCAAGTTTAGAACTTAATGAAAGTCTCAAGGTCGTGCATATTAACCTATACATATGTGCTTATGTCGTTGAAAATACCTTTTTGACTGAAAAGTTTTGTAAGTCAAGTTTTATACAAAAAAGTCATATTTCTTTTTCAGCCGATCGGTCTGTAACACGCCTAATATAAAAGTTGTCTGTCTGAACTCAAAATTGGAACGCTGAATATCTAAAACTTTGCCAAAATCCGTCCCTTTTTTCCGTGACCGTTCCAAAACTCCATGTAAGACGATAATTAAACTTTTGCCGTATTAGAGACCTGATCTGCAGCTGATTTACCGGTATGTCTGATATGATATTTTAGCTCAATAGCCCCCGATGTTGTCCTGAACGGCAGCAGCATAATAATAACAATAATAATAATAATAATAATAATAATAATAATAATAATAATAATAATAATAATGACTTCATAAACGAATTAGGCAGGAGAACCAACGCTATTACAGGCGACCAACGCGAAAATCCTTTCTATGACAGCGCCTGTCTATCGCACTCTGGCGCTTTAATGCTGTCTGCGTTCGTGGCACATTGGCGAATGCGGGCTCCCAGAGCGTAGAGGAATTATTTTAAATATTTATTTTTCATCTTTCTTTCAATTAAATAAAGTCTTCCTTTTATTTTATTTTTTTAGCTCAGGGCCCTATACAGCCCAGGGCAATAAAAAAAATTATTATTATTATAAATGTTATTATCATCATTATTGCATCCTGTTCGTATCTTATTCTTTATATTCTACTGTAGAACAGCTCATCGTTAACCTTTCACAATCACTGACGCGATTTTATTGAACACAACTTCTTTAACACATCCTCTCGCTTCCAAACAAAATACGTGACAAAACCCGGACAGACCTGCAACGAGCAGGTTCATCTGAGGCGCATGATTGCTCGAATCAGCTTGCGAGCCGCACGTACTCCCTGTTTACTCATCCAAACCAGTGACTTCAATGAGTCTCGCGCCATCAGCTCAAGTCCCTTCGTAGCTGGCAAAAAAGTCGACGTTAAACTGGGCATCCGTAGTTCAATTGTATCGAAGCAGGTTGCTTTGATTGGTTGTTCTTTCTCTTTTAAATAATATTTTGAGTTGCTCTTTCCATTTGCAATAATATTTAGAGTTGCTCTTTCCATTTGAAAAAATATTTAGAAAATCTAAGTTCTATAAAAATCTAAGTATTTCTATAAATAGAAATGAAAATCAAAAAATTACTATTAATTTTATTAAATGTACATGTAGCATTAGGCCTATAACTTCTTAGTTCTGCTTTCAGGGGACTTTTTCGCTATTGATTATCAGAAATGTTGCATTCTCGATCATATATCATTATGCTAGAATATTTTGCCTACGAGCTCAATTCTAGATTTGGATTCATGTGAGTTAATTTATCTTTTATGTTTGGCTAATTAGTTGAGGAAGTTCATAATGCAAGTTACTGTCCGTATTATAGTATTATAGTAGTTGTCTCATTGCATTTATTTTGATTTTCATGTCTAAATAACAATTTAGACAATTGATACCAAAATGGTCTAATTCATGTTAGTAGTATTGGTCATTTAATTCTTCCTTTACATATATTTCATTAATCAATAACAGTGTGAACTGTAAAGTATTGAATTTTTGTATCTTGTTTTAAATAGTTTATGTCCTTACAGCTTTATAATTTGATAACCATCTAAAAGGCTATTATATATTATATTATTTCAATGACGGCTAATTTCCTTTTGTTATTAGTTTAACAGCTACTGTAGAATCTTTTCTATAATAAGCGAGCAGCAGACTGAATGGTTTGCAGTGAAACGATATTCTATTTTTATAAAAATTACTGAAATTTCGATTTCTACTATTTAAATTGCTATTTAAATAATAATTTAAAACCATAAAATGCCGCGACACCAAGTTTACATGTATATGACTTCTGTTTCCTTGCCATAGATGTCATTTCATGGCCAGTTTAACCTTCTTTCAATACACGGCACACAGTTTATTGAGTAATATGAAGTTATATAGAGCCTGTCAAGACTTGACTCAGGCTTGAAGTAGCCTGAAGTGTTATACCTTTGGGGTTGACTTACTGCTAACTGATAATGGATATGGCAAATAGATATTTTCTATAAACAAAAGAAAAACTATTTGACTAGAAACTATATAATAACTCGAACTCTACTTCTATATCTTAAAAATAATACGGTTAAATTCACTTGCAGGATGCTCTAATGAACTAGTCCACATTTCATAACCCTGCTATAACCCTACGTAGGCGACACCGCCTTGAGCAAAGCTAATGCATCATTATTACTTTCTCCTCGGCTTTCCTGAAACACTGCATTCAATGACTGATACATTTAGCCAGCTTGCAAATGAGTTATAGAAAATTTCTCATCTGCAATGCTGTGCTATGCTTAATATTTGCATAAAAATTTTATTATAACTATAAACTCAGTTTAAGTTAGCTTATAATTGATTTTTTAAATTAATATGCCAGCATGGCAGTCAGATGTTATTAAATTCCTTGTAAGTAATTTCATATTGTTTAAAATGCGCTCATTCCCTGCCGTGAAACAATATTGCAAAGTTCAAGTAATACTAACTGAGATACAAGATTTAAAGGAAATAATGAATGGCATATCGTAGGTCATTCTATAAAAATTTAAGACATTCATTATATAAGATATTGATCAGAGTGATATTTGAATAACTTTCAATGCTTAATATCACAAAGCTTCGAAATTTATGACTTACTGTCTTATGAATAGTTTTAATTATAGATCTGTGCTTTCAAATATCAGCCTAGTCCTTTGAAGACGTTAATTATTCCTTTCTTATAATATCTCATTGAGTAACAATTGGAGTACTTTTCTTCAGAAGCTCTACTTCTTTGGTGCTTATGGACATTCAGTACAAGATGAAAATTACCGTAGTACCATAAAAATCCCACATATTCTACACGTCAAGACATGTAGAAGCTTCTTAATAAGCTAAGCCCTATGACGTAAACCATCTGCATTGGAAACATACGATATCATTGTAATTACTTGCATCTTAAAACGTTAATTTGGTTGACAAATCCCTCCTTTTTTTGTCCTGCTGTAAGAATTAAAACCAAAGAGTGGTCCAATCAGTAAAATAGAGTAATCATTTTATTTGAGAATTAAAAATTGAAATAACCTAGAAGTTTGCGATGCCTTTTGGCCTGCTTTTTAAGGAGTTTTGAATAAAAATTCCACTTACTTTCGTTACGTTTTAGTAGGTTTTTCCGGTAAAAGTAGTCTCTAAAGGACTATATTCAAACCGGGAGATAAATATAATAGGACCATTTGGGTTAAATTAGATCTATACAGAGAATCTGAATATGAATCATGTTTATGTCACTTTAATTATCAACAACCTTACAAATAAAGCATGTACATTTATATGAAGTGAAAAGGGACACAAAGGCCCGAAAGCACTGACGTGTGCCCCAAGATCAAAGCGGTCTGTTTCGATGTTTTATTGCATTTAATTTATCAGATAATATTCGAGAAATTGCTCTTAAAGATTCATTTTAATTTATTCCATCGTACATGTTTTACAGAGTAGCCTATTATTTTGTCATTGTTTCTATTACTAATTATTAGTAATTTTCGTAAGTAAGTCTTTTAGTAGTGTTTTTATATGAGATGCTTCATGACTAAATGAATTTGACTATGACTGCATAAATTGTTACTTTTCAATTCGCATAAGAAGAGTGCTATGAATGCAGCGTTGTTTGTGCATACTGATAGCATATAGCTGTCTGACGTGTAGAGTCCCAATCGATTTAGTTAATCAAATCCCTTGATGATTCAAATTATGATTCCGTATTATTAATTACTTATTTATCTAAAGACTTCTCAAGATAATAGATGGTATATTTTTTATCAATGTTTAAAATCTAAATTAAATAGCAAATAATCTTAAAACTATATGAAAACTTCTGCATATTGCTGACTTCTATGCGATACACATCAATAAGGTTACATGTACTGTACGCCAAATTTAGTATCCCGTTTTAAAATCTCAGAGCTCTGTTAGGTCAGCCAATCGCTATTTCTTGGTTCAGTTCTTGTGTTACAGCGGCGCTATAGAATGAACGTATGGACTGAAAGACGGCGGGTATTGATGAACACAAATGGCGTATAATTAGATCATTTGATTGGATCGCTCAGGCTCTGAAATCCTGAATGTAATATATTCGAGTCCATTATGATCTATAATATAAAGGATATTAATAAGAAGATGTTAAGGATAATTGTGAAGCCTATTGGATGAATGACGTTCTTGATAAAACTCTTGCCTTGTAATCAGGATGTCACTAATTCAAACTCCTTTTAAACGGCTCTGAGAGAACACTTTTAATACTTTTGGTACGAATATAGAACTGAAATTAAGTTTTATATCTCTATAGCCTTCTATTTGCCCACACCCAGTCACTTGGTTTATTTCTATGGAATATGAAGAAATATTTGCATAGAAGAAGAATAGAAAGCTAACAGAACTGAAATTATATATATTGTACATATCATTAGTAAGCGAAAATTTTATATTAGATGGTATGAATACAGAAAAATTCAACAACTACATGTACAAAAGTATTATAATGTTATTGTTTCAACGGACCGGTTGAGATTCGAAAACGCGGTCTTCGTGATATCGAGAAAGATTGTCATTTTCTGAATCATCCTATCTGAATTCAACTATCTAATTGCCGCTATCTGATTGCCACTATCTGATTTCCACTATCTGATTTCTACTATCTTAGTAATCATTCTATCTTATTCAATACTATACTTGAACTGAAGACAAGACTTATAATCTTCTCAATCAATCCATTTAGCTTTTTGAGATTTATCTCATCTCATTTCTTATCCATTTTGAGAATTTGAATGAATTTAAGGATTTACAAATTTTTGTATCGAACATAGAGATCACAAGGCAGTTTCTCTCGTAACATTTAAATGTGGTAATTTAAATTTTAGGTAATTGCACATAGAGTATATATAATCATACAAAAATGTATTTTACCGTAAATGTATTTCTAGTGTTAGTAATCATTCATGTAAATCAGACTTTATTCCATTTCCTTTTTCATTACACGAACAAACCAAAAATGAATTATGGACAAAGTCCGGAAGATGGCAACACAATTAATTAACGTGAATCAACGTATATCAATTAAACTGTTCAGTTATACTCTGTAGTCTACACTAATTGTTAAGCTAACGATGGAAATATACTATATTTTTGCTGGATACGTAATGATATTTGCCTAGTAACGTCTTTGAGTCATTATTCGAATATTTTAATGCAACTTTAAATTGTTCACACCAGAATATATAAAGAGAACACAATTCACCGTGAAGTAGGAATACGTTGTTCCAGCCTTAGAGACCTATTGTCAACGCAAATCACTTTCAGTTAACGAAAATCTACAAATCCCGGTGGACGCAATGTCGACAAATATTACATAGATTTAGAACAACATTGTTCTATTCTGAAAATCCTAAAATATTTTGCAGCCTCACCTTTATATTTCATCACTGACTAGCAATATATTTTACTTCATTTAATTGAAGAGAGTTTGGAACAGTAGGTTTCGAAATTATGGAGTTTTATCACAAATTAGTTCCATCCTGGAACTAATCCATTCTGGATGTCTTCGATATCATCTTTAGATATATTACATATACATGTATTTCATATTGGTATTATTTATTTTGGATATATTGTAATTAAATAGGCAAACGAACGTTACAATTAATTATTTTCACAATAATAATTTTTCGGTATTATTATTATTATTATTTTAAATTACCTCGAGTGTAATGAACCAGAAGTTTGATAAACGATATAGCTGAATCCCGCCCGGTTATTCAAGGTCATGTAGTTGCTTAAAAGTATTGCCGAAGCAAACTGCATTAATTCTTTGCAGTCTTCGAAATACTTTTGTTTGGTCTCAGGTTCTTCGCCGGTTTGCTCTGCGAGAAGTCTGCCCGTGTCATTAGTGAAGTCAGCTCGATAAGAATTCATAGAGGCAATGAATCCGTAGCAACGTCATACCCTAAGAACAGATCACGGTGTTTATCCATTTTCTTAGAGGCGGCTAGTTCAGCACTCCGCCCACAGTGACTGAATTGTGTTGAGGTAAGAGTTCGCCATAATGTCAATAATGACCGTGACGTCCCATACGGCAAATTAACCGTTGCACCAGGGCACTACGGTTATGCCGTCCGGGCGCTTGCCATCTAACCTAGACAACCCGCTTGGTTAATTCGAGGAAGAGATGCCCGCTCGCGAAAGGGCTCGCCATATTATGTTGTTTAAATCGTGTTAGTGAGACATTCTAACTGAGCTGCGTTTGCAGAGGAGACCGTGGAGACCTAAAACGTCGACTTCCTGACCGCAGGGGAAAATGCCACGTTAGCAAGTTTTGGCTCCTAAGCGGTAGCTGACAGCCACTCGAATTGCCTCATTGTCTCAGAAAAGCCCACAAGATGCAATGGGGAGAGCGTGAAGCCAGTCAAGGAGTCGAGCTCTATCTATTGCGTTAGAATGGGACTCCTCAGGTCGAGTATAGTTTAGATCAACTATAAGTCTCTCCCAAGATATTCTGGTTGCTGTCGGAGGTAGATGGCGGAACACGTGTGGTGAGGCCGTTTTAATATTACTATTTATTTTTTTATTGTCATTATTGCTAATATTATTACTTTTTATTATCAGTTGCATAAACTCTATTGGAGACTTTTTTTATTGCACTTCTAAAGCCATTGTTTGTGTAAATGACGATATTCTTATCTCAACGTGTGTGTATCGCAGGAGTGGACGGACATAAGATTGGTCTGGGAACCAAACGACTACAATAATCTCAATGCGCTACGTCAGCCTACAAGCAAGCTTTGGATGCCAAACATCATTCTCTACAACAGGTCAGCAATGTTGATTACATAACTTTACAGAAGCTCTTAGAGGGCAGCACCCTTATTCTGAATATTTAATGTGACAACAGTGATCATTAAAAGATAGACGTATGACTGTCTTCATATATCTATTAGTAAAAATTGCAGTTGTGAATAAAATCACCACTGGTTGGTGCTAATCGTCTCACTCTCTCTCTCTCTCTCTCTCTCTCTCTCTCTCTCTTAGTGCACTGCGTACTGACAAGTTCATGGTATATAACGCCTCCACTCTTCTCTGTCTTCCGCTTTCCTCTTCATGTTCGCATATGAGTGGGTCTTTAAATCATTTAACAGTCCTAATCTCGGACTGCCCCTGCCTCTGTTTTCTTCCTGGTACTTACATTTTTCCTTCCTGGTATCTGTAAATGTGAACGTAAGTGTAAGTGTGATATGTATCTGTAAAGATTGTAAGACCTTCGTTACATGTATACGATGCTTAGTGCTGGAGACCCGGTGGAGGGGTACGGATCAGCCCAGGCGATCCTGCACAACGATGGACGTATAGTCTGGTCTCCACACGCGAAATTCTCCAGTTCATGCAAAGTTGACCTGACGTTTTTTCCCTACGACAAACAGATCTGTTCACTCAAATTTGGCTCATGGATATACGACAAGAATCAGGTACACTTACTTGATACCTGATGTAATTTAATCCGACATGCTGCCCTCGGATTCTCAAAAAGTATCCGCTGGATGACCGATTTGAAAGTACACCTGGTCTAACGAGGCACAATATGAGTAGGGGTTTAAATGGCTGTGGGACATCTCTGAAAACATCATTGTCATTAGGCAATAAACGTTAAATTTATCCATTCTCTTATTGTAGAAGTAACTAGAAATCTGTTAAAATCCAATAATTTAAAAATAACCTCCGCGAAAATATCTGCGTATTGTGCTTGCGTTTCATTTTCAGCAGATGAGAACTTATACTATTTTACTATATAATTTCATATTATGATATACATATTATAGTGCACCGTATATACATGTATAAACAGGAATGTATATATGTATATATATATATATATATATATATATATATATATATATATATATATATACATGTATATATATAAAGCTGGTAAAGCTTATGTTGACGTCAATTCCTCACTCGAAAGCGATATCAGAGACGGGCGAACCCAGGATTTTAAAATTTTAGCCCCTGTCTTTTAAAACTTCATGACATTACCCCTACGCTATTGAGACATTCAAGTGACAAAACTGGCGAAAATTTCTTTTGCCATATTGACTAATTGGTGTAATTACATTTAGATGGACATAATTCAGTCCAGCGCAGCGGTGGACATGTCGCAGTACATCCCCCATTCGATCTGGTCTCTATCTGAGGTCAAGGTCACTCGTAGCGAGCAGACATACCGCGATGACGTCACAGCCTATCCTGACGTCACGGTGACGTTGACTCTGAGACGCCGCTCAACGTATCACGTGCTCAACCTCGTCGTGCCGTGTCTGTGCGTGAACGGTGTGTCAGTGGTCGTGGTGGGGGTAGAGATGAGTGCGAGGAAGAGACTGAGCCTAGGGTTGGCCCTCACCGTGTCCTACTCTCTACTGCTACACCTCACCGCCGAGGCTCAGCCTGCCGTACATGGCACCGTTACCTTAATAGGTTAGAACTTGTTGATAGATGATTTAATAGCCTTCTTAGATGCTGATGATTGACTAATAGTGACTGATGGGTCAAGAAATCACCGTGGAACCTCTGTATTGAGCTGTGCGATGTCTGCATATTTATAGAAGATGTGGATATGGAGAAGAATGGAAAGAATTAGCTGGATTCAAAAGGCTACTAATGAGGAGGTTCTGGAGAGAGTTGGTACAGATGGACAGTTGATAAATGGGTTACGAAATAGAAAGAAAAGTTGGATAGGACACATTCTAAGGGGGAAAGTCTACTAAAAGAGGTTATAGAAGGTAGAATGGAAGGAAATAGAGGCAGAGACAGGCCGAGATTAGGAATGTTAGATGATTTAAGGATCCATTCATACGTGAACATGAAGAGGAAAGTGGAAGATAGAGAAGCATGGAGGCGTTATATACCATGGACCTGCCAGTAGGCAGTGCACTAAGAGAGAGATGTATCTCAAAGACATGGAAATGTAGCCATTCAGCTCCACCTGGTTCAGTTACATTTCTAATGAGTATAGAGTATATCTCTCTCTCTCTCTCTCTCTCTCTCTCTCTCTCTCTCTCTCTCTCTCTCTCTCTCTCTCTCACACACACACACACACACACCTCATCTCTCTTGTAATTCTGTCACATGGCTGATCTAAGGTACGGTACTTGCTGGTTTTTCTAACAGAATAGAGTATAAATCTTCTAACAGTACTAAGTTTTACTGATTGCTTTCGCGTTCACCAGAGAGCTTTCGTTAAACTGACAGTTAAACAGATAAACGTTAAATAGTGACGGAAATGAAACAGGCTAACCTATTCAATAGGATCTTAAAAGGATTTGTCTGTATGGTCTAACAATTGATGGTGATAATGATGCTGGTGCTATAATGATGTTACAATGATATTTTCAGCTTACACATTTAGAAATTATTGCTGAATGAAAATGCATCAACATTTTACTTTTTACAACATTTAGAAGCAAAATCCATAAATCGATTTAAAAGTTCGTACGATAAATATAAGAAGTTGGTGTAATACTGCCCTATGAGTATAATTACTAGTTAGATATTAGGCCCTAATTAAGTATTTCAGGGTGTATAGATATATGTCATTAGGCTAGGTTTAAAATAGATTATAAAGCTATAATTTTCATTCAAATAGCTGTATACCATGCTTATTTTGTAAATACAACTGTGTAATGTCATATCTAGCTTAAATATGTATATTGTGTTAGTTTAGTATACATATAGCCCACTATACATGAATTCTTGTTAGTTACTTGTGTAGGCCTAGTTTTATTAGTGTTAAATAAGTCTTAAACAAGCTGTAATTTGCTTTCTGTCTCAGAAACTGTTATGTTATGTTACTGCTGGTATATTGCAGGTATCTACATAACGTCGTCACTGTGTGTGAGCGTCCTATCGACTCTGCTCAGTCTCTCTGTGCTCCATATACAGCGCAAGAGCAACCAGACCGAGCTCGCTCTTCCAGGCTGGATTCGTTACATCGTTCTCGTTCTTCTAGCCAAAGCCTTGAGAGTAAAACTACCGCAATCATTTCAAACCACAAGACATTTCTTGAAATCTGGGAAAAGATCATCGGGTGCGAACAGAATGAGCTCCTCCTGTGCGGGTACGCAGTCGAGCTACGCCGTGGAAGATCACCCACTGAAGGTTCTACAGAGGGCAGATATCAGCGTGTGCGAGTCATATCAGGATATGACTCATTCGTGGGGAGGTGAAGATTGCAGTCGACATCAGACAAGTATTTGTGAGTGTCCACGTCACCAGGTGGCGAGAGAGTCAGGATGCACTTGTCACCCAGGTGATCTGACAGCCTGTGGCAGAACACCAACCAGTGAGGTGTGCGACTTGGAGGATTTCATGCCAAGAGATATCAATAAGAAAATTCGTCAAACCGGTTGTTCAGACCATCTTGACATATTTAGCGATGGTAACCAATTCCAGAAGCCTGAAGGAGAGATATTTAGTCTTGATTTAAATGCTAAATCTCGTCAAGACTTGAGTCTTAAATGCAAATCACCCAGCGACTATAACGACGCTGATCCTCGTTACAAGGTCCCTATATACGATTTTAACGCAGAAAAAGGTCGCAGTGAATGTCGTGTTGACAAAAAATACTGCAGAAATCATATCTGTGACATAATGTCGTCACACGTGACGTCATGCGATCACAAAGGGTCATGTGACTTGACACTTATCGACTACATGATGACGTCAGACAAAGCTGTGGGTCATGGTCAAGGCTATAACCCGAAGGTCGAATCAAGGTTGACGAGGCATTCTACAAGAGACGATGAGGAACCAGGTTACTGTGGTGATGGATGTTCAGTAGAAAGACGCACTAAGGAGGCAAGTGGGGTTCGCTGCAACGCTGACGTTTCTGACCTCAACCTAAAACAATACACCGTACTGAATGAAATCCTTAAAACATTGCAGATAATGGCCTCTGAAAACAGGAATAGAAACTTTGGAGAAGGCCCAGGAGAAAACTGTAAACATGTCTATGATAATCAGTGGTACCAGGTCGCATTTGTCATCAACAAACTTCTGCTCTACGGGCAAGCACTGATAACCTTTGTTGCTGCGTTCTTCATGCTACTGGTTGCCCCTGCTACCCAACAATAGGGTGATGAATATACAACAGTGTCGAATTGTTGATTTGACAATCAAATAACAATAATTACAGTTTTATTAACTATAAAAACCATGTATTATAGAATTTGATAATTAGGATTTCAATTAATGTTAGAACAATAATTAAAATGTATGCAAGTATATTAATAGTTCGCTTAATATAATTGTACCTATGTCGATAGGATATCCGACAGAGGATCAGTATGTGTGGATTCAAATCCAGGTCTCTATCTCACTGATATCGCTTTGGAGATATGCAATTGACGTTAACATGGCTTTATAGTGGCACAAAGGCACAATGACAAAAATTTCAAAGATGTCTATCAAATGATATCAAAGTTCAAGATTAATAGGCCAATAGCTTAATATTTTAAATGCGAAAAAGGAAAGCGGGTTAAGGTGTCCAACAGCAGATCAATCGGTGCTTGGTTCAAAATCACGTAACAATTGTTTGAGTCTGACTAACAGTTTGATCGATAAAAACGGCATGACGTAGAAGTCGGCATTCTCTTTTTACCGACAGACTGCTATTACATGCTTTAATTAGACATTTACTGAATAGCGCTTGTTAAACCAAAGTTGTTGGAGGTTGTAGAAAACCTGCCTCAATTCTACTGTTAATACTGAATCTAGCAAATAAGAACTAAAGTCATGACAAGTTATCAACCGATCCTGATGCGATTATAGCTCAGGAATTATATTCCCGACGAAATGATCTCAAAGTAAAGTGTAAAATCTAGGACATTCACCAGATCGGTAAATGTATAGATGAAACTGCCTAATTGTTTAAGAAATAAGACCAAATATCAATGATAATAGTAGCTCCCTAACTGCTATTGTTGCTCTTCGTTGCTAGTTTTACATTTCAGTTACAACAAAACATCTTCTATATATAGTTTGAACATTTCATGCAGTGCAAGATGTAAAAAAACTCTGAGAACAATTTTTTTCTATTTAGGCCTACTGGCTAAATTTGCGCAAATATTATACATTTTAGCTAAATAGCTAAATTGTCTTTTAATTATTTAAGCCAAAAATGTACACTTATTCTGATTCACTATATCTGATATTACAATATTGAAAGATGTTACACTAAAGTGTGCATAAAGTATCCGATGTAGGTTATTCCATACGTAAATTTACATTTTAAAAATCCTTCATTACGACACTGTATTTTGGCCTATATCTTTATCGTTCTATACATGCTAAACGTATAGAATCCTGCTTAAATAAGAATCTTTCTTCATTAATTTCAGTATCTAAAATTACAGTACCTATCAATTAGTACTTGTATAGTTATATCAAAACTGGTCTCTATATCAGTCAATGGTGGCATAACTATTTGCATGAGCATATCAGTGCCTGGCTACGTCAGAGCACGTCTTAAGTGTCTATATCAGCTGCCTATCTACACAATGTCATGTGTATAAAACCTATCTGTCACTGCTTATAGGTATATCAATATAACTAATTGAGTCCATACTAATATCTGCAAATATAGTCTGAAATCGAGAGTTGGTACAGATAGACAGTTGATAAATGTATTATGAAATAGGAAGAAGAGTTGGATAAGACACATTCTAAGGTGGGAAGATGTATTAGTAGAGGTCATCGAAAGTAGAATGGAAGGCAAAAGAGTCAGGGGCAGGCCGAGATTAGGTATGTTAGATGATTTAAAGACCCACGCATATTTGGAAATGAAAAGGAAAGCGAAAGACAGAGAAGGGTGGAGGTGCTATATACCATGGATCTGCTAGTAGGCAGTGCACTAAGAGAGAGAGAGTCTGAAATGGCTGCACAGTGTCTAGTGCTGCACTTAACGTTATCAGCACTGTGAGCAAAGTGTTTTAGGTGAGAAGTTTAGCTTGTAGTAGATTCCGTCTAAGGCCAAGGCCATATTAATGTCAGAACCAGGTGATTTAATTTAGAACAACTCCTAACATGTTACAGTGCCACCAAATAGTCCACCAGTCGGTACCGTGCATTCGAGATTATGTCTATAAACAACAATATGAACTGAATCTGAAGGAAATACGATTTATTTAGTCAAACACTCAACAGATACGCATTCGCGAGATAATTAATAATTTCTATGCCGCATATATATATATATATAGATATTTTTAGAAAACACTGGCACTAAGAAAATTTCACAACTCAGCATGCATTCGAACCTATAAAAAATCTTCGCATCTGGCAGAGAGCACAAAATTGTGTAATTAAGGTAAGATCCAGGGCCATCACCAATTATTGGCCTACAATTGCTGTGGGGTGTGGCAAATGTGTTTTTAATAAAGTAAGTTTAGCAAGCATTCTAAATAAGTGTTCTTGCTTGCATACAACAGTCTACATAAAGCACTATTTGTGCAATTATAAAGAGAATTTTACAAGTAATTATTAAATGCCAATATAGAAATAAATAACGTAGAACATCAGACCTACAAATATCAAGAATCAATTATGAAATAAATGCAAAAATTGTAAATGTATAAAAGGATATCAAATGAGAACAAAGTAGCAAAAAGTTAATCTTACGAGATTACCATCATTAAGATCCCGAACACTTACAAGTTACCAATTACAGTCAGCATTGTTTCTTCAGTAAGATTAACAGCAGCACAATCTGTCACATTAAAATTAATCAAGATCACGGCCGTACAAAAACTATAGAAATAATTCGAAATCTATAAATTGAATTTTTAATGTCCATTGCAGGAGATGACATTATGAACGTTATCACTGTAAGATTACTTAAAAAATACTATTGGATTCAGTTTTGCAAGATTGTCTTGCAAATAAAAAATATTATTACACAGAAGAAAAAATGAAAACTTATTTATGAACTAACGGTAATAATACGTCTACATAGCAAATTAGATTTTAAAAATTGATTAAAGTCCTAGTAATAACCAAAATATCATGATTTTCTAATGGAGTAGCAAAAAGAATAAAACGAAAATTACACCAAATTATATAGTAAATCGATCTACAAAACTAGAAAAATTAGAACAAATTATATATATTATACACCAGGCAACCACAGTCGATTATTAAAAAAAGATTAAAGTATTAAAAACTTGTTATTAGGAACAATTTTAATCAATGTGAAATTTTACAAAAGTAATAGCATGGTGCCAAAACATATATGTATAATACTGAAGTAAAACTAGCCTTAAGACGTAATTATAATACTGAAATATATTTTTGGATGTCTACAAAAGTAAAACCAAACCTACCAGTAATACAGACAAAATATGTAAAGAAAATACAATAATTGATCAGTAGAAATTATATTGTAGAAAATAAATGCCATTGAAAATTTAAACAAAAATGAAAACTTGGCTAAGCTAAATGTAAATTATTATAAACATTAATTGGTATGCAGTTTGCAGTTGTATTATGATAATTATCTATATACATAGTGTAACCAGTGGATATATGTGAAATGATGTACAATAGCAACTGTACAAATTTTAAATGTGTGTTTACGTTTACTTTTTTTTACTGTCCGGTGTCGTGTCTGGGTTGTTGAAAAATGAACCAATCAGGGACTGTACGTGTCGTAAAAGGCGACAAAGCACTACGATCCAAACATATGGCAATCGGTTGGTGAGCGCCAACCGAAATTACTACAATTTTTTAAAATCCTGACCCAAATTAAACTGGGATTCAAGGGAAGATGATGATGATGGCGATGTACAATAGTAACTCTCATAGAGAGTTTTCATAATGAATAATAGTTTCATAGAGACTTTTCTAATTTGAACAGTACAATAAGTACAATTTTCTATCGATGGAATTTAAATTTCATCTCTTATATATTAACTGTTCTGCCAAAACTAACTGCTATTGTATCTCTAATTGTAAATGTCATTTCTGCACAGTAACTTTCTGCGCTTGTCAGATCGACATTAAATAAATGACTATATATTATAAAGCACATTTTAAAGGGACAATGATTAAACTTAAACACGTCAACGATTGACTTAAACACTACAAATGAAAATGCAAAACACACCAAATTTACAAGATTATGATATATCTGTATGATATATCTGTATGATATATCTGTATGATATATCTGTATGATATATCTGTATGATATATCTGTATGAAGACAGAAATTACTGATTAACTTACAAACATACATGTATACGTAACTACATGTATTTCCAAAAAGAGGAACAGCGAACATATAAGATTAGACTACTAAAAATAAAACATACTTATATCATATACTTATATCATAGGGTGGAGAGTGTGTTATAGTGCAATAGTGGCCATTAATGGATAAGACACGTCATAAAGGAAGTTAAGCAACATCGGGCTCTGTTTGTACACTTGAACACCTGAATAAGAGATCACTTTGGACTGAGTGATGATATTAGTTAGCATCAATAACCGCAATGTGACAGAAAATTGTTCTTTACTCTGCACTAATCAAAAGACAAATACAAATAATAATCATGTAGAAAGGAAAAAAATAACGTTAAAAAATAGGGGAAAGCTCTGTAATATATATGATGATGTGCACACCAAAAGAAATAGAGCGAAATCTATACTTTAAAAATATTTAAAAAATTACTAAGTTATAATTTTGTAGTTTATGAATATAAAAACAACATAACTACAATAGGCAGTATGTAGGTTAATAAGTATTCCGGCAACCGAGTAAGAAACTATAAAATAAGAAGATAAAATAACATTTCAAGAAAAACACTGCTCTTCGCAGTGTCTAGTGTTAATTGTCTATAGTAGATGATAGCACAATAATAATTCAACAAGTATAAAAATGACACACAAATTTGAATAGTTGAATAGATTACAAATTTTATAATGTTATTTAAGTGTTAATGAATAAAAGAGAATCTTAATAAAGACAATATAGAGTGTCAATTAAACAAATATATTGATACAATGATATTATACAACACAACAGGTAACATACTGTCAAAAACTGTTATTGCCTTAGAGAAAACAAAATTATATTATCCAAAACATTAACAAACTTTTCAATAGCTTGCAATGCTTGAAAGGGTATATACTGAAACTTAGAGAATGTATGCTGTAATTTAAAATTAACTAAAGCACAGCAAAAACAAGCAATCACCGCAGAACAGTAAAAATATAATTGAATTAATAAGTAACTAACACAACAAACTGTCAATAAACAAACCAAAAGCAATACAGATAAATCAATCTCTCATCACGTGATCTAAACACAATTAAAAAGATGCATAGTATGTTGAAGACTCGCGATGTAACATAAAGTATTCCACAATAAAATTTCTAAAAATGAGTACAAATTTTTCAAACTCCTTACAATACACATTACTTTATATTTAAATCTTTAAATTAAACTCGTTAAAACTGTATGACTTATACAATGATTTAAGATCAAGAATCAACACATATATTAGTAGCGTCTTAAAAGCCTATAGAACAATACAATCTTACAAAATACACTAGAGGAGCACTGCAAATAATCAATCTATAAAATCAACAATTTTTCATTTCAAATCTTAAGTCTATGCGACTGATAAAATATGGCAGCAAGTATAGCAGAAATGCAGTTCAAATGTGAGTCAGGCATATTGTTATAGTTTCAAGTCAGCAAAGTCGACACTGATTGCAATTGTAAATTGTTCTTTACTAAATCAGTAAATTATTTACACGCAACCTATTCATAGCAACAACATAATTATATGTATCCTGAAGTTATACAGCTAAAAGGCACGCAATGTATATTGTTCAACTGTTGAGCAAGTTTTATATATTGATTGGTTATATAGTAAGAAAAGTATCTTGCTTAGTGTTAAGAAAGCATGTATTTATCAATAGAATCTAAACAGGACAAATAAGGCTTTGTGATGACTTCCTGAAAATATTCCCCATGCATATTTATTGTTCTTATTTCCTCTGTCGAATATTTTCCTTGTCGCCATTTGATTTCTTCTCATCATCTTCATTTCTACTTGAGAAAAAAACAAAATGCATTTATAGAAATGTACAAGTTTTCCTATGTTACACGATTTCACAGTCGTATAGAGAGATCATGACAGAAGAATCGTAAGTCAATAGATCTCAATAGAATTAGATCTACTACTAAATGGCAGTTGTACTACTAAATTATTCAGCCAGCAAATTCTGCAAATAGAAGAACGCTCTATTCATAATCTTCATCATCGTCTTCATCATCAATCTTGAATCCCAGTTTAAATAGGGTCGGAATTAGAAAATTTGTAGCAATTTCTGGAGCTTAGGCACTCACCAACCGAATGCCCTTTTTCACACTATTTTGTATCTTAATGCTGTGTCGCCCTTGATGGCACGTGCAGTCCATGGTTGGTCTAATCTTCAGCAACAAGGAACCCCACATGGGTAAAGAACAGAACTCTTTTTAATTTATAGAACAGGATGTAACTATATATGATCATTTTAAAATATTATAGTGAGTCACAGCACATATTGTAAATATGAACATATATATGCATATTGCAGTAATTAATTATAAGTAAATGGTATTAAGTGAATCAGCACAATGTAGAATCTGTTTGTTGCAAAGGTCGTGAGTTAACAGAGGAGAAAATAGAGCTGTATTAAAACAATATTGTATATTTTAATTTAGCAAAACTTGCACAGTGATTGCAATGAGTAGGCATGGATATAATCTGAATCTATAGTCAGGTAGCAAACGAAAATTTAAAAAACAATCTGAATTTCAAATGCATAAAACAATACCAATCTCAATCTGAATTTAGTATTAAACATTTCCATTTATTCCTATGCCCAAACATATTTCTGTTTTTGTAATTAACCACGTTAATGTTTTTCAAACAAACAGAAACTAGAAGAATCAAGAAAGAGAAACAATGATGACTCACAGATTGACAGCCTCTTCCTGTTTTTCCTCTTCCGCTAAACGTCTTTCTCTGTGCTTCTCATAGACCAGAATAATGGCACACACTATAACTACTTCAGCACAAATACCCAGAAATGGCCACAGAGCAGCATACTTGTCTGCAACAATCCATCATTCAAACTATCAATCAATCAACAAATCAATTCATCAGCTCTGAGTATCTCATAGAGTTCAGTTGAGGCATATCTATAACAGGCTGCACAGCCCCATGGATTGAACTAGAGAGATATGACGGCAGCAAAAAAGCAAATCCAAAAGCAAAAAATAAATTATAGCAATCACTAATTTATCACATTCAGTAACAAAACTATGTAAAAAAAGCTAATGTCAGTTTCCTCACTCGAAAGCGATGTCAGCGACGGACGAGCCCAGGATTTGAACCCCGAATATACTGAGCCACGGTCGAATATCTTACTGACATCGCCATTGGCTTCAGCCACGTACTAAATATACTACTGAAGTGTTTTTATTTCACAAATCATAACTATCTATGTTATTGATCAAATTTTTGCATCCAAGCATAAGTAAGTCTGTGCACTGAACTGTTTTTATAATAGTTGTACTCTTGATAGACATATGTTACAGTGGCCACTCACGATCAGTTTTGCCATCAAACTCATCTGTTCAGATATCCGTTCAGATATCTGAACAGATAAATTTGATCGTGTGTGGCCGCTTCAGATTTGAAAACTGACAAGAGAACTGATGACCTAGTTTCTCTACACACGATCAAATTTAACTGATCAAACTTATCTGATCAGACATCTGAACAGATAAATTTGACCCTGTGTGGGCGATCATCAGTTTTATCTGCAGATAAATTTGACCGTGTGTGGCCAAAATATCTGTTCAGATCTCAGATCTGAACAGATAAATTTGACCGTGTGTGGACGAATCAAATTTATCTGAACAGATATCTGATCAGATATCTGTTCAGATATCTGTCAGTTAAATTTGACCGTGTGTGGGCTCCGTGAAATTTATCTGAACAGATATCTGTTCAGATAAATTTAATCGTGTGTGGCCACTTTTAGAGCCGATGTTCATTTCATTTTTCAAATCGATTTCGCATAATGTAAAATAAAATGAAAATAAAATCTATCTGTCGATCGATCGATCTATTGATCAATCTCTCTATCTATCTCTATCTCTGGAGTTCAAACAAAAGCTCGGAGCTCAAAAATCAAAAAGACAAAGAAATTGTGAGATTGTTACATAATTTTTCTTCTACAGCATGCAAATAAATTCAGAAAATATTTTGAGTTATTGTAATTTAACTGAGAGGTCTATTTTAAGCCCCGGTTTCTAAATCCAATCTTGGAAATGTATATAATAAAGAACAGAGCATACATTCCTATCTTTTCATTAACAACTGTCTGTCTTATATTCCTGTCGTCCTGTCTCGAAGGTTGAGTTGGCCATTGATATGCATGTATTCATCACTAACAATAACTATATTTACCAATTTAACAATTATGTTATCAGTATCTTCTGTCCCAACAAAAAAATCATCCTAATCATAACATACCTTCATGTCAACTATTAGTTCAATAAAAGTAAATCAACTATTATCTTACCTTTAACAACAACTACCACCGAAGCAATTGTAGTATGCTCTTTTCCATCTATTGAACTTGTAGCGACACATGTATAGTTGGCAGCATCAGAAAGGTTCACGTCTGCAATACGAATTGTTCCATTCTCTATTTTGGGAAAATGGCCATCTCTTGATTCGGATTTCTCTTCTTGAACGAATGAAATTCTTTTCGCTTCATCATACACCAGACGTTCTGTATCGTTACGATACCAAGTTATCACAGGCTCTGGAACACCGTAAGCCTGGCACTCAAGATTTATAGGGTCTCCCTCAATAGCGTTACGTGGCTGTTTAAACGGCTTGATGTAAGGTAGCACTGAATCAAACAAATATCAAATAGCACAGTACATTGCATCTCATAGCAATATTAGCTCATACGCTGTCTTTTATAAGCGAGAAGAACACAAATTGTTTTTGCAATAAAGTTGCAACGAGTTGATCGATATTTTTGAAATTTATACAACTTGATCAGCAGCCAATGCTTCCACACAAAGAAAATTTTCTTTTTAATATCTTTAAAAATGAGGGAAATGAGTGGGGTCAAATACAAAACTTGCAAAATAGAAATTCAGGCATATTACATGCAGCGTAAAATGTTCTTTATTAAAATAATACAATATATGTATATTTTCTCCGAATGCTGTCTTGAAGTGCTATCATTTCTTTTCAAAAAGAGACAAAATACTTGCTTACATGTTCTTAATTGACAAAATTATTGCACTTTTATTGCATGCGACTGATCACTAGGCTTACGAGTACTAAGCAAATCAGCTACCGACTGCAATGTTAGTGAGCAGTTAAAATGACACGAGTGTCGATTCTCCGCATACACCACATGTACTAAAAGTTCAATAACTTCCCCAATTAAGAATGAAGCAGCAAGTATTAAGCCTCGTTTTGAAAAGAAATGATTATGCTTCAAGATAGCATTAGTAGATTTTATATATGATGTGTTCTTTATAGTTTGAATATAGAATATTTGTGACCCATGTAACATGCCTGTATTCCTTTATTTGAAATATCTTATTTTACCCCACTCACATTCGCAAATCTATAACTGTAACACCATTAAATGCATTATCACGAAATTTCCTACATGTTTGGCAGAATTGGTTGCTGGTCAAGCTGCGTAAATTTCAAGAATATCGGTCATCTCGTTACAAATTTATTATAAAAATCATTTGTGTTCTCAGTTATAAAATACACGCATAAAACCTTTATCTATAAGGTCTCCAATCAAATAGACAACGTAGCAGTCTCTCACATGGATGAATCAAATTAGGTAGAAGTTTATCAAACTCTCATTTATGTTCAAAGTGACTAAGGTTTTCAGGAACCTACAAACTTAATAGAAATTAACACCAACATATTTTAAAGCAGCCAAGAACAATAAATTTATTCAATAGACAAAGAACTTCTCACTCGGTAGGCTTCTACAGTCAGGCGCGGAACAGTAACTTAAGATCTCTGCCAATTAATTTGCTTAAGTTACCTAGGAATGATTAAGTGCAGTAGTCCATGAAAAAAAGAATCTCGGCCACACTCATTTTAACATCAATGGTAATTGATCGAGTGCGACATAGGTAAAAAAAACTCCATGGCCTTCCATTCTATCAAGATTAGTGGTCAATTAGGTTATCAACTGAAGATCAATGGTATACTGGATTAGAAATCAAGGGTTCACCTATTGAGAATGAAAAAGATGTAAGTACAGATGAAACAGATGTAAACTCAAATTTTTTTGCAAGGTATGGTAGACTATACTTGATACTGTTTGTAAAATTTTATTAGATAGATATGGCACTGGAGAGTTTACAAATGTGAATGCATTAAAAATATTTTCACATACAATCTTGCAATTTTTTAATTTAATCTTGAACTTTTATTTCTAAAAGCATACCCAAGATGTCAAAAACCGTTTCTTGATCACCATCATGCTTACAAAGATATCTGCCAATTAATTCAGGCTCTACAAAACAAATAAATAAATATCATATTGCAAACAGTCCCATAGGTAATTATACTAAACATACAAATAAAATCACTATCTTTAACAACCTCTTCCTCCCTCTCCCTCTAGTGTTCTGAACAATCACAGGCTCAAAATACACATTCCTACTCATATTCTGCCTTAATTATCACTAAGAAGTTCCCCAAGATGTTAACTGACATCAATGAAACCTTAAGTTAGCCAAAAGATTGAAAAAATATAACTCCAGAGAAGTATTCCAAACGCTTCCTGAATAGATGATTGATCTGCAGCTGGAGGTTACGTAAAGTTTTGTAAAAGTATTGCCTACATAATGAATAAACTTGGTCCACAGGGTGCCTTTAATGAGAGATACTTTATTGTTTTTAAAACAGACAGTGAGCAGGAGTATTTACAATAAATACAAAATTTACTAGAGAATAATTAATGAATGAATTAACAATTAATGAATTTCCATTTAAACACACTTCATATATTAATCATCATTCAAATTTCATCTGTTGAGTGAATAATAAATCAAAAAGATAACCACTCAAAATACTATCCCTATTAATATCCAGAGCACTGTTAGTATATGTATATAATGTATATATTTAAGTACATATATATATATATATATATATATATATATATATATATATATATATATATATATACATATTTTTTTAAAATATATATTTATATATACTGTATATATATATATATATATTCACTCTAAAAAAATTTACAAATATAGTACGATACACATAGCAAAACTATCACAGTGTAAGTCAGATATTAAACCTCTTCCTCTGTTTTATCTGTTGAACAGCCATTTATTTCGACCAACAGATAATTGTTTGAAATGGACTTACAATTGCAACATGCTAAATTCTCATTAACAATATCGATAGATAGATACTAACAATATCACGCAAGATACTAACAATATTGCGCCACAGTATGCAGTAGAGATAAGAAACAGATTTGAATCGCTTAACCTCTTGGAAGAAAATCCCAATGAAACATGGGAAGAAATTAAAAAGATCATCACCGAGGCTGCACAAGAGTTTGTACCGCGCAGGACACCTACAAATTTGCCCAATTGGTTATCGGAGAACAATATAAAAATTGCGAAAAGGAGGAGGTGGGTGAAAGCAACAGGGAAAAGAGAGGAGGTAAGATGGCTAAATGCAGAGTTTCAGCGAGAAGTTAGGAAAGATAAAGAAAAGCATTGGGATGACGAGTGCCGGTAGTTGGAAGAAGCTAATAAGTTTGGGCACACGAGAGATTTGTTTGCGCACGTGAAGAAAGTTCGCACATCATTTGTGTCGCGCATTGCAGTTGTAAAAGGTCACAATGGGGAAGATTTGCAAGATTAAAAAAGCATCAAAGAACGATGGCGCAAATACACAGAAGAGCTTACGCCGTCAAAAATCAAGATGAACAGTTAGGAGAGCTCATCCTGCAAGATGATCAGTTAGGAGAGCTCATCCTGCAAGATTACCTTGAACCGAGTATCCTCCAATCAGAAGTTGAATGGGCCTTAAAGCAGCTTCCATCAAGAAAGGCCCCGGGGGTGGATGGAATACCAGCGGAATTACTTCGAGCGATACCAATTCAAGCACTGACAGCCTTGTGTAAAAAGATCTGGGAAACAGGATCTTGGCCAAGCGACTGGAAATGGTCAGTGTTCGTACCAATACCGAAAAAGGGCGATTCCAAAGACTGTGCAAACTACCGCACGATCGCTTTAATCCACCACGCAAGCAAGGTCCTTCTGAAAATTATTCAGCAACGCACGAGTACAATCATAGATCGTGAAATGCCAGATGTGCAGGCGGGTTTCCGTCGTGGTAGAGGCACTCGTGATCGCATTGCAAATTTGTGGTAGACCTTGGAAAAATCGCGTGAATATGAAAAGAAAATTTACCTTTGTTTCATTGATTACACCAAGGCTTTCGATTGCATTGAACACAACAAACTGTGGGTATGTCTATCAGAAATTGGTATACCATCACACATAATTCGCTTAATAAAAGCACTGTATGAAAATCAAGAGGCAACAGTAAGGACTTCTTGCGGAGACACAGATTGGTTTGGAATCAATAGAGGTGTGCGTCAGGGCTGTATTTTGTCGCCGTCTTTATTTAATATGTACGCAGAAGCAGTAATGTGGAAGGTAGATGTGATTGAATCAACTGTAGGTGTGAAAATTGGTAGGAGAAACATCAACAACCTGAGGTATGCGGATGATACCACTCTCCTCGCGGAGAGCAGGGAAGGTCTGGAACAGTTCATATTAATGGTTAAAGAAGAAAGCGAAAAAGCTGGCTAGTTCCTCAATATTAAGAAAACCAGGATCATGACAACTGACATTGCTGAAACCAAAATCAGAATTGACAATGAAGATATTGAGACAGTCAACGATTTCGTCTTTCTTGGTTCTAAAATCGTCCGCGACGGAGAATCAGGACCAGAGATAAAACGGCGGATAGCAATGGGGCGCACTGCGATGACGGGCATGATGAAAATTTGGAAGAGTAAGGACATAAGCCTTGCTACCAAATGCAGGATAGTCAATGTGATAGTCTTCCCAGTTGCCACATATGGATGCGAAAGTTGGACGCTAAAAAAGGCGGATATAAGGAGAATCGACGCTTTTGAGCTTTGGTGTTGGAGACGCGTGTTACAAGTCCTGTGGACGGCTAAAGTTAACAATAGAGATGTGCTAGATCACATAAAACCAAGTATTTCTCTTGAACGGAAGATCACAAAGCAAAGGTTGTCATACTTTGGACATGTCATGCGAGCGAGTTCAATTGAGAAATCAATTATGCTAGGACAGGTCAGTGGAAAAAGGAGGAAAGGTCGTCAAAGAACGCGTTGGCTTGATACTGTAGAATTTGACCTCAACATCAGCATAGCGGATTTGAGGGAGGCAGTAAGAAATTGCGATACATGGAGACAGATAGGTCATAAAGTGTCCAAGAGTCGGCTTCGACTGAATGGATAACTCATCATCAAATTCTCATTACTTATAAAAATATACAAATTAAATTTATAGTAATTACATCCATTTTAAAATCAATACAAACCCATTTTAAGAATCCTCAAACTACTATTTGAAAATAGTTCATATTTCTTATTTTCGGCAGTCACAGTTGTATTCTCCTTATACCAAGTAACAACTGAGCCTTCAGATGCAGAGTAGCAATCGAGATCTATAGGAGTATTCCTATCATATTCAACCACTTTCTTTACTACATCACCACCTAAAACAGTAAAACATACTCTTCATCTCTTTCATTATGGCATCAAGCACAAAATTTATACTGTCTACCAGTCTTACCGCAGTACTGTATCCTCAAGAATACTTTTTGTACGGCTCTTACTATTATGCAAATATTGCAATAAAGCATTCATAAGTTTATTATACATCATATATACTATATCGTGGGGGAGGCAGTAATCACTTTCCAGTCACATCAGCCCTACAAGCCACAAAGATCAACTCTGAACTAGGACATCAAAATTATAAGATAAAACTTATATATGATACAAATGTGAAAAGATAATCTACCAATTTAAGGGTTACTGTCTCCATGAAAAACTTATGTTGTAGGTCTACACTTGCCCATAACTGTAAATGATCCCTAACTTAGGTAAAAATGTTACATTTTGGAACAGCGCAACCATGAAATTCGTACAATAGTGAATAATCATGCATTAGCCATGTGAATAGTGAATAAACATGGCAAGTACCAACAATACGACTTTTTTAAGTAATTCTCGAAATAGGTTGCAATCTCAAGAGAGCTGAGGCAAGAGTAAAATATCACCATACAATGGATCAGTTATATGAATAATGAATTAAGCACCCTAATGTCTTAAACATGTGATATAATAATAATACATAACAACGGTTGTCATACAATATTGCAAAAGATTATTTCACATTCTTCTAGCTCTGTTAGACATCACTTAATGGGCACTAGAGTAGTCTCTCCAGCCCTCTTCCTACCCTGCTCTCGTTCGATCACCGAGTCATACACATCCCGTGGCAAGATCTTCTTCCTTCCACTCTGCGCACCCCCTCATCTTCTCCTGATCATCCGTTTCTTCTGTATGAATAGTTTCATAGACGGTTGAAGGCTTTCCTCTCCTATTCAACCATTGCACAGGAACTGAGACCAACACGTAAACCTCCATTCCACTAGTACCCTTCCTCGAACTGACCAGATTTTGGCTTGCACCATTTTTGGACCCCACACTGCTCATCAGATTGGATTTGGTATCATAGTGCTCAATGTTGTCGTGGACGACAGTAGCACTCTAATTCTGTTGTTGTTGTTATGGCCTATCCAACTTAATAATTGGCGAGTCTTAAACAAGCATATAATTGCTTCCTGACTCTGTAATGTTATGTTAATCTTTTTCCTTTGGACTGTTTTCTGGATTTTGGAATTTGCACCGTTTTTAGACCATCTCTTTGCTGCTGGATTGATTTTGTCTCAATAGTGCTCGATGTTGCCTTTGATGACTGTAGCTAATTGTTGTTATTAATTGTTGTTATTTCTTATGATTTCATTGTTTTGTATCGACCTTTCAATTCACAACAATCATACAATGAGCTAAATCTTTGAATTCAAACCTTCAGAGCAATGTGCCAAATAGTAGACAACCAGCCAAGTCAGGAGAGGATTTACACGCAACATTATATATCAGTGGATTTAATAAATTCCAATATATTCGTCACAAAGGATTGAACTATGGAGTTTATGTTCTAAACTTCACAAAATCTCTGAAACGCTACTAGCTCTTAAATATTGACCTCTTTTGACTCATTTGACAAACCTTCCAACACTAATCTTAAGTTAACTCGATCTTAAGCAATGTCTAAAGTGAGGTTTGATAGGTAGGGGAATGATTAGAATATTTCGGCCCCCTGCATTGTATTTTCAAAATTACAATTAAGTGCAGTAAATGCACATTTGACTCTGGATCAGGCCGATGTTTAATTTTTTTGGAAAACAACAAGGGAGAAAAGACTTCCGTTTACTCGACACTGAAAGGTCAACAGTCCACACCTATAAATTTCTGGTCATCATCGGCGAAATGATTAAAATGCATCCTCTTTAGCACAGCTAAAACAAGAATAATTATTCAAAATTCAAAAAATAATCTTCTTATGTAACAAAAACAAAAACATATATGATAGGAAAATCATGCTAATATCAGCTATGTTTGTATTATTTTTTGTTGTTCCAAGTACTTACATGTTATTGAATGTCTCAATAGAGTAGGGGTAACGTCATGAAGTTTTTAATGTCAGATCCTGAGGTGAATCGAACTCTCGTAGGTTCGAATCCCAGCCGCGCTGATCTGAAAGTAAAATCTCGTACATTCACTGGACTGGTTATACGAAAAATGCACAAATTGCCTAACGGTTAAACATGTGGTGTTAAAAAGTGGTAGATAGCGACATAGTTGATCATTTCACTATAATGCATATTTAGTTTTTTATGTCGCGCCTATTTTAAAGTCTTTGTACTGGCTATAAAGATTAACGGGCTTATCATTTACAAAACAGCTTCGTTAACCTTAAGTCCATCACTGGACAAACTTGTATGTCTCACTTGATTAAAGTGATGCAGCCTAGCTGCTGTTACTCGGTCTTTTAAATTAATTACTCTTGTGAGACCTAGCTTACCTTCACGCTCTAAGCTATCTAATCGTTCTTTCCAGCATGCTGCACCGCAGATCTAGAATTCTCTGCCAACAAATCTTCGAAAATCTTCGTTTGAATCACATCGGCCTTGGCTATCCTATGAGCAGTTCCATAGACAGTTGAAAACCTATATCTTTTCCATCTCTCTTTTCCTTCCAGTGACCATTAGTTGCGACCAGCTGGCAAACCTCCTTTCCTATAATTTAATTCCTTTATCTTTGATAAAGGGAACTAAATTAAGGACTGATTTTTAGATTTTGGAATTTGTACCGTTTTGGACTTTCGTTTCGCTCATCGCCTTGGATTTGGCTCAATAGTATTTGATGTTGTCATGGACTGCACTAGCACTCCCATTGTTGTTATTGTTATTAGTATTAGTCTTATTAATCTGATTTTAATCTCCAGTCCAGAATGTCCATAATGCAGTGCTAACGCATTAATAAAATATAGGTAGGCTACATATCAAGTATAGAGTTTAAAATATGTTGGGATTTAAAATTTCCTTCAAAGACTCAAAGTAGGGATGTTGAAACGAAAATGGCTTTTAAAGCATATCTGCAGCTATACAAGTAACAAACTTTAACTACAACGCTAGTACGCTCATAGGCCTACCGTATTACAATAGTATTAGTATGCCCCCTCTATATGGATACTTAAG
The DNA here is from genome assembly GCA_905160935.1 of Enchytraeus crypticus. NCBI lineage: Eukaryota > Metazoa > Annelida > Clitellata > Enchytraeida > Enchytraeidae > Enchytraeus > Enchytraeus crypticus. Next base: position 716,381 of record CAJHZI010000214.1, on the reverse strand, counting down.
GACGTAGCTAGTGAGACCAGTGAGCTTATGTTCTCTCAAGCATATCTCTCCGGCAGTGCCACGTACCCAGGTACACAGTGACTGCCCTAGAGCTATTAATAGTATAATTACAGTAGTATTAGCCCTCCGCGGGATTAAAGCTGGACGACCATTTTAATATTCAAGTCCAGATGGGAGGGTAGATAGGTGGAATGGAGGCTAGGGGGTTCCCCCTCCGTCATTGCGAGCATTGAATATAATATTAGTCTCTTTTGGTCGGGTTTTCATGAATTTGGATTTTGCACTGTTTCGAAGCCTGCTCAGCATTAATTACGTCATCGAGATATCCAATATGTCGACTATATACGACTAATTCAGACAAGATCTTGTCAAGATTTAGGTGATTAATTCACGGTAGGTAATATTATAAAAGAAAGGAGGACATTAGGAATCTGGAAGAATTCGATATGTGGCTATGGAGAAGAACAGAAAAGATCAAAATGGACTGACAAAATTACGAACGAAGAATTATATGTGCCACATACATGAATATGGGGTTGGCATAAATAGACAATTTTAAAAATAAGGAACTGAAGGAAGAACTGGAAAGGTCATGTACTGAGAAAGAATGGTTTACTAAACGAGGTAATTGAAAGAAGAAAGCAAGGTTAAAAGGTTAGAGGAAGAGAGAGGCACTGCACTGAAGGCCGCGGATCTTTATAATCTAGGGCTTTTAATTTGATAATAAAATTAAAAACTTAAATTCCTTCGGCATTGATTAATCTACATGTGGTACATGGCGATTACTGCAAATTAGGCTGCAATTATTTGGAAGCCAACCTAAGGAAAAAGGAAAAGAGGAAGACCTAGTACATGTTCATTGTACAGTTTATACATATCTCGCTCCTTTTAGGTTCACAAAGGTTTCCTTAGGTTCACATTGGTTCACATAGGTTCACATAGATTCACATAGGTTCACATAGATACACACAGGTTCACATAGGTTCACACACGTTCACATAGGTTCTCATAGGTTCACATAGGTTAAGTTCACATAGGTTCACATAGGTTTTCATATGTTCTTATAGAGATTCACAGAGATTTAAATAGGTTCACATAGGTTCATACAGCCTGATACAGGTTCACATAGGTTCACATAGATTCACATATTTTCGCATAGGTTAAGTTCACATAGGTTCAACATAGTTTAGGAACAGCTGTTGTTCTCGGCAGTTCTCTGTTAGCATTTCTTTATTTTAATTAGAAACTGTATCTTATATCATTGTTAGTGTTTTATTGTATCTTATATTATTAGTGTATCGTATCTTAATATTTTCAAATTCGAATACTGCTAATAACTTGAGTGTATCTTAAGTTACAAGTGGTTGAACGTAAATTAATATCTATGAATTATACCTTAGGATACTTAATTTTGTGTACTTAAATCTTAGATCTGTGATTCTAGTTATTTTAACGATTAGTCATTAGGAAAAATACTTAACATGAATTTATAGAACTAAATGAACAAATAGGAAAGAGGTTGCTCATTAGGGCAATAATTGCTTCGTACACATATTTCTCAATATAAACGTTCCGAATTGACACTGTATGTGAAATATTGCCCATGGACCCGTCAAATACAGTGAGGGTCAGAGAATCGATAGCTACAAAACAACGTATAAATATATAATTTAAGCTTTAGCTAAAGCGCATTTGCATCTATTGATTAACTTGCACATGCCCTGCCTGCATGTTGCACGCCTGCAATATATTACACTGTGAATTTCTCTAAAGAATCAAGGCGGCACAATAGATACGGCTAAACGGTTAATCGGACTGGATTTGAAGGAGGCAATCATTTGCTGGCAACATGTGTTACACGATATCGACGTCAATAGATCTTCTCTGAGCGCAGGCCAGATAATACAAGACGAGATGATCTCCATCACAACCTGTTGCCACTTCATTAGACCTTCTCAAATCAATACCCGGCTATTTGGAAAATCGCTAGGACAATAAATCAAGCTAAGTTCAACCAACTCCTACCTAAACGGGCTTTTGTGTTTATACTTGCTTTGTATAAATAAAGTGTAGATTCTCAGAATTAAATTTATGACATTTAGAATTTATAATAGTGGAATTACTATAAACTCTCCGCTTTCAGAATGGGCATGTAGCCTACATTATATGGACAGTTATTGAGTACAAATTAAGCAGGAAAACTGAACCCCTTTTCAGATTCATTCGTTATCAGAGACTGATAACGCAGTAAAGCCAAACCTAAGCAACTTTCGCTTAGATTTAGCAAAGACTAAACATGCCGGCATTTATGACTCCAGTTATACGCGTGTTTTGCCTGAATTGCTGAAGAATAGACCAACTATGGACTGCATGTGCAGTAAAAGATGACAAAGCACTAAAATCCAAACCAACGTCAGAAATGGAATTCTTTGGTGAGTTCTTAGACTACAGAAATTGCTACACAATTCTCTAATCACGACGTTAATTTAATTTTGATTCAAGAGAAGACGATGATGATAATGAATTTGCGTCCAATTTTAGTCCAATGTCGTTTCCTAGCCGCTTAATTGCCATCAATTCAGAGTCCTCTATTGCCAATTGCATGTCTAAACGTGCAACGAAATCTGAAATATATTACATATGTCATAATTCCAAAAAATGAATATGCAATAAGTATCTCAGCTAAAACCGGTTGTGCTTTATGGCTTCCTCGGTAGCTACGTCGATTAGTTTACCTCTTTGTTTTAACGTTTTTTTAAATGTTATAAGTTTTCCTAATTGATTTAAAGCTATTTTGAAGTTCCTGATATTGAATCCAAATCGTCTATCCTACCATACACCCTTCAGGATTCTGGGTTTCCTAAAGATCGCCTAGATATTTCATAAGAAAGGTATCTCTGAACTCTTAAATCAAAGACTAAGTTTAACACTAACTTCCTGTTTCGACTGCTTGTCAGTGACGGGGCGAGCACTGAATTTGAAACATGAATCTGCTGTGGTGCTGATCCACAGTAATCTACACTGCCAATATTCTACCGACTCAGCCCGTAAGGACAATGAGTTTGTGATAGAATAAACTACATGGTCGTTGATGTCCTCATCTATGAATTTGATATTAGTCACTGGAGTGTGGGTGAAATATTTGCTTTAACATACTGTAGAGAAATGCAGGAGAAAGAGATTGAGTGAGAAAGAGAGAGAGAGAGAGAGAGAGAGAGAGAGAGAGATAGAGAGAGATGGAGATATAGATAGAGAGAGAGAGAGAGAGAGAGAGAGAGAGAGAGAGACTGAAAGAAAGAAATAAATAAATAAAGAAAGAAAGAAAGAAAGAAAGAAGAGAGAGAGAGAGAGAAAGAAAGAAAGAAAGAGAGAGAGAGAAAAAAATAAAGTACAGTAATAATAATAGTTTTTAAAATCAAATTTCGACTTCCTTAATGAATTAATATACTACTGTAATAATAATAGTTTTTATCAAACTTCGACAGCCTTGATGAATTAAGTAGGTTAATGTGGGTAATCTATTGCCTTTGGTAATAGATGCAGTGGTTTAACTCACATGTGTTAAGTCTGTGCTACAAAAGCCTATTAAAGATGCAGATAATGACTTTTAATCGGCAGATAGCTATCTGCCGTTTAAAAATCATATAGTCAAATCTTTGTTTAAAACGTAATTGATGTGAAAAGTCTCAACTGATATAGCTATCATATCTATTTTGTTATACGTATATGATTCATTATGTCATTCATTAATATGTAATATAAAATCGATCAACCAGATTATCTATTTGATATGGCCTTTAATTATTTAGATTTGACAATTCGTAATTTTCTAATTAGGTGTACATGAATAGTCTAATTGCAATTGAAGTTTTGGCTTAGTTAGTTTACAGAGTTGTGCCCGAGTTACTTAAAGAATACACCAAACGTAGACTGCACATGCCGTAAGAGGCGAATAACCAAGAACTGATGAAGGCAAAAGGATGTTAACCCAGAAGCCATTCTTATCCTAATGTAATCAAAAAAGCTGGCAAAGCGTATGATAATGTTAGTTTCCTACTCAAAAACGGTGTCGGTGACGAGAGAGTCCAGGATTTGAACCCCGTACATACTAATCCGAGGTCTAATACCTTACCGACATAGCCACTGGCTCCAACCAACATATATTAAAATAATACTAAGAAAAAGTCCTTCATGATAGGATTAATTTACTGATCGATGGAGTGCTCGTTCTAGATCGTGAAATCAGAATATAAGCAGGAATATATACCTTGGACCGACCACTTGGTAGAACACTTGAGAGAGAGAATGAGAGAGAGATAATTTACGTTACCCTAGTTTAAGTGGCATCTTATACCAATTGGCTAACTTGCAGTTTTAAATGGAAGACATTAGTTGTTTGCAACCTCATGTAAAAATACAATAGTTAAATAATGTTAAGTTATAATGCATTTCTTAGCTGACTTCGTAGTAAACTAAGAAAGAGCTCAACCAAACATCGTTAAGAAGTACGTTCACTCTGTAAAATATATTCAATCGATTCTTATCAAATTGATGTCTCTAAAAGTACAGTTATTTTAATTTAGAGTCTTGACGCTTATACTTAATGTAAAAATACAAAGTAATATCAAAGCAGCGTATTCACCAAGAAGTATTTTAGTAACGTAGAGCCTGCCGATATAACTCAAGAATATATTATTACATTTTTATCAATTATATTTTACAATTATATCGTTACACTAACTGTTAAAGAATATATTCAATTTTAGGCTATTAGACTATGGCATGAAAGTTAGTCTATCTGTATTACTATAATATTCATAATTCACTGTCTGAGGTTTAGTTGAAGTTTAAGAAAGTCCCGATACAAATTTCTTCTACAATTTGTCTCCTACTAAAATTTTATAATAAGTCTAATGAAAATACAAATTGCATACAATTAGTCCAATAATTGTACAGTTGAATAACAATAATATGAATTTGCTATATAGTCAGTAATTAACGATTTATGCAAACAATAATGCCAAGCGATGCGGTTATATTTGCAGGAAAGTAAAGATACTTAATCCGGGATCTGAGGATTGTGCTTGGGATGAACTTTTCTGATGTGTTTCTTGAGGTCGAAGTTTCTGCAGAAACCCTTGGCGCATATCTGACATGAGAAGGGTTTAACATCGCGATGGGTGTGCATGTGGAACGTCAGATTGTAGATCTGATGGAATGATTTCGAGCAGATGGAACACTGATATTGCTTAAAAAGAGAATGAGTAAGGCGATGGTTCTTGTAGTTGCCCTTCTGGTGGAAACCCTTTCCACAGATTTCACAGCGGAAGGGTTTCAGCCCGAGATGGATGCGCATGTGAGTGTTGAGCGTAGAGGAGCGGTTGAAAGCCTTGCCGCATGTGTCGCAGCGGTGGGGCTTCTCTTCAGTGTGGATGATCTTGTGGCGGCAGAGAGTGCTCGCCTGACGGAAGCCTTTACCGCACACTTTACACACGAACGGTCTAGCACCTGAAAAAACATGAATTTGCTATATAATCACTAATTATTCAACTTTAAAAGATAATTACTTTTAAAATATGATATATAACAAAGTGTTGAGAAAGTATAGAATTACGATAACCCGCCAATCGTTTTATCCCACATCTCTCTCCTCAGAACTGGACTTTTTCCATTCGCTCTTCTGATGCAAACTTTCATCGTATCAACATTTTTTACCTATGTACATGTACAGTACCATAAACTGTTAAGGATCTATATGGTGAAGTTGCTTTTCATCACCATTGGCTGGAGCCAGTGGTAATGTCGGTAAGATATTCGACAGCGGAACAGGATGTATAGAGTTCAAATGCTGGGCTCCCTCGCAACTGACATTGCTTTCGAGTGAGGAAACTGATGTTAAAATTAGCTTTTAGCTTTAGCTTTTTCAATCTAGTGACAATCTAGTTCCATTGAGTTTAGGCCAGCATATATTTCTCGACTCTTTCGTTCGATTTCTTTCTTTTAATTTTTATATCTGCATCCCGTTAAACCGTTTGCCTTTAATTCGTCGGTTTGGCTTTGCCGAAGCGCTCATTTTGTCAATGACGAATGTGGCACTGTTGTTGTTGTCGTTCTTGATGTTGTCGTTGTTGTTACTACTACTGCGGTATTGTGCATTGAGTTGTACTTGGAAAATAAACTGTTTGACGGAATCGTTTTATTCTTGTCTAATTATAGAACGGTACATTATGATACATTTAGATCTGGAATTCTCTTCCATCCAATCTTTAGAAATCTTCATTTGAAACACATCGGCCTTTGCTTTCCTATGAGCAGTTCCATAGGCAGTTGAAGACCTATCTTTTCCATCTCTCTTTTCCATCCAGTGTCCAGGCGCAGCGACCTGCGCCTAAACCTCCTTTTCTTTAATTCCCTTTACTTTGGACTGATTATCTGGATTTTGGAATTTGCACCGTTTTTGGACTTTCTTTTTGCTCGCCGGCTTGATTTTGTCTCAATAGTGCTCGATGTTGTCATTGATGACTGTAGCATTCTAATTGTTGTTATTATTATTATTACTTTAAATTTTACTAAATTAAATATAAAATTTAATTTATATAAAATATTCTTACCGGTGTGCACTGGCATATGTCTTGTGAGATTATAGTGAGCTCCGAACTGTTTGAAGCAAACTGAGCATTCGAACATTTTCTTCCTCTCTAGACCTTCGCTGCTACTGGATGGAAGTTCTTTCAAATATTCCACAGAAGGGATTCCTCCTGTTGGAGTTGAGTTTGACACAATACCGTGAAGACAACCTTTCTGAACATTCGATACGTCAGCTTTCACGCTAAGATCTAGAACTTCTTCTGCATTATATTGACTATGCATGGAGTTTGAACTCATATGTAACCAGTTTATGTTCGAAAATTTATTTGGAGTGCTGCTGGTTTTTGACGCAGTTGATAGAAACTGATTTTCAGGAATAAAGTTATTTTGGATTTTGCTGCAAACAACATCAAGTCCCATTCTGTCTCTGATGATATTGTTATAGCTAGATATGATACTAGCATTTGGTCCAGGGTTATAAATGATATTTTTCCAGTAAACCTCTGCCATCCTTCTTAATCTAAGTTCACTGTGAATGTGATGAAGGTAATATAAGTAGGACTGACGCTCAGTCGAACTCGAGTCTGAGCACTTGGTTTCTTGTGAATATTGCATGTTCAGACTTCTAGCTGGTTGTTCAGATTTAATTTCAGTTACATCACTACTTTCCACTTCTCTAAAATTGTATTTGCGGATATGACCGCCTTGGTATATATTCAGTTTCTCTTCCGAAGAATGATTCTTATTAACTTTTTCCTTCTTGACAATGTGGTTGATGCGAAATCGAGCAAAGTGCAGATGCCCTTCTCGGATATTACTATTTCCATCACTAGCCGTAGGATCGGAGAGTATTTTGTCGATGGAGAAATTAAGATCATTCGTAGATTTTGGAGAGCATGAAACTGAGCTGCAGTCCTCACTATGATTCCATTCCACCGTATCCTTCGAGAAATACTCCGTTGATTCCTCGTCTGTCATGGAAGAAGAGGTTGAAACTGAGGAAGGGTCAGTCGCGCTAGTTGACTCGCGATCGCTTATTTTCTGTAGACTCGTAATGGATAATTCATCAGTAAGATTCGTAATGATGCCGCTTCCTATATTAGCTGATTTAACTTTCGGATATAGATCCATTATAATACTATAGAGAACAATATGCACATGCAAAATGAAATAAATTACACAAGTTAATGCGCACTTTTCCCAGGGAATTAAAGGTCAAGCGTGATTGATAGTAGGCCATAGAAGACAATGACTTAACGATTGGTTGACCGGTGATTCATATCCTAAAAGACGGTTGTGGTTGTATTGCCTGATAAAATTATGATAAAGACTTCATGAGGATTGCGTTGTAATTGATCGACTGAACAGAAAACTATTATTTGTGTGAGCCCTTATCGAAATGTAACGAATGCGTTTGAAAGTAAATTTTATTTTACTATTAAGACTGAAGAAAGAACCTCGGCGTAATTCTACTAACAGTTAATTACAAAATTCACTATGACAAATAGTCAATATACTGTTACACACTTAGTGTACGCAACGATCTCATATGAAAGATGTTTTGTCACGATAACTAATAGCAGACTGATGAAATATAAGTCAATTAAAACTGCATGATGTATATTTTAATGCTTCTCGAAGTAAATTGATGATAATGTAATTTAGTAACGTAATGATAATACAATTTAGTAATGTAATAATATTGATAATGTAAGTTAGTAATGCAATTGGTGAATTAATTCTATTCTGTATATAGATTCTGTAGCAAAGCGAGTTTGGAGGGAAGAGCTGGATGTTAAGCTAGAGAGAGGTACACCACCATTGACGAAAAATAGAGAATTGACTGGCGATATGATGTGGGACAGAGAGGACTGAAGAAAGTCTATTTGTATCCCGACCCTGGTTAAACTTGGATTTAAGGGAAAGTGACGACGACGATTTATAAAGATTCTAGCAAAAATATTCTTCGTGAAATTAACTTGAGAGTGTTTGACAACTGAGTATACTTGTGAATTTGTATGGCAGTTGCCAAATCTAAGTCTAAATTCAATCTCTTAAAGTCTATGACAGAGAGCTTGCGGGTAAAAATTTATTTTTTAAATTTTCCGTATTACAAGAAATCCAGGAAGAAATGTGTAAGAAATCTGTTACCATATAATGTATGGAATTTATAAATTTCGCATAAGTAGCCTATACAATGTTTGCCAACTTCGCTCATTTATGTTTGACTGAAACTGCCATAGATTCAGCATAATAATCAATTTTTCTACCTAGTTAAACTAAGACCGTATGAGTTGAACAGTTTTTGGCATAATATCCATGCATTATCAGATCATATGGTGATGTCAGGAAAAATATCTTCATTGGTAGCCTGTAAATATTAATAAAATTACGAGTTTTAAATATTATTTTTTGCTATAACTAATTATTCACTAATTAAAATTATGCCTACCTTTTTAGTTGACTATTTTCTAATTACGTTTGAATTTCTTTCAGAATACGGGTCTTAATATAATCTAGATTCTCATTTCAACTGAAAACACTAATTTCTAATTATTATGCTTCTTCGTCTTTCAACAACATTTTTATCAAATCGCATTCACGCTTGATTAAGCACAAAACTGTCACGCTATTTATCCACCTGATTAAATTGTCGGTGGGCGTGGCTTTAACAGCGTTCCAGTTACTGATTCGCCGATCTCGACATTGTCGGGAAGGGCGAGAGAAGATGACGAGCTTGATGACAGCAGAAAATCATCAGTCACTGCATTAATATGTGATTACGATGGCGAGCAAATTTTGATCTTTGTACGCCAGGTGTTGATAAGTCAAAATACATCAGAAATAATAATATATAGCTTTTATTTCACCATTCAGGTAGCAAGACAAGAAACAAACTACAATACAATCATGCAAGTAAACACATACGTAGTGCTGAAAAAAATAGACACAAGCATACACTCAATCAATAAACTAAAAATGAATAACTAAACCTTAATTGATTTCTAGCGAACGTTCAAAGTAGTTTCGCAATAACGACTTAAAGTCAAGTCTCTCAACTTGTAAGCTCACTGGCAAGGTACAGTTAGGCCTATTAATTACGTTGACGCAGTATTTATTAATCAATGGCAACAACTCTCCATTAAAACAATTAAAGTATTTACAAGAGGTATCAGAAAGACACAATTTCCTCAAAAAATTAAATCTTCTATTTGCAATCTTTAGTTCAATCGGCAATTGACCCGAAAAAAACTGACACTGATTAATTGTTTTCAATAATATAATATTATGTTTTTAATAATAGCAGTTACGCATTATAACAGTTTTTATTCAATGTCAACAACAAGTACACGCACTGCATACAGAATTTAATTTCTCGTCATATGTATTCTAATTTGTGTTATGCTTTAAATTTACAATTGAAATCAGGTAGCCGCTACCAGGTGAAACGTTTGCCTATTAGTCATCTACTGACGTCCACGTCAAAGTACTAGTGATTATTGTAGTCTTATTTAGTACATTGAACCAGATTAATTCCTGAAATAAATTAAAATTGATGAACCGAGAACAGTAAATGAGGGAACTCAGGGACAGGATCATCTCAGGAGTTATCATCTCGTGTACCATGCAGTGAGAGCACAGTTTACGACTAATCCTCATTAATACAAATTATAATTGTATATCTTTGCTTTATGCGCTAGGATTGTTGGGCCTTTTTTGTGTTGCTCACTGGTTATCAGTGACGAAAGTATCGCTCTAATTGTCATTTGTTGTTGTTTTTGGTGGTCGTAGTGAACCATTGTTATAGAGCTTTAGCGACACCACTCAACTCTCATGCCACTCGATCAATTACAGGGGCTTCCACATTACTGAGGAACCCACAAGACACCCACAATACTGAAGCACCCACATTACTGAGGCACCCACATTACTTAGGTACCCATAGTACTGAGGCACCCATATTATACAGACACCCGCATTACAGAGTCACCCTCATTATAAAGACACCCACATTACCGAGGCACTCACATTATGAGGACATCAACATTACAAAAGCACCATCTTTAAAAAAGGCACCCACATTATATTACCATCATTATAGAGGCAACCACCTACACTACATATGCACCCACATTACAGATGCATCCACATTGGTCCCTAATAAATAACCATTAGTTGTAGACAGACCTGGGATTTGAACAAAGGCCACTTGCATCCGAGGCGATAACCCTAATCATTCCTTCTTATTACATTACCTGTTTCTTTTATTAACTATAAACTTCCTTGTCTTTATATTTCTTTCAAATGAACTACTGTCAGTCTTAGGATGGCAATCACTCAATCAGTCAGTCAATCAATCAATCAATCAATCAGTCAGTCAGTCAGTCAGTCTATTAGTCAATCAGTCAGTCTTGTAAATATTTGTGGTGAATTAATTTTGTTAAACTTTCAATCTATTAGCTACAATAGTTAAGCCACAACACTAGCTAGAATATAGGCTTCAACAGCTATCAGTGTGGAGTATTCCCAGCAAAACTGCCTCAGGGTTTGCTGAAGTTCAGTAACCATTTCGATTTCCAACGAAGGGCAGCTTACTTATTAGTACATCTTCATGAAAAAGTTAATTTTTAAGAGTTGAACTTCAAGAATTATTGCTACAGTATGTTACGCAGGTCCGGATGAAACCCTGAAAAGTTTCTCCATTACCATTGTTGACGAAAACCTGTAACTCCAGATTATGAAATTCTGTATCTCAAGAGGATCAATATTTGACAGAGTCACGACATGGTGTACATTTTACTGATTTATGTAATTCTGCTTAACTAATCTTATCACAATCTTCTGGACTAATTACTGTATGATGTCGCATTTGAAATTCAACTGGTAAAGTTGGTAAAGCTAACGCTAACGTACGCTCCTCACTCGAAATCGATATCAGTGACGGCTAACCCAGGATATGAACCCCGCACTTTCTGATCCGCAGTCGAATATCTTACCGACATCGCCTTTGGCTCCAGCCAACTGATAATTATACAAATCATAGTAATAATTAATACTAATAATAAACATTCTTATCAAACAAGAATTATTGAAACTAATTTCATATTTATAATAAAACAAACTGCTACAGCACTGTTCCAGTGTGCTACAGCACTGTTCCAGTGTGCTACAGCACTGCTCCAGTGTGCTACAGCACTGCTCCAGTGTGCTACAGGACTGCTCCAGTGTGCTACAGGACTGCTCCAGTGTGCTACAGGACTGCTCCAGTGTGCTACAGGACTGCTCCAGTGTGCTACAGGACTGCTCCAGTGTGCTACAGGACTGCTCCAGTGTGCTACAGGACTGCTCCAGTGTACTACATGAATGCTCCAGTTTGCTAAAGGACTGCTCCAGTGTACTACATCAATGCTCCAGTGTGCTACATGACTACTCTAGTGTGCTACAGAACTGCTCCAGTGTGGTACAGGACTGCTCCAGGACTGCTCCAGGACTGCTCCAGTGTGCTACAGGACTGCTCCAGTGTAAGAATTGTCATCAACACGACGATGAGATTATCACTTTTACGGAATACAAAAATACATGTGCAGTGCTGTACTTGTAATTCCGAATTTGACAGAAGCGGCAAGCATTCAATTCCATCAGAAACCATTGATATTGATCTGATTCCAAGATTGCTGATTTATTTGATCAATAAACTAGGCGCAGTGGAAAGTTCTGCCTTAGACCAGGCGTTCAATGGAGGTATAAATTAAAGATAGTTGGCACGATTATGTAATGGACCCTTGTGTTCTCGGGGGAGATATAAGCTGGATGTATGCGCTCATATGGTGATCTATTGTTCAAGCATCTAAACTTGCTGTTTCTTTTGTGCAATAGACATGTGTTGCAGCCTGGTCTCATGCAATACTGGCTCATTATTTTGATTCATAGCTACGAGGTGTGAAAGTTTTAACTCGGAACCGACGGGTCCTCGAAAAATGCTGCTAATGCTATTATGTATAAATTAGCACATTGAACGGAGCTCTTGTAACGGCAGCATATTTAGGCTGCAGTTAGTAATTTCGGTATTCAGATTATACTTCAATCTAGAAGTAAGTTGCTGTATCAAGCCATTTCAAAAAATGTAGATTCTCAAATAGAAACCGCTTCATACTGCTTCAAACGAAGCTTTTCAAATAATCCACTTATAATAAAACTGACTTTCTGAACTTGGCTCATAAAGAGCTCACTCAAAAGTAGCTTATCATTAGCAATGGAAAATTTATACAAAAATATTTTCTTCAAAGCATAAAGCTGTACTAAACTTTGATACGGTTTCAGTCTTATTTCTAATTAATGTATGTAGACCGATAATTGTTCTTAACAGAGGTTGAAAGAAGACAACGACACTAGGAATAGCAATATATATTTTGGTTCCGACCTTCTTCAATACATGAAGTAGGTAAATTTATATTTTTCTTGAAATTCTCCGATACTCTTCAAGTTTTCTTCAAATGCTCCTCCAGTTAGTTAGTGTAGTTACCTTCTAGAGACGTTATGTTCCATATTATAATACAGCGTATCACAATATCACAATAACTGATACGAAATTAGAACAGGTAAGGAGTTTCAAATATTTGGGTAATACTATAACCGATGATGGGAAATGTGAGATTGAAATACGCAGTAGGATTACACAAGCAAAAATGGCATTCTGTTATAGGAAAGAACATTTAATAAAATGTCTAAAGAAAGACACAAAGATAAAGATAGTGGAGACCTTGGTTTGGACCACGCTATTATATGGATGTGAAGCATGGACCTTAATAAAAGAAGATTATAGGTAACTAGAGGCATTAGAAACGTGGATTTGGAGAAGAAAGGAAATTATTAGCTGTACTGAAAAGGTTACAGAATTAAGAAGTTCTGGAGAGCGTTGTACAAATAGACAGTTGATAAATGTATTAAGAAATAGGAAGAAGAGTTGGATGGAACACATTCTAAGGAGGTAAAGTCTATTAAAAGAGGTAATAAAAGGTAGAATTAAAGGAAAAAGAGGCAGAGGCAGGTCGATATTAGGTTTGTTATATGATTTGAAGATCCACTCGTATGTGGACATGAAGAGGAATGCGGAAGACAGATAAGCGTGGTGGCGTTATATACCATATACCATGAACCTGCCAGTAGGCAATGCATTAAGAGAGATGATTACCCTTTAAAAAACAATCACCCATTAGCACATGACCCGTCCAGTAATCTTTCCAGTTTCATTAGCTCTTAAGGATATTCCTTGCGAATACTGTAGAAAATGATTGCTGTATCACACAAAAGTAATGGCGTACAACATTAATCACAGAGAAGATTGAAGGTGTTATATACCGTAGACCTGCCAGTAGGCAGTGCACTAGGAGAGAGAGAGAGAGAATACAACGTAATTAAAATGTTCTAATTTAAAAATTCTACAAATGGCTAAGTTACGATACGAACTCGAAACCTCTTGTCTACCAGCAAATTTTCTAGACCAAATAGAAATCATTTAACCGCAGCTCGTGTACGGGTAGGCTGCTGAAGATGAAGATCATTAAGACGTCGTGACAGGTTTATTTCCAGTAATCAGAAGGCAATTAGCGATTGTCCTCAGCGAGTGTCCTCAGATCCACGCAAATATCAGCGGGATATGGACTTCCTCCTCATCCGAGTATCCTTAGCGTCCCCGCTGATTCTGAGGTCATTCCGTTGACGCCAAGACTGCCTCGTTGTGTAAGTGATACTTGTCGATCCTGACATAATCCAAATCGTCGAGTATTTGCAAAGATTCCGTTGCTTGGATTCTAGACGAATCATTCAACAATTCATTAAGTCGATAAATTAATCAATCAAAATTATGAGTCATAAAATTTAAAATAAGGAGCATACATTTAAAGGACCTCTACATGTAATATTAAACGTTCCTGTGTACGATTTAGGGCCTGTATTTACATTAGATACATTGCATATATATGTATATGTATAATATATATATATATATATACATGTATATATATATACATTATATATATATAATTATATATATATACATATATATATATATATATATATATATATATATATATACTGTGTTTACATAGGCCTATGCATCTGCATGTACAGTATCTATAATGCATATATATATATACATGTATATATATTATATATATATATAACCTACTGTGCATGTATATGTATTTATATACTGTGTATGTATATGCCTATATATATATATATATATATATACATGTTACTATATATATATATATATATATACATGCTATATATATATATATATACATGTTATATATGTTATATATTGAGTTACAATATAGGCAAGTTTAAGGATAATACCCATATTGAATTGTAGCAAATCTAGAGAATTCTGAGTATTATCCAAGCTCAAATATTTATGAAAATAAAACTTAAGAGCTACTTTTGATCGGTTAAATCAAGTAAAATTATCATTACATTTAGCATCCATCACGTTATGATCACGACTCTTTAAGCTACATAATTACACATTGTAATGCTTATCAGTTCCGTAGCCAGATGAAACATGATAAGAGATATTGAAATGCAGCTTTATAGAATCACTCTATGTGGTTATGGTATATTCATCAAGCCAAGCCAGAGAGATTTTAATCCATATAGCATATAAAATGGTTAATATAAAACATCGACATCGTCAGCTTCAAGTCACTAAACGCGATATGATAGGAAACAGTAGCAAAATTTACTGTTTAAAGTTATTCGGTTTTTATTATAAACGCCCCATCATGTTCACACATATCATTTTAATTTACTAGATCTACATACGACAATTCTGAGAGGTCACGATACTCTACACTGTAAGATATCAGACAGCCGGACGAGAAACTTTCGTATCCTTAGGCAGTCACGTGACCTCATGAAAACCTCTTCATACTCTGTTAATGAACTCAGCCCCGCCCAGTAACAGCACAATTAACGATGTCATCAATACATCAGGCTTGAGGTGTCACACTGCGTGTCCTTAGCTTCGTGTCTTCTTCCGAATAGGCTGTTAGTATAAACAGACTGTAACAGTTGTGGTTAGATTGTCTAAATAGCTCAGAGTAGAGTTTCCGGTGTGTAAAGTTTCCGGCACACATTTAAATGGTTATAAGTAATTTCATTGTTTTGTCCGGGCCACCGAAAAATTAACTAACCATTAAACGTTAGATGTTGTGGAATTGTACGTGTTATAAGAGTCGACTAGGCAAGAACTGAGGAAGGACACGGGACATCACCTCGAAAGTTATAGTTTTTCAAGGCAATGCTACATAAGGTATAGCTTTTTGTGAAAGAATTACCTGAAATATTCTTTATGGAGCGTGAAAGCAGACTAAGCATCAATCAGTACTTTGGATCTGCCACTGGGCAGGATACTAGATATGTAGATGAGAGAGAGAGAGAGAGAGAGAGAGATTTGATGAGAGAGAGTGAGTGATGTAGTGGAACAATTTCTGGTGGAGCTGATCAGCAAATTTTCAGACAACCTTGGGACTGATAGCATAAGGAGGTGACTATATATTTTCCTAATGACTTAATATGTGGTATAAAAAGTGAGAGATATACATCATATTGAAATGTTAATCAACGATGAACATTTCAATATGAGGTGTGATTACAATTTAACCTTTCTTATAAAATATGTAGTCCATTTATGACAGCACAATTGAGTCATAAGGTAGAGGCCGCAGAGTCCAATCCAATCTTAACAGTTTAATGCTGCATCTGTGCAATACAAAATGATAACTAAAAGTAGAATATTTCATTTGATTTATTGTAGAATACTTCCTGTTGTGATTTTTGTAAAGACAAGTAAGACACAGCCATTCTATATCCTTCTTATTTAAATGAGCATGTGTCATGATAGCATGACTGAGCATGTGTCATGATAGCTTGACTGAACATATGACATGATAGCATGACTGAGCATATGACATGATAGCATGACTGAGCATATGACATGATAGCATGACTGATATGTGATATGATAGCATGACTGATCATGTCTGTAATGCCACATTCTGAGCATGTTCATAATGCCATCTATAAGATTTTAGAGTTCTTAATTTTGTCAATAAATTGTAATATTCACCAATAAAATAATTTCAATAATATTCATGCAAGATATCATCGGTTTGAGTTTTATCCGGGGTTTTACAGTATCCTTTAATATATTGATGATGCCATTAACTGCTTTCAGCTTATCTATAACGTAAAACCTAAGTGGGCGGCAACTTTGGTAAAAAATATTTAGACTCAAATATTGGACATTCAATCAAACACCTGAATCTAGTGTCCACACAAACTCGTATAAGTTAAATCTGCACTTGATGAATATTTTGAGATTTTTCTGATCTTCTTTATCACCGGATTCACAAATCATTTGCTAATCCACTCAAAGGAACTTCCCGCCGGTACAAAGCACTCCGCTGGATACGGTTGATATTGAGAGGAACCTAAGAACTCAGAGGTGAATGGAATCAATGACTGCTCGGGTCATGACTTTTCCCTAACACTCGTTAGCTGATCCTCCATTAAAACTTTTCACAATGACTCAGTACATGCGTGAAAAAGAATGAGGTTTGAATGACGACTGGCGGCCATATTTGAAGCACAGGTTAGGGATGGGTGTACTTATTTAAAGAGATATATCGCTGTTTATCTACATTTCAAGCCCACTGTTTCTTGAATTTAATTTTAGAAGAACTAATTGTGTGTGATCTTCACTACGCAGAGGAAATAATAATTTTAACTCTATAACTTCATGTGTTTATTTGTAATAACTATTTTATTTAGTACTGAGTTCAATATTCCATTATACATGTATATAATACCACCATGGCCAAAGGTGAAATGTTTGCGCAAGGCCGCACGGGGCATTGAACTGTGAATCAATAGATCGGCTCATGCAATGGCTCAGCGGTTGTTCGCTTGCTGTTGACACCTGACTGAGCGGTATCTTAAAGGAAAACTAATTAGGTAATGCACGTTGTTATCAACCTCTGCCTACTAATGAATACGTGCTAATGATTTCAGTTTTCTCCTAATGACATTAATTTTACTTCAAATGTTAAATGGACAATATTTTATCTCTCCCTTTAAATTTGAAGATAGACGTTACTGATTAAAAGTTGTAATTCCGCTCAGCATTTGAGCAAACTGACACTATGAATGAGAATATTTTACATATCTGCTGAATTGCAGATGCACATATGAAGTTTAGTAAATAGTTAGAAATGCAAAGTATCTGGAATGGGCACTCAAACAGTGTTCTATCAAATAGAAGATTAGATGAAAATTGGTTTTTACCAACTATAGCTTATACAATAGTTAAATAATATTCAACCGGTCAATAAGTTCATATAATCAAAAATAATATGCAGTATATCTAATACTTAATTTAAATTGGTTAAAATATAATTGTGAGCAGGTGTCCGATTGATTTCTACGGAGTATTTTATCAAAACGTCATGTGACCTGTTCAGTTTGCGTTTGATAAAATACTATACGGGTTTCCTCACCTCAGAATATCAAATCTGCGATATGTATGCACATAATATTCTGAAAATGTAAGATTTTGCTTATTAGTAATGGTAATAAAAAAGAACTGTTCGTCTGATTAAAACATTCAATGGGCAGTTATATATATATATATATATATATATATATATATATATATATATATATATATATATATATATATATATATATATAAAGATATGACGTCCGTTTTCTCAAACAAGGATGATGTCAGGGACGCCACCCCATCACATGTCACTACAAATCGATTCACCCCTAACGATCTGAAAAAAACGTGCTGAAGAGAAATAAAAGATCCTAAACAGTGCCGGTCCGGTGATCAAAAAACAGTCAGGCAAGATGATATATATATATATATATATGCATGTATATATACATGTATAATAATAATAAAGGTTTAACGTCCGTTTCCTCATCCAGGGATGATGTCAGGGACGTCCCCAACAGCACACATCACTACAGATCAATTCACTCAAACCAATCTGCAAAAGAAATGTGCTGAGGAGAAGTAAGGTCCTAAACGAAAGCCAGTCCGGTGATCAAAAATGGTCAGGGTAGATTGATTATGTCTACGGTGGGAAAAGGTAAGTCTTAAGCTTGTTAGAGAATGTTGAAAGAGAAGAACAAGAGCGAAGATTAGCAGGTAAAGAGTTCCAGATTGTGGGTGCTGCGTAAGAAAAAGAACGTCTGCCCAATGATGTGAGAATATTTGGAACAGAGAGAAGATTGGCATCGGTGGAACGAAGTGCAAGTGAGGAACGATAGGGAAGAAGAATTTCAGATAAGTACACGTAAGAAGGCTTGCCAAATCGCAGAGTTTTGAAAGTTAATAGAGCTATTTTATATTTTATGCGTTGATTAACAGGGAGCCAGTGAAGTCTGCGAAGTAAAGAAAGAGAGCGAAATTGAAGTCGAGAGGACTTGCAAACAACACGCGCAAGAGAATTTTGGACGTGTTGCAAACGATTGAGAGAAGAAGTAGGCAATCCATGTAGTAATGAATTACAGTAGTCGAGCTTTGAATGAACTATAGAATTAGCAAGGATAGTGGCTGAATTTCTAGTAAGGGATGGACGTATTTGCCTAATCTGACGAATCTGAAAGAAGCGCGACAAACAGAAGAGATATGGGATTTAAAGTCAAGGTTTTCATCAAATATGACTCCAAGGTTTTTGGCGGATAGAGAAGGTGAAAGAGTAAGATTCTGAAAATTAACAGAATTATTAGTAATTTTATTTCTTTGCAAAGGAGTGCCAATTAAAGGGCATTCAGTTTTGGAGGGATTAACAGCAAGACGGTTAGCACAAAACCAGGAATAAACCTTATCAAGAATGGATGAGAGATGGGCCAGTTTCTGATCGGAATCATGATTAGAAAAGGAAATATACAGTGCAGTTGAGTGTCGTCTGCATAGAAATGAAAATTTATGGAAGACTGAGCAAGCAAGTAGCTAAGAAGAGTGATATATAAAGAGAAGAGCAATGGACCTAACACTGAACCTTGAGGAACACCGCGTAGGAGGGGTAGTTCAGAAGAGCGATTGCATATATACATGTATATGTACATGTATATATGCAATGTTATACATGTATATATATAGATATATATATATATATATATATATATATATATATATATATATATATATATATATATATATATATATATATATACATGTATATACGTTTATATATAGAGAAACTTTTTCATTCGTTTCAGAAAATTTTGTATCAATTTTTGGACCGTTGGCGCTCACCAACTTAATGCTCGTTCTGCCTCCGGTAAATAAATAAAATATATAAATAAAGGAAATGAAGTAGGCCTAAATCTCAGAAAATTTCGGACTTTAGAAAAAATATTCTCAAGGACACTTAATATCTTTCATCCTCTCTAGTAGCTCAGGTTTTGCCGGTGTTTGATGCTACTTGTGTATAAGCCGGTCGGAAGTTATTAATGTTCATACTTAAGTGAAAGTTATGCCCTATGAACTTCATAGGGCATAACTTTCACTTACGTCTCTTCATTTAGAAGTTAACTCAGCAATCGCTACATTTAACGAATCATAATATTGTGCTCAAATGAATATTATAGACCTACTGCATCGGTCATAATTGGTAGTAGATTAGCTTCAAGAGAGAGAGAGAGAGAGAGAGAGAGAGAGAGAGAGAGAGAGAGACAGACAGAGAAAGAGAGAGACAGAGAGAGAGAGAGAGAAAGAGAGAGAGAGAGAGTACGAGAGAGAGACAGAGAGAGAGAGAGACAGAGAGAGAGAGAGAGAGAAAGAGAAAGAGAGAGAGAGAGAGAGAGAAAGAGAGAGAGAGAGAGAGAGAGTAAGAGAGAGTGAGGCAGAGAGGGATAGTGAGAGAAATAATCAAAATTATATTCGCATTATGAAACAGTATATACAGGCAATATCTCTAATTGAGCAGACAATGATAGCTGTTGAGACTAGTCTAAGAGCATGGGCGGTAGTTGTGCATGGTGGCATGCAGCAGTTATGTAGCATTCCTACAATGATATGCGCGTGTAAACTTTCTTCTTATGATCTTCCTGGCTCGATGATGATTGAGAAATACAACGGATTGAATAACAAACATTGCAATCTTTTCGCTATCGTGTAGCAGTGATCATCCTTTTATTTCCATTCTATATCTTGATATATATATATATATATATATATATATATATATATATATATATATATATATATATACATGTATATATATATATATATATATATATATATATATATATATATATTTATATATATATTATTTCACGAAAATCACATGACACTGCACACCATGCATAGAATAAGTGAAAATAAACATATAGATACGAAGGCTCCGACGTATGGCCATAAAGGCCACAATTAAATTTAAAACAATTCACGGTACAAAAATTGCAATTGCTCATATCTAAAATCTAAAAAATGATGAGTTTGATAGAGGAATGCAGCGTTAAGGATCTCTCTTTCTCTTCTGTTTCTGCATAAGGAGGTATCTTCAACAGGTGCATCATGCCTGTGGTTCCAGTTTTCTTCCAAATAGACATAGCCTTCGGATGATGATATAATCTTAAAACATTCACAATTCATTGATTGACCTTCGGATGATGATATAATCTTAAAACATTCACTAATTCATTGATTGACTTCGGATGATGATATAATCTTAAACACCCACTAATTCATCGATTGACCTTCGGATGATAATATAATCTTAAACATTCACTAATTCATTGATTGACTTCGGATGATGATATAATCTTAAACATTCACTAATTCATTGATTGACTTCGGATGATGATATAATCTTAAACATTCACTAATTCATTGATTGACCTTCGGATGATGATATAATCTTAAACATTCACTAATTCATTGATTGACTTCGGATGATGATATAATCTTAAACATTCACTAATTCATTGATTGACTTCGGATGATGATATAATCTTAAACATTCACTAATTCATTGATTGATCTTCGGATGATGATATAATCTTAAACATTCACTAATTCATTGATTGACCTTCGGATGATGATATAATCTTAAACATTCACTAATTCATTGATTGACTTCGGATGATGATATAATCTTAAACATTCACTAATTCTTTGATCGATAAAAAATCTAAAGCAAGTTAACATTAGCTTTTTAATTCATTGATTGATTGAATAACAATGACATCGGTTTGACTCGTGACCTATCGCAACCATTGAAAACATCACACAATCACTGACGTCTAAGCGTCATGGCAGTCCTTTTAAACTCCATCTCAAAAGTGCTATCAATCAACATCGTTGATGACAATGACTGCCAAAAATTGTGAAACATAAAACTTATTACAACTTTCTAAGTTTCATTTTATTACAACTTTCTAACTTTCATTTGATTTGTATAGGGCCTTGTAAACTCTCCAAGAGGCCTGCGTAGCTCTTAACTTTTTGCACTTTGCTATAATATTTTAGCATCAGTGCAAAACTGCCGTTAAAAGTTGAAAGATGATTTAGACTCATCTTCAGATACACTATCCATTGTCGAAATTTAACGAATGTTTTGTCTATTGAGCGATATAATGATTAGATTTATAGATGTGGTAAAAACCGACTGTGCTTGCACATCCATATGGTAAATTTTCATTTAATTTAGATTTAGCTTATTACTATAATTGAATTCCTTATGTAAAGTTGTTTCGAAGAACGATTTCAGGCATGTTATTGCTACATAAATATTTGTTGTTAATGATACACATAATAAATGAGGAGTTGCGGTGCTCACGTAGATACGGGGCTCACATAGATGTGGGGCTCACATAGATGCGGGGCTCACATAGATGCGGGTTCATATAGATACGGGGTTCACATAGATGCGGGGCTCATATAAATGCGGGTTCACATAGATGCGGGGCTCACATAGATACGGGGTTCACATAGATTCGGGGCTCACATAGATACGGGGCTCACATAGATGCGGGGCTCACATAGATGCGGGGCTCACATAGATGCGGGCTCACACAGATACGGGGCTCACATAGATGCGGGGCTCACATAGATGCGGGTTCACATAGATGCGGGGCTCACATAGATGCGGGGCTCATATCAATGCGGGTTCGCATAGATGCGGGGCTCACATCGGAGCCCGCCCATCTCTAAGGTTTTGACTAAGTGATGACTAAGTGAGAATTTAGCTCACAAGATATAATATAGTTTAAAAATACAAATATATTTCACATTATTAATTCTCAATAGCTGAAGCCAGTGGCGAAGTCGGTAAGATTCTCGACCTCGAATCAGCGGGAACGGGGTTCAAATCCTGGGCTCGCCCGTCACTGACATTGCTTTCGAGTGAGGAAACTGACGTTAACCTTAGCTTTTAGCTATTTTATGACAACTGAATTTTAATAAACAAGTCAGAGTTGCACAGTTATCAAAATCGGATGACCTTGACATATTGGTAAACCTGTTTTAAGGAGCAGTTGATTCAAAACAAGTACCAGCAGCTTTAACAGACAAAATAGAAATAATTTGTATTGCATTAAATCATTGTGGTTAGTAAAATTCGTCGCACAATTTATTCGGAAATTTACATCATAGAAGCGACATACGAAATGCATAGGCCCTATGACTTCGAGCAACCGACTCTTTATATTAAAGTACTCTTGGACATTCATGATATTACAATAAGAGTCTTAAATTTACTCCTAATTATTTTAATCAGCAAATTTAAATGAAATTTCGACAATAAAAACTAAACTTTTCAGTTTCGATGGCTTTTTAAATGCCTTTCGGCCAGATCTCTTTTTGGTTCATTTGGTTGTACTCATTCCATACCGCACACGTGTCATAGAGTTTCCAAAATTAGTCACTGCTTTTGTAGTTTTTATTATTATCTCCTCTCTGCGTGATTTTAGTAGTAATTGTTGCCTTTTTATTACCTGCCTGGGGTTTTTATCTAATGCTGTCATCATCCACACATAAGTACTAACCGAGCCTGACGTTACTTAGCTCCTTGTACGAGGCACACTCCATCAATGCGTTAAACTTCTGTCAGTAATTGTTGAATTGTTCGACCTGTGCTCCTGCGAATACTCTATGAGAGTTATTATGGGTGTCAACAGATGGAATTTAAATGATATTCTTTAAATGAAAAAAAGACAATGAGCATTTATTGATACTCTATATAATTATATACATATAAAATCTTCAGATTTTGATGAAAATAGATTCCTGCAAAAGAACGAGTGCTCTCAGAAATGCAAAAAGACCCTCGAAATAATCAGAGAGATTGATCTCTTAAACCGGTAGAAATTCTATAGCTTCCAATTGCTATTTCAGTTCATGCTTTGTCGCTCGGTATGGCTCGTGCAATTTATGGTGATCAATTTTATAATAGCCCCGTAAAGTAATAAAGTAATATAGTATCTTCTTCTTCTAGTGCATTTCCTAACGTCAGGTTCATGGCATATAACTCTTACAACCAGTTCTATCCTCAACCTTCATTTTCATGTCTAATTGTTATCAAATCATCAAACATCCCATGTCTCGGTTTTCCTCTAACACTCTCTCCTTGCATTCGTCCTTTTGTTACATCCTTTAGTAAGCCAACCCTCCTATAATTTTTCCTATCAAGCATTGTAAGGAAAAAGCTATCTTTTCTACTTCTTATCACATTTATTAACGGTCTATCTGTACTGACTCTTTCAAGAACTTCTTCATGTATAATTGTCAAAGGTCGATTCGATATATATTAGTATGTATTTAGTATGTATTTGTACTTGTAATTGTATTTCTAGTTAAGTATTTAGTAATACTACTGGATGAGTAAAGATAAGATTTAAAGTATTGATTTTAAAAAAAAGTAAGATCCTAGGCGATAGCTAAGCTAGGGCAAGTGACCAATGAGGGCATGCCTAAGCAGGAAGTGGGGGGGAGAGATCGAAGATGGAAGCGTGACAACACGGACGTAAAACGTGCCAAGTTGAAAAGAGATTTAGGAGATTTTAAGAATCTCAAGATTCATGAGAGCAATTCGAAGGGTTCGGGTATTCGAACTATTTGTAGTCCATCGAACAGTCGATGTGGAGAGAGCGTTCTGTAGACGATCGAACTGGGAAGAGAGTTCCATTGAAGTATTCCAACCTAGGGATTGTAGAGATCCTAGTAGGCAACTAGTAGAGAGGAAAGTAGAGTAAAGTGTAGGAATTTATGCTAGAGAGCGTATCAGTAAATTGTATGTCAAAAGTAATCGTATATAAAGCACTTGCTTTTGCGACATTTAAATTGAACTGTAATTCGATGGAGAAGTATAATTTTTAGTTATTCGAATTTCGCGTACACGTGTTATTTGAAGTCGTTTTAGTTTTCGTTCTACTATATATCTGTGTATTATTCTATTTCTTTTCGTATTAAATTAATATTTAATTTAATTGATAACTTCAACGACTGTATTAAATTAATATTTAATTTAATACAGTCGTTGAAGTTATCAATCACTTAGTAGGATATCTAGATTCAGTCAAATCGAGGCCAGGTAAAGATTCCAAAATAATTATTAGAGGCATATTATTAGGAATTTCAATCCTGAACCATTTGATGTCAGGTCCTCATTTTACCTCAGATTAAAAATTGTAGAATCAGGTTCCTGACAGTAATTTTGTCAGTCCAGCTAATCTTTTCGAAGACCCTCTATAACCACACTTACAGTGCCTCTAGTTTCCTGAAATCTTCTTTCTTTAATGCCCACGTTTCACATCCATGTAGAAGTGTCGACCACACCTATGCTTTTACAGTCTTTATCTCTGTGCTTTTCCCAATGACTTTTGTTCGTAGGTCTTTTCTCTTTCCGAAAGCCTCTTTTCCTGTGTAATTCTACATTTTAGTTCCGTTTCATGATCTGTGACGGTATGTCCCATATACTTGAAGCTTCTTACACATTTCAATGGCGTTTTATCCAATGTAATATTTACATCCTCGTGATTCCTAGACACTCCCATAACCTTTGTCTTCTTTTTTATTAATCATCATGCTATAGCAAAATGCTGTGAAATTCAGGCCATCCATAAGCCTTTAAAATCCTACTTCATCCCGCATCCTAGTAGGTGCGGGGTTCAAATCCTGGGCTCGCCCGTCACTGACATAGCTTTCGAATGAGGAAACTGATGTTAACCTAGCTTTACCAGCTTTTTTCACTTCGGGCAAGCATATCTTAATCATCTCCAAACCTCAGATCTGTCAGTAACTTAGGCCCCTACCTACAAAAGTTATTCCTTTAAATTTTATATTAGCCCTGTAATGCAATATATGTAAATAATGCAATATACATGTAGTATACAGTAGTATTAAGTAATAAAGTATTACACATGCAGTACTATATGTACTCCATATATGAAATGCTATATGCACTATTTAGTGTATTATATATACTGCATGATCCGCTGAATGTATCTTTGCACATAATTAGGGTCTATAGTAAAGATTTTATTGAAAATAATTACTAATTAATGCAAATGTTTGCATTTTTTAAAATTCGGAATATGTAAGTTCCACTTGTGGGCCTTCCCTTTCATGCGCTATAACTACTTATTCTATATGCCAAATTTGATATGCGTATGATAAATGAAATAAATAAATAAAATAAATATACCTATACTTAACGTTAATATGAAGCAGCTTTAAAAATTGTCAAACCCTGCACAAGGAATGTTTCATTGGTATTCAGAGCATACTTATAATTTATATAGTGAACAGTACTTGTACTTGAGCTCTTGTATTGGAGGTTCTATAAAATTTGAAGGTCTTCCATACGCTCAGGGATTACAAGCAATGGAATAATAGAGGTTGTTACTATCAACATAAAAGGTTTAACGATAGCTTTTTCTTCATTGTACGAGGATGATCTATCCCGAACATCACAGGAATATAATGCAGCTGTATATTTGATAAAATGGCAGTTAGTAATTTTCTTCCTGCGAGTGAAATCTAATTTAAGAAATTTGTCTATCCCTTCATAGGTTTGCGAATTGGCAGAAATTTTTCGTTAGTGATATTTGATGAGTGCTTCCGAAGTTTACGAATTATTTATATCATGCGATTTAAGAAAATCGTTCTCCTTTATAGCTCGTACTGTATATATAAAATATGATCTAGAAAATTGTTGTTCTATGTAGCTAGTAGGCCTATAAACTAATTTAGAAGTTATTCGTCAAAAAATTTGTAAATGAAACAACTTTAGATAAAGACGTCGGTTTAGATCTTCCAGACTTTTTAGAATTTGAGCTATTGCAAATAGAATATATTGCAGCAGAAGACTCTGCGGCAGAGATCAGATTTGTATTTTGTATCAATATGAAGGGGTAAACAGGATTGTTTTCTCAGGGAATGACGCCCCTGGCCAGTAAATGTTAGTCGAAGCTTAGGAAGGCATAGGAAGCTCACCCCGTCGTAAGCAGAATCCCCCAAAAATAATGGTATATCATTTTAGACTATTTAAAGATCCACTCGTATGACGAGAAAACGGAAGGCAAGATTGAGAAGATTGGAGGCGTTATATACCATGGACCTGCAAGTTGGCAGTGTACTAAGAGAGAGAGAGAGAGAGAGATCATTATGAAATGGCTATCAACCAATGCTATTTGTTTATATTCACTTTAGTTTATCTGCACGATAAAGCATCACTCTTCTTTGTTTATTGTTCTCGTCTTTCTATATTTACATGTACTTTAATTTTGTTTTTCTGCAATTATTTTCATTTGTGTCTATACATTGTTGTGAGATATTAAGATTATACATGTATAAAAAATATGATTGGCCTAAAGAAAAATCGTTGTAAGATGTATAGCCGTCGTTCTGCTTACGTATCCGTGCACTCTGATCATAGTATCAAAAAGTTTATGTTTATTGTTAATATTAGAAATATTTTAGGATAGCTTGATCATTTATTAAAGTTGGCTAATCCCTTGACTACAGTAAAACTTTCCATCCATTCCCATTTATAAAGGATTCTTCTTGCTCCTGCTAGGAATCATTATTTATCTGTTGATAAGAGAGCATCCCATTTCACGTGTTAGTTAAGAACTTAGCAATGCAAATATAGTCATCTAATTCCCAAGCTTATAGTTGATTTCCATAGGGATTTCTGCCTACATCAGTTGACTTTTTCGAAGAAAATAAGCAGAGCGGAGGGTCAGAGTTGAAGCATTTTATAAATTACATTCAAGCAGAAGTGAAATTTGAAATCTTGGTTTCAATATCTGATTAAATGAGGAGACAAGAACAGTGGAGCATTACGAAGATTAATCTTAAATCGACTACTGTTGCACTGTGAGCTATATACTATAAACGTAATGGACCAGATTAGTTAGGTTATTAAGGGAATTTATAAAAATAAATGTAAGAAACAAAACAACCAGAAAGATAATTGTAACTAAAGCAAATTTAGTAATAATAAAATACTTAAATAATATTTTGATTTTTAATGGATAGGCAGCCATTCAGACAATTACTAATTTCAAATAATTATTAATCTCGTGAGAAAATCATATTTAATTTAAACAGCGCAAAGCTTGGCCCACAAAATGAGTGCAAAACAATCTGATAAAGGTTCTCATCCGGACAGCAACATATTGCAGAATTAACAGCAAGGCGCTTACTCCAGAGTCCAGAGCACATGCCGTAAACTAACTTGCAGTGATTTGTACCTATTTTGTTCTCAGGATGGCAGATTTGCTCATGTTCAACTCTGGATGCTTCTGTAATTGTAATTCGACAATAGTGTACTAGTTAATTATTATCAAGGCCTTAAGCTTCTATCCATGCCGCATTACTGTGTAGTTTGTTAGAGCTGTTTACTACAAATAAACTGCAACAGGTCAGAGTCCTCAGAGCCTACAAGCTAACGTTTCTACAGTATTTTCACTACTTTTCGTTGTCGAGTAACCTATTTATTTATTAGTGAAGAGATATAGTGTATTGTTAGACTTTAATGGAGCAAACTCTAAACTATTTTCGTATAAACTTTCTTTTTGTTAAGATAGCGATTGAGTTAAACATTTTTCGTGATTACTGGCAATTGATAGAATCGACAATGACACTTCAGTGTTTGATTTAAGAAAAGCTTCAAAATGCGTTGCTGCAACTCTTAAAGTTATCAAATTTATTTCTAAGATAATCATCAAGCATTTGTTCAAACCACTGCTTGAATAGCAGAATAATCAGCACAACCCGAGAATTGAACAGCAGGCACAGCGGCACAACAGACACATCGGCACAACTGACATATCGGCACAACTGACATATCGGCACAACAGATACATCGGCACAACCTGAGGATTGTGTAGCAGACACATCGGCAAGTCTGCAGATAATTTGTAACGTATGTCTAATGCAGGAAGAGGTATGGGGGGAGGAGGAGGAGGGGGAGCTCTGCACTGTACGCAGGGAGCTAATAGAGGATACTATTTTAGCATGATTATACATCCGCCAATGCCATGTTTAACTCAAAGCTGACTTGATCCCTTTCCAAATGACCTTATGCCATTCACATTCTTGTCTTTACTAAAGAATTAATGAATATAAAATAAATTATATGAAGATGTTTTTGTTTTTAAAATCGTTCTTGTTAAAGTTTATCTATTTAGCAGGAATGCTTTAATGGGATGTGACACCGTAGGGACACATTACTGACTTAAGTTAGTTCTATATTAAATGTAAAGTTAAAAACGTAAAAAGTGACGAGTATTAAATTGAATTATACAGTAAAAGCATAGAATATTAAAATCTAATGGATTATATTGTAAATTTGTAACGTATATAACATATGACATTGTGTAATCTATTGTAATATACAACATATTGCACCTTATTGGAAGTTCATTTAACTGCTATATGCACTTTAATACAATAATAGACGTGACTTTATAAATGGTGGTCAGCATTCACTCCAGCTTCCCCAAGCCTTCCGGTGAATAAGGAAGGCGGTTCCGCATCGCACTGAGGTTCCCAGAGCTATTCCGTACAGGATGCCTGCCACCCTACCGAAAAACTTTCGATTCGTGCGAGTATACGATAGATATTTACATAGAAAATTGTACTTCATGCTGGTCAATAATAGCTGCAGTAGAAAACATGAGTTCAAATTTAAACTATGTATTCGAAATTGAAATATATTTTACAACCAAGCTGTCAATTTTTCTCTTAAATGTTTTAATGAAAAATTCAATTTTACAGGGCTCAATAATAAATGAATAAATGAATAAAATTTAAATAATAAAAAAATAAAATTTGAATAATAAATTAATACAATTTAAATTAATAGTTGAAGTTAGGTTCAAGCTTATAGAGGTTCGGGTGAGGGAATTACTGACTGCAATAATGATGATTAAAAACAAAGGTTTATATAAAAACCAACCTGTTTCAAATTCTTCTAAGCTAAAATATTTTTATATTTGTATTCATCTTTTTTTAAAAAATTAATGTTCCAAATTTAGTAGCACACACATGAAGGCCAATGGGCACGTTTTAGTTTTCATATTCAGTTTTCAGTAAGCAGGAATGAAATCATTATGATTTCATTTTTAGAAGTGCGGGTTTCATTAAGTTTTCAATGAGTTTTGCGTCAAAGGATAATCATAAGATAGTCGTAATGATTAGATAATCATAAGATAAAATAGAATAATCAAAAGATAGTATATTCATTAGAGTAGCATCCTAATAATTACGTTTTTTAAACGATGCAACCATGTTTGACGGGATAGTTAAAAGTATTTGCACATTTTTATTTACATTTTTAATAAGCTTCTAATTAATATAGATATTTATGGATATTTAACAATTGAAATTATTTTTCGCATATTTATTTTAAAAATGACGCTGATGCACTTTTTTTGCAGATGATCCTGATGTTTCGTATAGCTGACCATATTAATCGAGGATGGATACATAAACGATAGAATATTGTTAAATGCGGTAGCTTAATACTAATACCGTTCATTTAACTATCCTCTGAAGGTTTCCTTGCGATACCGTCAGACATTGTAGTGTCAAAACTGAATTTAATAAGGTGATGGAGTTGTACGATTAACTTCTGAACCCCTTCTAATCAGGAGCTTACTAAGGAGTGTTCTACTCAGGAGATTAATTAATCTATTTTTCATTACTTTTTCATTAATTGCGCCTGCTTCAATATCTAGAGTACATGTATATAGGCCCACGTGTACAGCGCATGATAGTTATATAACTTTTGACGATATTTTCTCTTCTAGACTCAAATGAATTTCTCTCAAGTTGATCGTCAGAGAATTGCTCCAGGTCGAAATGACGACAGGCAGAGCGTCCACATGGACAAGGATTGGTTAAATGTTGCGCGAACTTTCGACACAATGCGCGAGACAGACATCTGCGCAGTGGATGACGCAGAACCTGCGCGTATCTATGACAACTTTTCTTCAGAGCTCATTAGTGACGGTAATGGCAATCCCATGGACACTCATTCCGGGAGAGAATCTCCCTACGACAACGTGAAAAGCTCCTTTTCCTTTTCACACAAGCATCACTTAAAGAAACCCGACTGTGGCGACGATGAGAACCTGACGGTCAGTACGGAAGAATCGCTGGATAAGCTTTCGAGCAGCATCTACGACGATGAGAGCAACGATTTACTGTTCGAAGAATTAACAAACGAAGTGGTTAGCGCCCTGACTGAGGGTCTAGACTATAACAGATGGAGTAGAGAAGATTTAGTAGATTCATCCGGTCAACCTATGAAAGACTCCCAGAGTTCTGTTGATTGTTACCCAGCTGCTGGCTTTAGTAAATTCCCTGTTGAAGCTGACGTGTCGTCGTATGAAGGGAATGTTCGTCGTGTCGAGAGATTAAAGACTCATGTAGACAGAGAAAAAGCATTACAGTGGGCACAACGTTTGGACAGCTTGATATCTGAGAGTTCTTGTCGCTTCAATCACCCTATCTGGGGCAGTTCTGTGGACGGAGAGGAATTCGGCAACATCATCCAAGACGAAGGTCCCAACAGTGAGCAGATTGATCAGAGGAAAGAATCGAAGCGGAGACGACATAAATGTGTATCAGCTTGGTATGGAGGAGGTGAAGTTGCTTCAGTCGAAGACGTCACCAACAGTCATGATGTCTTGTCACATGCCAGCTTAGATCTGCTTGCACACATATCTTCACATTTGCCAACTGAGAGTGAATTAGACCTCCATAGTAAGGAAGTGCAAACAGAATATCCAAGTGTAGCGTACAAAACAGGTAAGATAATTGTCGAATTACATGTAATGTGGAATATACAATTTGTACAAAAAAATATATAAATAAATATGATGTTTCCATAACAAAAGCCATAATAATTTTAGCAGCCTTTGAACTACAGTAAGAAAGCTATTAATATTTAAATTGCATTGCGTTTGTCTTTGATAAATTTTAAAAAGAAACAATGAAAGTTGAGAAAGAGTGGAAATTCTAACTCAAAATCTTTATAGATATATTAGCTTATCCTGTCAACTGCATAATTATTTCAACATTTTCAGATTTAAGACAACAAAAAATTTTAATCTTCGGATGTGAGATTGTCAACAAATATGTTTACAGGTTTTACAATTTTATACTGCAAGCTGCAGGTTCTCCTCTCAAGATGACTCTCACATTAAACTTCTTGCGGTGGACTAATGATGCCTGGGGAAACTTCTTAGAGCGTTTTTACTTGTTCTTATAGACGTTAGCTATGTCCTTTGGGCTACAAAGCCTTAGTTAAAGCTCTATATTTAATTCGGATATTGCGAATTGTTCGAGGAAAGCAAAGAAAAATTGTAATTGCTCTGAATTCTAAGGAGGGTTTGAAATTTAAAAATATCTTTCTATGAACTATAGAGTTTTAAAGTTATTTTTGTGAAAATTTTGTAGACAAGAATTTATTTTTAAAACCCGATCAAATTTTCTCTATAGACATACAAGGCTACACTTTAGAAGAAATCCCTTTTACTGCCCTGCTTACTGGCAGTGTTTGTTCGGTATGCTAAATAATTTCTTTTTTTGTTCGTATAGTTACACACATGACATACCGCATGTGCTACATGGTTTCCTTTCTTGGTTTCTGTTTTTGTAGTTTTCGTTATTTCCTCCATTCCCTTCCATGGTTATTAGCAATCGTTGCCTTTTGTTGGCGCTCCAATAGCAGCGGGCGCGGATATAAGAATAACCTACCAACAGCCTCGGGATTTTTTTCTTTCAAAGCTGTCAACACTAGGTCTTCCAAGGTGGTCGTCCACAAAATACTAACCGGTGCGAGGGAGCTTAACTTTGTTCAACTGACGCGCAGCTTAAACGACTGCGCTAAATCCAGCCCCCGATAACTCTGTCATTAATATAAACATAATAGAGATTAGTGCAAAGGCTACGCTTATAAACGATAAATTTTATTTTTGTCTTAAATTTACAGTAAATTGTGTAAAGTCACACACAATTAATATTGTAAACAATGCCAATTTGTGAAAATTTGTTGTTAAAACTGCGTTTATTTTATTACAAATCTCATAAAATCATTTTTATGGTACATAAGTAATAAAAATGATAAAGATTATATACAAATCACTGTCAGAAAGCCAACTGCACAATTTATGCATTCCTATAACATTAGTCATTATCAAAGGAAGTGTTGCAAAACCTAACTGAATAACAGCTGTTAAAATGTCTTCATCTTTTCAACTATAGCCTTAGCTGGTTGGTACTAATTATACATCCACATAAATCGATGAAAGAAAACTGAAAATTTCTGCGGATAATATCATTCGAAGTTGTTCGCTATTAAAATGTAAACGTCGCATCTGGTGCTTTTGCACATACTTCTCTTATGATCCATAGACGTATTTAAAGTTAATTGTACTAAAAATTCATAAAATTTCGTGATACAGAAACTCTAATTATAATCTATACAATAATAAATATGAATGCGTGAAATTGCAGTTAAAATTATTATTTTGCGATTAAAGAATTTATTGTTTTCATTTACTATAAAATTAAAAATCTTATCAAAGTCATTTTCGTTTTTATATCATTACAATTGATGACTCAACTTGGCAGGGCATTTAGAATAAAGATGCTACTATATTATTCGCTTACTTTTCAATAAATCTCTCTCTCTCTCTTAGTTCATTGCCTTCTGGATGGTCCGTGGTATATAACGCCTCCTCTCTTCTTTCTCTACGCTTTCCTCTTCATGTCCACATTAAATCATCTAACATTCCTTTTCTCGGCCTGCCTCTGCCTCTATTTCCTTCCATTCTGCTTTCTACGACCTCTGCTAGCAGACTCCCCCTTAGAATTCTAAAACTCTCTCAAGAAATTACTCATTTGCAGCGGATGAACCTATGGAGGTTATTCAAAGAAACCGATGTATGATAAATATCGTGGTAATTTTAATAGTTCATAAAAATGTGATGGCATACAAAAATACAGTAGGCTAAATAAGTTACATTTTGTCATTCATATGAAATTAGTTTAATGCAGTGTATAATATTATAAATAATGTTTCCAGCACAAATGTTATGAAGATATAGTTGACAGAATTCTATCAGACCATTGTAGCTGTAATACCCAAAATTTATGGTAAATTATTATTATTTGAAATATGCATATCTAGTGAATGGCAACTAATTATAATTAATTAATTAATTAACTTCTGTCTTAGAAAGCATAGTTAAGTTGTAACAAGACAAGAGCAGCCCATTGTCACTTTATGTAAGCAATTTCCAGAGATCTCTGCATCTCAGCGAAGCAATGATCTTTTAAAGTTCTGCAATACAAATCAAACTTCTCAACAAGTTACCTACATTTGATTTTGTGTTTTGTTTTGATGCCTAGTTCAAATCTACAAAATTAATACAATAACTAAAAATTATTTTTTTACATTTAGAATACTTATATTTCATTTATTAATTTTTGGTATATTGGCTACTATTCTATATTGCTCAAACAAAAACCAACATTTTGTGATCTGATATCGTCACTGAATATCGTGTGCTAGATACTGATATCGTGTGCTAGCACATGTAAGATTGGCTTCAATAACATAGCACTTGAGAAAGTTAGAGTAGTCGTTTAACGTCCAGCGCAGATGCTCGAAACGTCTTCTCCTCAAGAAGTCTCCGAAATGTGAATGTCTACTTACACTTTATAGTTTTGCTTCGCTTTGTTGTATGTACAAGTATTTTTCTATGTTAGGTACGACCTGCGACACCATAGAGGAAGCTCAAGACGTTCTTGCCACACGATACAAACTACGTATGTTTTAAGTTTACTACACAATAAATGTATATTCGGTGATTGAATGAAAACACAACTATGATGCCGTTGATCTTATCTAACTCGCTCTTCGACAAAATTTTTTTTAGTCTATTTGCTTGAAGATATAGCTTTCCCTGAATTAGAGAATCAGGTAAAAATATAGCCAATATTAGCCATATCATATGTCAGGCATCCCTTTCTATTGTTCTGCCTAGTGACAGGTCTAAGACAGAGTTTTCAGTATCCCGGACACAACACTAGTAGTAAAGTTATAGGTAGGCATATAGTAGCAAACATCTCATTTAAATCTTGCATTTACTTATTTTCGACAATATTTTAATTGTCATAATGTAATTAGGATAATACTGAAGATAACGATGATCAAAAATTAGTATTAAAACTATTTGCTTTAAAAACGTATTAAATTTAAATGAATATATACAATTGTCAATGTACCATCGATGTGCATGATATAAAGGGCTGTAGATTTAATTCTACTATTG
Organism: Enchytraeus crypticus; assembly: GCA_905160935.1. Lineage (NCBI taxonomy): Eukaryota > Metazoa > Annelida > Clitellata > Enchytraeida > Enchytraeidae > Enchytraeus > Enchytraeus crypticus. Next base: position 680,915 of record CAJHZI010000214.1, on the reverse strand, counting down.
ACTTTATACCTCGTTTTGAGCCGGGGTGAGGTTGGGAACTGCAGAATAGGGCTACCGAAAACAAGCTTCCGATTGTACGTAAGATGTGACTAAGGCAGAAGCTAAGGAAGGTAGAGGGGACCCACCTCGCCATGAAATTTTTCCCCATGATTAAATGGCAGTCAATCAATTAAGGAACTGAGGAAGGCAACGGGAAACCACCTCAGAAGCCATGGTATTCCCAAACTATAGGCTACATTAAGATGCGAATAAGGCATAGCCATTTATGAAGGGATTTACTCGTTAATCGATGATGTGCTCTTTAAGGAGAGCGATCGAAAAGCATCATGTGAGTATGAAACCATACCTTGGACCTGCCGCTTGGCAGAACACTAGAGAGAGAGAGAGAGAGAGAGAGAGAAAGAGAGAGAGAGAGAGAGAGAGATTAACTTTATGATATAAACGGCATGAGATAAAGCGCTCTAGATTTAATTCTGCTAATGACTCTACGCAGAGCGTTAGTTGCCTCTGTGTATGCGCTCAGCTGTTAGTATAACATAGGGGAGTTGTTTACACCTAACAACTCTGGTTGCAGATGTTAACTTATTTTAAACCTCATCAATCACAAATTCTGGTGATTTGTTGGACTGGATCTTGAACCTTCCGCGAATGTTATATTGATCCGCTTAAACCTTTTCGTTGCCAGCTAATTAAGTTTAAAAATCATAAAACATTTTACTGAACTTCCGTTTAGATATATTACTGATTTCAATTAAAACCTTTGAAATGATTTCTTTTTGTAATAATCGAATAGAAAAAGCTTAAAGTGTTAATAACCAATAAAATGATTTTGGGCAATTATGAACTCAACACTATCTGGATATTTAAAACTTTATGCAAATAACATTCTCCCTTCTTTGCTGCAGTTACTGGCCACTTTCAGAAAATCTTACATTTAATTGCTATTCAATTTCATTCATCCTTGTTTAGATTTCGGTAGACTTGTCTGAGATCTGCTGCACTCACGAACTAGAATTATTAAGTCATATACTGACCAAAAATTAATGGCACTGAAATTTCAAACCGGATTGCATTTTCAACATTTCAAATGGCTACCAAATAAACCAATGAACGGCATCATCAATGAACAGCATCATTAAAGAACAACATCATCAATGAATAGCATCATCAATGAACAGCATCATCAATGAACGGCGTCATCAATGAACAGCATCATCAATAAATAGCATCATCAATAAATAGCATCATCAATAAATAGCATAATCAATAAATAGCATCATCAATAAATAGCATCATCAATAAATAGCATCATCAATAAATAGCATAATCAATAAATAGCATCATCAATAAATAGCATCATCAATAAATAGCATCATCAATAAATAGCATCATCAATAAATAGCATCATCAATAAATAGCATAATCAATAAATAGCATCATCAATAAATAGCATAATCAATAAATAGCATAATCAGCCAACAACATCAATAAAGAACAACATCATCAATGAATAGCATCATCAATGAACAGCATCATCAATGAACGGCGTCATCAATGAATAGCATCATCAATGAATAGCATCATCAATGAACAGCATCATCAATGAACGGCGTCATCAATGCATCATCAATAAATAGCATCATCAATAAATAGCATCATCAATAAATAGCATAATCAATAAATAGCATCATCAATAAATAGCATCATCAATAAATAGCATCATCAATAAATAGCATCATCAATAAATAGCATCATCAATAAATAGCATAATCAATAAATAGCATCATCAATAAATAGCATAATCAATAAATAGCATAATCAGCCAACAACATCAATAAAGAACAACATCATCAATGAATAGCATCATCAATGAACAGCATCATCAATGAACGGCGTCATCAATGAACAGCATCATCAATAAACAGCATCATCAATGAACGGCGTCATCAATGAACAGCATCATCAATGAACAGCATCATCAATGAACGGCGTCATCAATGAACAGCATCATCAATAAACAGCATCATCAATGAACGGCGTCATCAATGAACAGCATCATCAATAAATAGCATCATCAATGAACGGCGTCATCAATAAATAGCATCATCAATGAACGGCGTCATCAATGAACAGCATCATCAATAAACAGCATCATCAATAAACAGCATCATCAATAAACAGCATCATCAATGAATAGCATCATCAATTACACTAAAATAAAACATAAGATAACTGATATAGAATATATGACAGGATATGGACATGGTTATAATTAGAATAGGTTAGTGTTTGGATACGTTAGTATTGGATAGAATGGAATAGGAGAAGATAGTACAGGATAGGATGGGATTAGGGCTAAGATAAGTTGCGTTATTTTCGTCTTCTTTTTAATGATGATAAAGAAGATATCGCAATGATTGTGCATGGTTGATGGCTGGCGGTTAGTTTGACGAAGAGCTAACAAGCAGAATGTTGATAGAGCATTTAGTCGTTAAACAAATTAAAGCAGCCTAACTTCCAAGCATTTCAGCAATTCAAAAATGTAATTAAATGTGTAACTGTGTAACGTGTGTTTATGTTTTACAGCCGATATCACAGTAAAGAAAGCGATTATTACCTGTAAGTATGATGAATAATATCATTATATATTTAGAAATGATATTTAGAAGTGTTTTAGTTTGTGTTAATTATTTTTACTATATTATGCTATGATTTTTTATGTTTTGATTAATATTAATGGTAAGCCCCTGCTTAAGAAATGTATGCCTTTTTGCAAAAAAATTGTCTATTTTTAAGCCTGCAATAATGACAAAATTGTCTACTAGAAATTGTAAATAATGATGAGAAATAGCGATGCAAAATAGAAATTAACGAATGTTTTCAACGGCAGCAAATGTTTTCACTCTCAAACAAAATTACAATTAGCCTTAATCGTAATTAAAATGAAGTAAAGGCATTGTGTTCCAGAAGCGAGCCATTCTGAATATTAATAATTGTAAAATCAAAATTGCATATTCTCAAATAAACTTTAAATCAAGGAAGTCATTAAATAAAACATTACCGTAATATGCGAAATAGATTCTTCTTATGACATACTACGATATTTTAATTGTTAAATTTTCCTTTATAATTCTCATTAAGAGTAGCGTAGCGTAATGAATAAGCGATTTTGTCTTTTGAAATTCGCAGGGTCTCGATGGAATATACAAGATCTCATTCGCAGCCCTAGCAGTATGTCATGCTTTCTATTCCTAAAATAAAATTACAACTTAACGTCCGTTGCCGCTCTCGAAGACCATTATGACAACAGTACTGTTACTGGTACTGTTGGTGTTACTTCTGCAACAGAATGTACAACACCGGAACATTTACAAAACCGCACCGTTCATAGAAACTCATCGACCACAGCGAAGGGGAATGAGCCGTTAGGATTGTTGCTCCTTAACTAATAGCTTCATCTTGTTGAACTCATTTTATAATTTGCATTGGTGTAGTATAATGTATACTAATTTATCTAGAAATGCGGGTAAACAGATGACAGAAAAAAGGAATTATAAAATGTGTTAAAGTGATTGCATTGCACATAATTTGTCGCTTTAAATAGACAGTAACGGGATCTACAGCATTAAAAACAATATCTGAAATTCAATGAATCTAGCACAGTTACTAAAACTGCGTAACACTAATCCCAGGTATAACAATTGAGTTATAAACTATCATGAACTTTAGCATTAAGTTTCTTTCAAATTGTTATACGGGTGATGAATGTAACACGCAGTGATGCACAATAAGCTGAGTGATTGGACTAACCTAATATTGTCATTTAATTTACATGTTGGGCCTATATAATCACCGTAGAATGTAAAGTTAAAATTAAGCATAACTCCAATCAACCATGCCAATATCAAGCTCTGACGTTTTCCGTTTTTTCTAAATAACTCACACGGTTTATAATTACGAAGATAACTGGAGTCTAAGATACAGAAATAAAAGTGAAAAATTGCCTCTAAATAACTATTTGAATTAAATTCGAGAAATGCTAATAGCTTACATGGTGAGTTTAACAGCTTGTTACTTTGTCAGTACCTACATGTATATATAAAAAAGCTGGTAAAGCTAAGGTTAACGTCAGTTTCCTCAATCGAAAGCAATGTCAGTGACGGGCGAGCCCAGGATTTGAACCCCGCACATACTGATCCGCGGTCGAGTGTCTTATCGACTTCGCCACTGGCTCCAGCCAGTAAATATGATAAATAATAATAAATATATAAATCATATAATAAATTATATGATTTTATCTTGGACCTGTTATCAAGCAGGGCACTGTATGGATTACTCGTTATTTTACCCAAAGGAAACAAATTAACATAAAGCAAAAAACAAATAATTTAAAACAAAGTAACATAAAGCAAATTAACGCAAATTAACTCTGCAAATTAATAATAATGTTAAGTGTTTCAAAGCATATGTAGTGCATCAAAATGGAGACAGTATAGGCTAATATTAATAGTGGCCTTAATATTTTCCTAGTGCGATTATCCTGTAATTCAGCGTGCATTGAGTAAATTTGATGGTGTTAACTATCTTATTTTAAGTACTTGCGCTAAGTAGAATACGTGAAAGTAGATAATAAGTTAGAAATAAGTATTAGTTGTTCAACTGAACCTATTCCAAAGTTAGTTAAATGGTATACTATGCTTAAAGATTTCAATTACCGCCTGTGTGGAAACCTTTCAGGTCAGAGTGATGTATGGAATCCTGACTTGGAGCCCAGGCTTCAGCTATCTCAAATATTGCTGGAGATGAGAGGTATGTCAGATATAAATTACTTTGTTTTTTTAAATTACATGCAGATTTCTAACTTAAATATACCTAAGAAGTATGATTGCAATTCACAAATATTTTAATAAACATTTAATTCTAATTATCGATTTAATTATAAATCAATTAAATTAAAATAAATTCAAGGAAAATATCAAAATTATCATTTCGAGACTCTATCGATTGACCTGTCCTGTCCTTGTCACTGACCTGTCCCGTCCTTGCTATTGACCTGTCCTGTTCTTGCTATTGACCTGTCCTGTCCGTGACATTGACCATGTCCTGTCCTTGCTATTGACCTGTCCTGTCCCTGGCATTGACCATGTCCTCTCCTTGCTATTGACCTCTCCTGTCCTTGCCATTGACCTGTCCTGTCCTTGCCATTGACCTATCCTGTCCTTGCTATTGACTTGTCCTGTCCTTGCCATTGACCTTGTCCTGTACTTGCCATTGACCTGTCCTGTACTTGCCATTGACCTGTTCTGTCCTTCTGCTCAACTAGTCTCAGCACTTGCATAATAGTTTTATCTTCTTCAGCAAGCAATCAAGTTGGGACCATCCCATGGCTATTTAGAACAAAGGTTTCTGAAAGAGTCCTAGCCCGCCAGCTACGGTTATTCTGCTCTGAGACACTCAGTGGCAAATAAATGTCACTGGCTGCTACTAAATATCACTGGCTACTAACAAATGTCACTGGCTACTAATACATGTCACTGACTCTTAATAAATGTCACTGGCTACTAATAAATTACAACAAAGCTTAATTTGTTTCAATCTCGATCTTTTTTTCACAATATATAGATTCTTAGAGATATGCGGGGGTATCGTTTAACTAATTTTACCCATTTTTGCATAACCTGATTAGATATCAACGAGGAAATTGAGAGAAGAGAGGAAGTGATATCGAGACTGTTGAAAGCTAAAACTGATAGTAGAAATACTCTCAACGATTCTATCGAATTTGAAGAATTTCTGCGAAATGCAGACGAGGCCAGACTGCATAGCCCAGCAATCAACGACATTTCAGCAAACAAACTTCAAAGCAGAATGCAGTGCCCGGCGGAAGAGCGAAGTGAGACGGATGCGAGAAATAAATCCTTGGCTCCCCCGACCACCCTCGTCAGTACCAGTGTCCAGTTCGTTCATCGCTGGATCAGATTCGTGATTCGTTCTCTCTCCAGAAGTCGTCGACGTAACAGAGCGAGAAGATGATCCCAGTAGATTTAGATTATTTCATTTCCTTTCGAAATTTAATAAAAAAATATTGAATTAATATCAAATTAAGTATTAAATTTAAAAATGTTCTATTTTACACGTGTTGTGTCCTGATTGCTGAAGAATGGAACAACCTCGGACTGCACGTGTCGTAAAATGCCACAGAGCACTAATATCCAAAACAACGTTAGAACGGGAAACCGGTTCTTAAGCGACTAGGCTCTAGACATTGCTACTACCCTTTTCTAAAACGAATGAGAAAATTAAAAATATATATAATGTATTTTGCAGCACTCCATAACTCTCAGAGCTTTGAAATTACGTTTATCGTCTGTTTCCGTACTGCAACTGAACTGTACAGGAACTAAGAAGGGGTTTTGAACATATGACGCTAGTTTTCTCTACATTTCCTTGCAACTGTTTATTTGTAGCACAAACAGCGAACACAAACTTCGTAAGAACATAAACAATATTCAATAAGAAGCCAATTTGAAGCTTATATGAGCCTCTATAAGACAATCTACTGTAAAGTAGCTATTAAAACTCCATCATAGGCTACAAAATGTATTGATTGCTACACATTGCTGTAGAGTCAATACTAAAAATAAATAGTTAATTTGACTTTTTTATAGTCTTTTTCTTTGAAGAATGTAACGACAACTACTGCTAAAACACTTGCAAATGAAATCAAAACATGAATTATCTTCAAAATTTTAAAACTACCGAAAATAAACTAAATCAATTAAATCAAAATAAAATCTTAATGGAGTTTAGTCTTTTGCTTGTAAAATCAGTGTATTGATATTGATACTGGAATTACAGATATGCCATTAAGAAAATCGCAATTTACCAGTCGAATTTTAATTTAAAATAACAATAATAATATTAATAATTATAATAATAATAATAATAATAGTTTATAGTCCGTTTCCTTACACAAGGAAAATGTCAAAGACATCACACAATCATATGACACTATAAATCGATTCAACCAAACAATTTGACAAAATATATGAGCTAAAGAGAGAGAAAAAAGATCCTAAACGATGCTGGTCCGATTATCCAAAAACTGTTCAGGTAAGATGACATAATTCCTTGATGGGAAGAGATATATTTCCACCTACTATAGAAAGTGTAAATAGTACTGCATGAAGGAAGATCAAGAGGCAGAGAGTTTCAAACAGTGGGACTGAAGAGAATGTCAACGTCTACCTAACGAGGTGATCATATTCTGAATCTTAGGCAGGTTGGCATTTGAAGTACGACGTTTACGATAAGAATGTCAGAAATTAAAAAATCAGAGAGGTGCGAAGGATTAATGCAGATAAGTGTTTTAAAAAATTACGAGGGCAATTTTAGACTTAGTCATTGAACCACATGAAGATACCGAAGATTATTAAGCAGTTACTACACATAGGTATGGAGAGCTCGAGACCTCGAGGACCGACAGACAACATATGCAGGAGAATTTAGGACAAGTTGCAGAAGTTAAAAAAAAGGATAAGTCAATATAGCAATGAGTTAAAATAATCAGTTTAGAATGAATGAGTTAGCAAGAATTATGGCTGAATTGTTATCAAAAAGAAGACGGCATCACTGTGATGTGAAGGATCTGTCGGAAAGATAAACGACAGACAGAGGTATATGAGACTTGACTACAAGGTTTTCGTCGAATATGACTTCAAGATTTGTGGCCTTGCCAATAGGAATGATAGCAAGCCGTTGCAATTAGACAGAAGAATTGGTCAGTCTGCTTCTTTGCTAGGGGCGCCATATAAATGATATTCTATTTTAGAGAGATTGACTAAGGGCTTATTAGCTGAGAATCCTGAAGGAACTTGGTCCCGAAAAGGTGAACGGTATTGCAATTTCAATTTCCTTTGGTTGTATGGCTACACACATTACAACCGTATGCTCTACTTGCTACTTGTTTAATTTCTATACTGTAATAGCTTTCGTTATTTCATCCTTTCCTTTCAAAGGTTTGCCTTTTTATAGAGCATCGATTGCGGCCTAACCAAGCTGTACTGTACTGTACTAACCGAGTCCGACGTAGCTTAACTTCATCCAATCGACGCGCACCTAAACCGAGTGCGCTAAATCCCGTCCCTAATCGGAATTGGTACTAAAAAATGAGATACACAGCTGAGTTTCACTCGCGTAGAAATGAAACTTTAATGAAGTGTTTTCTACTGTAAACATAACATTCAAAAGTTTGATCATGAAATAAAGTCTGTAGCAGATGAATTACTTTTAGGTTCCCAGAAGTACTTGGTTCAGCACGATCAACAAAGATTTGAAAATTGTAAACATTTCATGGGAAGATGCTGTGAGGGTTACTGTAACACAGAAAAGAATGAAGGAATGTTGCCGCCCTATGTTATCTTCAGAACGCAATGAACTGATGATGATGATGATGATGATGATGACGATGACGATGACGACGACGACGACGACGATGACGATGATTATGATTATGATTATGATTATGATGATGATGATGTTGATGAAAATTCAATTCGTTCTTCTGTTTGATTATTTTAAATTTTGAGGTTTTACGCACGGAATACGAAATTTGCAACATTTATTGATACTTATAATTTTAATGAAGTTCACACTTTTGTTTATAGTACTTAATTGTTATCATAAAGGTCAATTTTCTGTTTCCTCATTCGGGTTAAAATATCACAATCTCTCATTTAAATTATATATATATATATATATATATATATATATATATATATATATATATATATTGTGCTTTTTCTAACTGATACCCCAAATTGTTTAACCATAAAGTCGTAAGAAGTTGACCGATGTTCTTGAAATTTACAGTACTTGACCAGCAGCCAATTCTACAAAAACCCAGATAAATTTCGTCTGAATATCTGTAATAACGTGAATGTTATAGTTTCGCGAATATGAGTGGGGTCAGATAAGAAATTTTCAATACAGGATTACGGGCGTGTTACATTTAGCTTAGATTATCTCTATAAAAATACTAGCTATCACGCAATATAAAATTTCTGCTAATGCTATTTTGAAGAGCAATCACTTCTTTGCAAAATGACGTAAAATTACGTGCTAGTGTCTTCTTAATTGACAAAGTTATTGAAATTTGAATGAATGCATTGCATGTCTGGGTACAACTGCAATCACCGCAGCCACTGCAGCGGAGTCCTCTTTTTCGATTTTCTCTTCATGCAATGCATGCATAGAAAGTTCAAAAACTTTGTCAATTAAGAACATATCAGCACATATTTTACGTCATTTTGCAAAGAATTTATTGCTCTTCGGAATAGTATTAGCTGAAATTTTGTGACGTGTTCGCTATTATTTTTATAGAGATAATTTTACGCTGCATGTAACACGCCCGTAATCCTGTACTGGAAATTTCTTATCTGACCCCACTCCTATTCACAAAATTATAACTTTCACGTTATTAAAGACATTCAAACGAAATTTATCTGGATTTTGTAGAATTGGCTGCTGGTTAAGTTCTGAAAATTTCAAGAACATCGGTAAACTTTGTACAACTTTACTGTAAAAATAATTTAGGGTATCAGTTATAAAAACACAGTGTGTGTATATATATATATATATATATGCGTGTATGTGTATGTGTGTGTGCATATCGCTTATATATACATGTATATATATACATATTAATAAATGTACTAACAAATAGAAAGAGCATTAAGACAAGACATAATATAAGCGGAATGAGTTACGAAACATGTATTAGAGATAAGAATTAAAGTGCTAGAGGCAGACCGAAGCATAGGATGTCCGATAATTTGATAATGATTTCGTATATGGAGATGATAATCAAGGCTTAGTTTTATACTAGTGTCAAGAGTTATTTAGCATGGACCTACCTTTACACAGTGAACAAAGAGAGAGAGAGAGAGAGAGACCATTGATGCAGTACATACTGCATATATTTTCCATACTTATAGCCGAAGTTTAGCAACGATGACGGGTCCTGTAAGTTAAAATAATACAAATCGTAAACGTTATTGATAGTTGTTGTTAGTAAGAGCAATCGTTTCTTTGAGAACAATTCAACCTTCTTAATTTCTGACAGCTTGCATAAGGTAGACGTTCTAACCAATTAGCATGCATGACGGCATACGCTGATTTATTATTCGCTAAGTCCTCCATCGAATATATTAAAGGGGAATGTTTAGTTGAATTAGCGTATTATGCTATTACGTTTTGCTAAAAATTAATAACATTAATGATTGCTTTGCTTTAAAAATGGAAATTAATTTAAAGACCTTTCTAAGCTGACCTAAATCTGAAATTCTTCTAAAACTGAATACCTCGTCCACTCTGAACACCTCGTCCACTAAGCTGACCTAAATCTGAAATTCTTCTAAAACTGAATACCTCGTCCACTTGTTGCTGTTCACGGTGATGAACTTATTTGTCTACATTTGGGTCGTACAGTCAAGTTCTATGCGAGTGAATAAACTAAGTTGTCTTACTTACGTTGCAATGCAGAGCACATTAGTTAATTGATTGAGCTGAAGACCAAGAAGCAATAGCCTGCTTGTACAGTACATATATGCCATTGCCCCAATATAGACTCGTTCAGATATGTCATTGACTCAATGCATTTGCAGTGTGTTAAAAATACTGTATGTCTAGTTTTATTAGTTACCATATGTGGACATGATCTTGAATATGATTTAGGTCTATGATCAGCACGACTTAATATTTCTAAATCTTCTAGTAAGTTTATGATATTAACGCGATATATTGATTGGGTAGCGAATTCTTTATATTGATATAGTATTTTTAAATTCAACGAAGACATAAATACATCGCTAGTCTAATAGTAATGAAAGTAAAGTATGAATACGATTGATAAGTGATAATAATATAACGATATAATGAGAATTAGGATGTACAATAATATTTACTTTTGAAACTCTTAAAGTTTGTGTTTTCTCTAGCTAATTATTTTACAGTTAATTTTACTTATATCGGAAACTATTGCCCATTAATTTAGTGGTACGGTCGTCACATAGAGACCGTGAAAATTTTATCTAAAATAATAAAGAACTAACTATTTTAGAAGATAAAAATAAATTAGATTTTTAAGTTTTGTTGATGAACTGTTCACTAGATATGAATCCATTTGCTCCTTTTTGTGTTGAGATGGACAAAACAAGAGAATTTTAAGCAAACTTTATACACTGAAATTGCCGAGACTATTTTATAGCTAACAGTTTATAAATTCATTTCAGTTAAAAAAATTCAATTTCTTCATCATTATTTAACTTCTTCAACAATAATTTTAACATAATTTTAAAAATCGTTCAATGCAGCTTAAAACGATAAAAATCGTTCCAATGCAGTTTTAAAAATGTAACAAAATTATTATCTCCTGGTTTAGGTCAAAATAGGAGTAGGACAAACTTAAAAACAAATGTTTCATTTATAAATTTTAAACATAGTTCATGACTTACTGATAAGTATTGTTTCTTGTAATCTAAATGCAGGCCTCTATATCGATTGTTTTTAGTTTTATTCACTACTTTAATAAGTATTTCTTACACGGAATTTAATTCATATCCCGCGATACCATCAAAACAAAACCCCAGGTAAGTTGTCGCATCTGAAAGTTATTCTATTAAATCACCCGCTCAGAAAATAAATCGACTTAAATAATTTTATTCACCGTAAGTTGTTAAAATATTTTTTTTCGTGAGCATAAAAAGACAATAAACGATATATTACAACGTGTGTCATGTTTTCACTCAATTAGCAAATTTACTTAATATTAACCTTATACATATACGTTTTGAATATTGAATTCTATAAAATATAGAATCCGATTTAAATTAAGAATAGTGTTCGTTAAGAAGTCTTCCTATCGTTAGCATAAAAGGGCAATAAACGACATGTTACAAAGGGGTTTCATCATCTTTCATACCATCTCTTAATTAACAAAATTACTTAATATTAACCTCAAATATGTATTGCTTATTGAAGTTTCTAAAATATAATATATGATTTAAATTAATAATAACACTCATTATACAGTTGCCCTTAACAGAATGGTTTTAATTACATATTGGTGCTTATTCAAATTTTATTCTCTTGGTTGGTCAAATCACAGTAATGCCTGGAGACATAAACTCTTAGTTTAACAACACTGCTTTTGGCGTGAAATATACATGTATATTTATTATATTGAACCATCACCGTTTCAACTAATGCATGATCTTCTTTTTAAGATTATATTTTTACACGGTTTCTATATTCCAGCAAGCTTCTCAATTTTATAGCGAATAACAATTTTATATATTACAAATTTATATAACTTGTAATATACTGTAAACTGCACTGTAGGCATATGTACACCTGCGTTATTATAACTATCTGCAAGACATTGAAGAAATGAGCGGCAGAGAAAAGTAGAATGTCAAAGCAACTTTGCAGATCTTTTATATAGTTGTTTCAAAATCAATGTGCATCTAATTTTGGAAGTTAAGAATCTTCGGACATCCAGTCTTCCAAAAACCGCTCTTTTGTTCGCAGGCGCAATTTATTGAGACTTGACAAAACCCACTGCGACTGGTCCGTGATAAATCCTGGTTAGGTTCCCATTCGAGACGCGCTGCTAACCTAATCGTCCTAAAAATAACCGCGTACCAAGTAATGTGCAAAAAAGGCTTCCTTGAGGTGTAATGGTATATTAATTTATTAATTTTACTTTTACGCTGTTGACATTAAAGTTCCGTTCCTCAACCCATAAGGACTCAAACGAAGGAGCATTAGGGACATCTCGAGCAAAAAGAAAAACTGTAGGATTTATCCTATATCAACAATGTACATAGTTAATTATTCACCTCAACATTATTTTTTATATTTTATTATGTTACTGCTTGTCACAGTCACTCCTTATTGTATTGTAACAATGTGCCGTTGCCAGAATGCAATGAAATAAAGGAATGGAATGGATTATTTGAAAAATGCAAAGATAGATTTTGCATATGCAGAGTATACTATATACTGTGTATAATACACAGTATAATATACTGTATATTTGCTTGAACATTATCGGTGACCTCTGCAAGATCTAAGTGAAAGCGAGATAAAATCTGTTCAAGTCGTTAGATCAAGAAAAGCACGTTAGGTATTAGAACTAACTTACATTTGAAAGAAAATGATCTAGAGCTGGCCATGGAATACAATAAAGCTCCTGGAAATAGAAACTCCTGAGTCAATGAATTGCACAGTTTGCCACCATCAACTTCAGTTTCTGCTAATGGAATATCTAATAGCTGGTTCAACTCAAAGCTCAGTTGCTGACACGCTTTCGAGGCAGACATTTGTCTCGGCTCTGGACACTCTAGCCTCTTTAATTCTAAATGGAGAAGATGTCGGTCAAAAAACGACTGCGAAATGTTTTTTCAAGATTAGTGATCAACTCTTTTAGAAGGTATGACAATAAATAAAGAGAACTTTTTTGTTTTATCTCCAATTATTGCATATTTCGCAATCGTCAAATGATGCCCGTTTAAGAGATTAGGATTAAACAATTTTGTGAGAATATCGTAACCAAACTTTTAATTTATTTCACTCGAGCATTGGTTTCAAGAAAATTATTTAATACGATAAATATAATGATTAACTTGAGTATGTAACTCCAGTTCGTCTTAATACTTCAAAGAATTACCTAAGTTATTAAAAAAGTATAGGCCAACAATATAGTAGACCTACACAAAGAGTATTGCAAAAATGTAGTACAATTGCTGAGATCATCTATAGCTAATGTTTCTATTCTGTCATTATCTTAACGAATAATAATATGAGAATATGAATCAGTGGACAGAGGCTCGAAATGTGAATCAAGTAGTTGAAGATAAAAAAAACTTTCTTAATACAAATTGGAAAGTTTTCATGCTGTCATGACGCCTATACATCGTCATCCCAAATGGGCATACACTTTGAAAAGAGCAACAACTACAACATGACTAGAGTGCTAGTGTTGTCCATGACACCATCGAGCAGTTTCCAGAGAGTAGCTAAGCTTACGGTATAGAAAGTATGACTGACCGTCTGCAGAAATATATCCTAGTTAATTTTCATTAACAATTTTGTAAATGATATACAGTATAATCTGAAAATTAGCGCAATCGATGATAAACCGAAATCAAATTCTGCCGCATCTGTATTATTAAGTTTTTACCAGTATTTAAACACCTCACTATCTTATCCGCAGGCGGAATTACGACCGATCCTGCTTGTAGTATGACTCTCATTGCATTACATTGATGGTGATAATTTTAATATTACATTGCTAGTAGTAATTTTAAAATTAGATTACATTATTAGCGATAATTGCAACAGCACATAACATTGCTAATGATAATTTTAATCTAACATTACATAGGTAGAGTTATTTTAACATTAACTTACATTGCTGATTGTAATTTTAACACTTCATTGGATTGCATTACATAATATTTTATCGCTCTCATGATCTTCCAGTGCCCTGCTACTAGCAGATCATCGCATATAGTGCCTCCACTCTTTTCTCACTTCCGTTTTTCTTCTCATGTCCATTTACCAGTGGGTCTTTACATCATCTAACATTACCAATCTCGGTCAACCTCGGGTGTTCTTACGTCCCATTCTATGACCGCTTTTAGTAAACTTTCCCTCCTAGGATGTGTCCCAACCAGTTCTTCTGCTTATTCCTTAATGTTTTTATCAACTGTCTTTATTTACTAACTCTCTCCAGAACTTCAACATTTGTAACTTTTTGAGTCCAGTTAATCATTTCCACTCTTCTCCATACTCACATAATATTACTCAGGGTCTACATGAAATCAAATATGCGAAAATTATCTTCGTCCACTTGCACAAGCAACAATTTAATAACATTTTAAATAGGCGCATATAAATAAAGCATATAATTGATATCATTATTATTATTATTATGATCTTTTTATAGGAGTCCATGATTGTGATCTTCTGTGATAAACCCATAATTGTATCAGTTTACGTATGAAATAAAATGACTTGAAACGTTTTTAGGACGTTTTAGTCAATTGTCGCTCTAGTTTTGAATCTAGTTCAGAATGATCCAAAAATACAAATGGCGACTCGTCCATTCAAGCCTTTCAGCTGAAAAGTCCTTGACTAAAGAACGGAAATCAAGACGTTTTGATTAGATGCTGCATTCTTATGATAACAGATTGATGTTTTCCTTTCTCTCTTTCTTTAGTGTATCGCTTTCAACCGCACATTGAAGAATCCTGTCAAATACATGTCTCATACACTGAAGTATTTTAAGACAATTTATGTACCAGGTAACTGTAAAAATTGGTAATGACCGTTCTATTTAAAAACAGAAACTGAAGCCATGCTTTCGCCTTACTTACATTTATAATATATATATATATATATAATATATATATATATATAAAGTAAAAAAGCTAAGCTAAGGTTAACGTCAGTTTCCTCACTCGAAAGCGATGTCAGTGACGGGCGAGCCCAGGATTTGAACCCGCATCAACTTATCCGCGGTCGAGTGTCTTACCGACTTCGCCACTGGCTCCAGCCAGTGTTATATATATATATATACTGTATATATAAATGTGTGTGTATATATACATGTATGTATACATGTATGCATATATACGAATATAATATGTATGTATATGTACGTGTGTACAAGTATGTAAAATTCTCCATACATATGTATATAAGCATGTGTGTGTATTATATATATATATATATATATATATATATATATATAAATATATATATATATATATATATATACATGTATATATATTCATGTATGTATAATGTTCCATACATAAAATAATTGAGATATTTCACATACTAGCAAAAAAAGAGGATACGAATCAAGTGCTGCACATTTGATCACATTTTTAATACTAAGCATAATTACGGTATATACTACTTTCACGTGTAAAAAGTAAGTTTTGCTAGAATGGACTTGATTGAGCACTGAACCTGTGACCCCTACTCCTCTGAGCTGTCGATTATTCATATACAATTCAGTTAATGCCACGGTGTCACTAGTTTATATTTCTTATTTACTTAACATTTAGCAGAGATGCCACTATTATATATCAAGATATCAATTTTGTGTTTTTCGTGTCGTTTGGTTGTTTCAAAGCATTCTATATATTATTGTTTTTATACCATGCAAGTGAAATTCTTCCTTGAAGCCAGAGCTTCTTTGCTAGAGAAAATTAATTTAAATTTTAGTTTTTTTCTTAACTTTTCTCTAGCCTAGTAACACTCTATGTAAATTATGAACCCCATTAGTGACAGCATTAATTCCTACGCGATTGCGTCAGGACCCTAAATCTCGACGCGTTCAAACAAACTTCATATCAGCTTTCAGATCGCCTAGCTCTAAACCGCTCTGTAGAATTGTGATCGCCTTAGGATTAAAGTCAATAAATCAGCTTAACAGCTGAGTGCTGTTCTTTTCTCACAACTATTTCTCAAAGTTTCTTCTCCTGACAAGCACATAGGCCCCTGGACAAGTTTAACCTTCAAATTATCACCGTCTCACTAACAATGGATAGCATTGCAGTCGCATTCTTTTTACGACAAAGCAACCAATATTTAGATTTGGAGAAATGCTTAAAAGCGTAAATTTAACCACTTGCAATACCTAACTGTTATATATTCTTTTCAGCTTTACAAGCTTACATATGGCCCTTTATAATTTTGTATTTAAATTGTTCGCAGTAAAATTACTGAAACAAAATATTTCAGTATAAAAATTATTTTGCTGATTATAATACCCTAGTAACCTTTTAAATCAAATTTTCGACCTACACTGGACCAATTGTAAACAGAGTTATGAACCGTAGACAATACGTGGCGTAAGAAGCGACTGAGCAAGAATTGATAAATCAACCGGATACCACATAAGAGGCTTTATCATACCCAAACTACAGGATCAGTAAGGTTTGGATATATAATAGCCATTTTGGAATCAGCCATTCCTTCAAAATCAATGAAGTATGTGTGTATTCCTTATAAAACTTGAAAGCATCATATGAGTTGAAATATGTACCTTGGATGTACCACTTGGCAGAGCATTAATGAGAGAGAGAGTCATAGAGAGAGGGAGAGAGAGAGAGAGAAAGAGAGAGGAGAGAGAGGAGAGAGAGCAACCTTTCGATTATTTAGAAATGTTCTACTTTTTCTAATTGCAGATAAACGGGTTTCACATTGTTTTATAAGACCTATTTTACTCATATACTGTATGTTTACATTGTAAGTCGAGGATATTATAAGTACAAAAAGCGTGTATGCTATTATATTAGCGGTATCGGAATAAATTTAGTAAAAGATAACAGTTCCAAATGACAGCTTGCAATCTACCCCAAGTAGTATTAAATTGACGAGCAAATTTGTCCCGAAGCAAAAGTAAACGTTTTCAGTAAGCTCATTGGATCCAAGTCGTCTCTGGCATTGCTTTCGCGTGAGATACTAGTATTTAAATATCGTATAATATTAAGAACTGTAAAATATAACTTTCGTTTTCTCTAGTAATAGTTTCTTGCTTTGTTTAACTGGCATAGTAGCCTCCTACGACATGTCCATTAATTCGGTCTAGTCTTCAGTGGACATCAATCCAAGTGGAAATTTTTAAATAAATCTACCATACTCTAGTATTGATTGACTGTGGTTACACCTTTCTCATAAGCCACCATCGTGGCGTTTATCTCGTGACAGGTTCTCGTTTGTTGGATAGCTGTAACTTGAGGATGGCCTAAGCCAGTTTCGGAATGCTTCAATTTGATACATAGGTTGGATCGATTAGCTCTGGTGTATAAGCTGAGGAAGGTTAAACTATTCATAATAAAAAATAGCGTAGAATTAAAAGAACACACACACACTGTTTCCCATGTTGTATCTGGGCCACTGAAGAATTGATCAATCCTTAATTAAACAGCATGTGTCGTGAGAAACGACTAATCAAAAACTGAAGCATACAACGGAGAACCACCTCAGAAGCTATGGTTTTCCGAAGCTGCAGGAAACAAAAACTTGTCATATTGTGAATGGTTTAACTTTTTGATCGATGTATTGCATTTAAAAGAATTTTTCATTATTTATAAATTAAACTCTTAGTGAATCTATTGAAGACATTGAAAAATAAATAATTTGGCGATTAGAGATTATACATGTAAAATATGTAGTTTTTCAAATGTTAAAGATGAAAATCATGGCAAAAATGTCAGTTTATTCTAAAAGGTGAAGTTGAACCATTGATAATTTAATTGGATTATAGAAAGCTTTGAAGGCCAGATGCGGATTAAAAGCAAAATTAAATCATGAAATGGGAAATTGCTCTTACAAGTAGAAAAGTGTTTAATATTGTGATGAAAAATAAATGACAAGAACACATACATACAAAAGTTAAGCAGCATCGCAAAAATTGCAGAGTACTTTATATGAAAAATAAAAGTATAATGTCCCGCAAAATATGCACTGTAGCAGAAAAGAACGTCCACTAAGGATCCAGAAGAACGGCATATAGTTAGGAATAGTGAAAACGTCATGGAGGATAGTGCACAGTTTCATACACATGCTTTATGCGAAGTTAACATTAGTGCCAGCGGATGTAATGAAATTGAAGCGTTGATTAGTTATGGGGATAAAGAGAAGATAAACAATTGAGTTATATGTATATTATTTCTAATTACAAATTACTTGAACGATTTGATTCAGATAGACAATTCCTAAAATGTGCTTAGATATCGAAAGAAGATTTGCATAGTTGACGTTCTCATAGGGTAGTATTTTGAAAATATCACAAAAGGAAGAAGAAAGCGAAAAGAATGAGAGAAGGAATTTTGATGATAGTGAGGAGAAATACAAGGTAGAAAGAAAAAGAGACGAGAGAGAGAAAGAAGGAGAGAGAGAAAAAAAGAGAGAGAGAAAGAGAGAGACGGAGCGAGAAAATCTTGTTAGCAGAATTGATAGCACTTTTGGAATTATAGGATATTATTACACAATATAGGGCATTGTGTAATGTATAACCTAAAGTCACCCCAGGTTCTCCGCCCTTTGTAATCCATCATGTCATGAAGATTTCTACGCCGTATTTCTTCCAGGATCGTCGGATTTCAATCCAGTCTACATATTTGATGTGAAGTTTCAAACACTCCGTTTCGGATTTCTGCTGTTTTATAAACGACTGAACACGAGTTCCGCAGGTTCGACCGTCATTAATGAATTATTTAGCAAACAGTGCAGCTGGGAGCAAAAAGTTCATCCCAGAAACTGATAATGAATGAGTCACCTGAGCAGAACTGAATCGATGAGGCCTCACACTCCTGTTCCTCTGCGAAGTTTTTAAACTGATACTTGCCTTCAAATTAACTGATTCGTGTAACGTATTTAGTATTATATACCTAGGAATATACTGTATAGCGTATATAATAATTATAATTATATATATATATATATATATATATATATATATATATATATATATTACATATATGGTTGTACAATGAGCAAGGCGTTATATTGTGTAATTATACATATAATTGCACAAATTGCTATAAATTAATTTAGCAGGATTTTCTTTCAAACGCATACTCTCTCTCTCTCTCTCTCTCTCTCTCTCCTTAATATTTCACCTCATATTTATCAAAGTTCCTTTTCTCATTCTTTCCCTCTAATTTTCTTTCTGTGATCTTTTCGAAAGCATCACTTTGTGAACACATCGCATATGTATCTTCTTGCAGTATCTTACCACATTATATCAACTGTCTATCAGAATCAAAGCTTGTGCATGTATGTAATTTTAGAAATTAGTCAAGTTTGTGGTTCAGATAGAAATAGTTTCTTTGCCACTTTGTTACATAAACTCCTAGTAAAACATGAATTTTCAATTGTCTAATTGGCAAAATCAATGGCACCATTAGTAGCAGCATCAGTAACACTAAAAGCAAAGCTGGTAAAGCTAAGGTTAACGTCAGTTTCCTCACTCGAAAAGCGATGTCATTGACGGGCGAGCCCAGGATTTGAACCCCGCACATACTGTTCTGCGGTCGAGTGTCACGGTCGAGTGGCAGTGATGGTGCTACTATCTGTAGCACCATCAATAATACTATCAATAGCACTCTCAGTAGCACCCTCAATAGCACTCTCAGTAGCACCCTCAGTAGCACTCTCAGTAGCACCCTCAATAGCACTCTCAGTAGCACACTCAGTAGCACACTCAGTAGTACTCTCAGTAGCACCCTCAGTAGCACAATCAATAGCACCATCAATGGCACCATCAATAGCACCATCGCTTGGGATTGAGATCAATCCCGTTGACTACATCCGGTAAACCTTGAAATTTTGTCCGGTTTTGAGATGAAAAATTGCATGCAGGTTGTTTAAATAGATTGCAGCGGACTATGAACCCTACATGTACTACTCAAATAGAGTTAGTTAATGTGTAATCAATTTTTATGTTCAGTGTTTACCCATAGAAATCCAGAGGAAGAAGCGTGACAACTAATTAATCTAATTAGATATACTTCAAATGTATACGATATCACTAATATCGTGAATAGGATGAAAAGGAACGTTATGCTTTATTATTTTCTTATTTTCATTAGCATATCCACATATGCTAAATATACACAGTAGATGACTGTCGTTTATAAATAGCAATATGCCATTGAAATTTCCTGAACGACATATTTTGCCATCAAGTTAGGTATGATTCAACTTTCCACCTATTGCCGATTTAAGATTAATTTCCATTACCATGGGGTTTGTTTGACCTGAAATTTATAAACTAGGCTTCGTGATTCTTAGGTGCATGCTCTATGCATTACTCTAAACTCCTGCCAGAGATTGCACAAAATCCGTCTCTACAGTAAATTTATTCCAGAAACCTGGATGCTAGAAAGTCTGACATGTAAGTCCTAAAGCCGATAATACATCAATAATCTCTCAACAAGATACCCATAAAATCGTGTAGAGTGTGTAATCATAGTGGTGATTTAATATTCAAGCTTTCTACTTCTTTGGTATGAAGCTTAACTTTAGAATTTACAACAACTTCAGATTTTCAGCAACTGTCTTTTGGCACAATTTCATGACCTACTTAAGTAAAATACCTAGGCCTATATTTACTTGTCAGCGCTATAATTTTTGTGAAAGATTTATTACAGTATATATATATATATATATATATATATATATATATATATATATATATATATATATATATATACTATGGTACTGGAACAAATGTTAAACTTTGATTTATACATATATATAAAAGATAATTTCGTAATATATGTATATATATATATATAATATATATATAATATATATATATATATATATATATATATACATCAAAGTTTAATCTTTATTCCAGTACAGTTGTATGCTGTACGATTGAGTATGGAACATCTGACTATTGCATATCCAGCGAGCGCTATATCAATTCTGCCATCAGCCAGTACAACTACAATATAATATATCCAGTACGAGTCCAATACAATTATAGAATATCCAGTAAAGTAGAATACATGTATAAAGTACAAATATAAAGTACAAACAAGTCCTATACAGTTATAGAATATCCAGTAAAGTAGAATACATGTGTAAAGTACAAATATAAAGTACAAGTAAGTCCAATACAGTTATAGAATATCCAGTAAAGTAGAATACATGTGTAAAGTACAAATATAAAGTACAAACAAGTCCAATACAATTATAGAATATCCAGTATACCTGTAGGTAGAATACACGTATAAAGTACAGGTATAAAGTACAGGTATGAAGTACAAGTATAAAGTACAGGTATAAAGTACAAGTATACAGTACTTGTACAGCATGCGTGGCATATCAGCTCTGCATTCAGATAATCACTTAATTTATTGTTATATTATCGTTATTATTGATGAACTGTGAGGTTAATCAGTAATTTATCTAGATTTTAGCTATATAGTCAACTTTAGCCCAATAAGTTTTTGATTCCTTCATTTCTTCATCTATTTGATCAAATCGTGTTAGCTAAATTTTTAGCAATTTTATTATATTTTAAAAATTATTCGAATACTTAGAAGCGGATTAAAACGAATTATGAACTTTAATTAACAACATTTTAAATTTCGGATTCTGCAATATTGCAATCTATTAATGATTTTTTTATTTCTAAGGATTAAATTACATACCACTTAACAAACACAAATATCGATTCAGTGTCAGAATTTCTCTTATCCAATTTCTTCAAACTTTTAATATAAGCATCACTTAAGGGCAGAGCCTTTTAGCATGGACATACGATGCACTGGCAAATGGGAGTAATTATTTTTATACTAAAACTTCGTATCTTATATTTGCCATATACTGTTGTACCAATAAAATACAGAGTTTCTCAAAATATAACAACCTCAGAATGCAGTCTTGAATCGATAGAAACTGCATAAAATGAAATGTAAGAACTTCTAGATTCTAGCCAGGTTTAATTAATCTCATTTTGTGAAAATGTACTCCTACTAAATTCAAAACTATTCGAACATTAACGATTGAGTATAAGCACACCTATTTTCTCGTATTCGATATTCTTGAGAGGTACCGAGAAACGTGGAGTCCTAAATAGCATCTCTCTAATTCTAGACTCTTCTAGACACCGCAACCTGTGATGGTCAAAAACGTTAATCTTTTTAGTCCGGTGTATGACATAATCTGGTGTCAGGTTTATGAAGCATGGCTTAATCTGGTGTATGGCTTATGCAGTATTGTTTAATCTGGTGTACGGTTTACGGTGTATGGTTTAATCTGGTGTGCACTGCCTCAGAATGTCATAAGATGTTAGTTGTGCCGCTTTTAAGAAAAAACCAATGTGTCGAAAACTGAAGCCAAATTTTCTATTTCAGCACTACACTGTATTAAAGGGGTAGAAGGCATGATCGAGCGAATATTAACTAATGTAGGCAATAAGGACCCTTTCCATAACTAGTAATCGGAAAGTTCTATCGGAATGTCATAAAATGGGCTATAAAAGTATTTTTTCACAAGTTGTATCAGCGAAAAACTGTCTACAATTTTAACACCGTGTCATTTGCACACATAAAATATGAACAAGTCTATTGCTTGACCCTTCAAACAAAGCAACATCATCATGCAAAAAGCCTCCGTCAAGAGAAGTTAGTAAAATATTAGATTGAAGACAGTAAGCATGGATCAAAAGTAACATACGAATAACAGAAAAAATTCGAAAATTCATTTGTTCTCTAGAGGCCGTTGTAGAGCTGTTGATGCTAGAGATGTCTTATCACGCTCGTACTGCGACCTGTCTGCCGCCAGTTACATGAACACCATCGAGAGATGTAGAGCGAGGGTAGAGTACAAGTGATTAGATAAACAGAATATACCGAGAGAGTGATATAGGGCTCTAGATTGAGTTTTTTTCTTAATTATTTACTGATTTGGTTGTGATAATTTTTTAGAATTAGGGGTAAGTTTAGTAAAAGTAGTGATACAGCATTGATTTAAATAGAACGTTGCTGTTAAACATGTGAGCATAAATTACATGGTTTGAGCCAGTTATCGGTCAAGTTTTAAAAGTAGATCACTAGAAGACAATGTTCTCCAGTCACTGCTATGAAAGCGTGAGTCGAAACTAACGCTAAAACCAGTTTTAACTTTATCAGTTTTGCATAAAAACAAATAAAAATTTAAATATAAATCATTCGTCATCAGTCATAAATAAAGGTAATTACAGCTAATATCGATATGATTTTAATCATAATCAGTTATGAATATGCATAAATGAGATAGCAATTTTCAATCAGATTTAGAATATTGATAAATCTACATTTTGTTCGATTATTAAAGTATGGGGTCTACGACACAGAATTCAATAGTTTTAAGTCAAGAATTTATTGTTTCTAATGTCACGGAGAATAATGCAAGTTTAAATAGTCCTATTGAAATAATTATATAAAATATTTTATGCCAATTTGATAAGTGATCGGATCAAACATTCCCTTATGAGATCAACTATGAAGCTGCACATGTTATCATGTTGTTACAAAAATGTATTATTTTATCCTTTTATTCTATCTTTTTTATTTTAATATTTTTATTCTTATAATTTTATTATTTTCTTCACAAAGAATACCATAAGATGTGATCTGCTTGAGATTCGATCAGAGGCTTTTGATTTGGAAGGGGTTGTGCTCCTACTTCGGCCATTTAACCAGTCATGCAGTTACTCTATTTTTAATTTATTGAGCTTCAGTGGCACAGAACAAAATATGAGGATAAACCAATAAAGGAGCAGGCTAATATTTTTTGTAAAAACACGATTTCCAGAATGCTAATGAGCTGAGCCTTGGCTCATTATAAAATATGAGGATAAACCAATAAAGGAGCAGGCTAATATTTTTTGTAAAAACACGATTTCCAGAATGCTAATGAGCTGAGCCTTGGCAAGTTGTTCGACAACGGATCAGTAGGAGCAGGGTTAAAATCCAGTCTCTCCCCATCACTGACATGCTATTGAGCAGGAAACTGACGTTAAACTTTGATTTACTTATAAAATAAACAATTAGAGTTTTTATTTCAAAATCAATTACATGAGAAGTTGAAACAGATCAAGTTTGACCGAACCTTATCTCGTATAATAATTTTATATCTTTACTATTAAAATATCATTTTGATTAAGTTATGGTGAATTTATTTTTTAGGCGAGGCTAAAGTAAGTCAAATTAAAGCTATACAAATTTATGAGCTTAGACTCTCTAAGCTACATGTTGACTATAGTTTCCTATGGAACCAGTTTTATTGTTATTGAGCCAAACTTCGACTACTAGGGTAGTGACCGTACAGGGGCAATACAGTGTCGTATTAGTTGAAACTTCAAACATATCTTAGAATAGTTTCAATAGTTGGTCAATTAAACCGATCCTGTAGGGGCTCCACTAAACTCTATTGGCTTACTTTCAATCGTCCCAAGTCGATGGTTTGAAATAGCCAATTAGCTTCATGTAAACAGTACTATATCGAACCTGAGGTGATTGAAAGCTGACGGGTTTGATTATTGGACCAGCTGATTAATGAGTAGCTACTCAAAAATTTACCGGCAATGATGTCTAGTCTCCTACTAGACATCATTTAAGGTTCTCTAGTCGATTATTTATGATTTACTAAAATTTAATGATTTAAGTATATGACTATAAAAGGGAATGATATGCGGGAGAGAAGCTGTACGATCTATTTGAGCACGCAACTCATAAGGAGTAATCGAGAATCGTCGTGTGGTCAGAACAGGCTCCTAGTTCCTCACTTCAGGATCTGAATGTCCTAACTACTAACTTCACCGATGCGTCGTAGAATTCACAGATGGCGCAACTGCGGGTTGCTTTACATTAACAGATCTTTGAACTTTATAATCTAGAAATAGTGTTGTTTATGACTTTGTGACCTCGATTATCTTATGCAAAACAATTTCTGAAGTAGAGTGAAGCACTGCAGTTTCTTCTGACGACTAGATTGTCAGGATAATGTATAATTATGATAACTAGATTTTGAGGATAGGACTACGCCTAATGATTGGATGTTCAGAATTTATGATAATTGCATGTAGATTTTGACTCTGCTTCTATTTAACGGATTGAAAGTATTTTTTATAATATCCTGACTTTAAATACATTTCACTGAGGAAAATTTTAAAATGCTTCCCTGTCAACAGTTGTCAAATTGTTCACGGAACTTCAGTGACGGGAAATAGTTAAGCAGTCAATAGTAAATAGTTAGTTTAACTATATTTTTCAGTGACAGCAAAGGTTTAAAAAAGCTAATATAGTTTCCTCACTCGAGAGCGATGTCAGTGACGGGCGAACCCAGAATTTGAACCCCGCACATGCTGATCCGCGGTCGAATGTCTTATCGACTTCACCACTAGCATCTTTTTAAGTGTTAATAACAGCAAAAACGGCTTTAAGCAAAAAATGACTTCCCTCGCGATTCCCTAAGTACTAAGGAAACAGAATGTAAATGTATTTATGCAGTCAATATCCTTTAAATTCCACGTACTTTTATTTTCAAAATTCAATATTGACGTTTCTAGAATAGTTCTTTATAACAATGTACTCATTTTTTCGTAACGCAAGACATTTGATTACAATGAATAAATATCTAATAGGTTTATTAAAGAAAAATGCGACAGATACTCAGGTACACAATTATGTACCAAACAAGCCGGAACTAATAGTACATTTATTAATTGACTTGAATGAATTAATGTAATTTTTAATTTTATAAAATTTTAGATATCGATTTATTTATTAAGAATGTTACGAATCACATATTAAGTATTTTACTTGATTCAAGAGTTGAAATTGCCCAACATTTCAAGGAATAGGCCTACGTAGGCCTAGTTGTAAAAATGAACAAATAATACAGTAATTGCGATTAACTTCTAAGTGTGATCAAAAACTAAATATGACATATGAATTAACAGCAGTATTTTAGATAGAACTAAACTTCTGAAATAACGTAAGGTTCAACAAGTGCAAATAGTTCAGCACATAACGGACGTAAAATTTATAATTTACTCAGATGTGGAAAGTTAGTAGCAACAGTTCACTATACTACGCTCGCTACTTGGACCTCATGGGTACGACTCCCAGCCCGTCCATGGAGGTGGCGAAGAACGTAGCACTAGGAGTAGTTCTCTCTGTCTGCTGCCTAGTCACTATCACCGGTAACGCCATGGTCCTGCATGCCGTCAGAACAGACAGAAAATTACAAACGGTAAGTTATTTTAGTTTTTGTGTAGTGATCTGAAAGTATATGTAATCATCATCTTCAGTACCATCCTTCCTTGAATCTCAGTTTAACCAGGGTCGGGATAAAAATAGACTGTCTCAAATCCTCTCTGTCCTACACCACACCACCAGCCAATCCCCTATTTGAGACTTTCCATATAAAAATATATGTATTGTCGTGAGAAAATTCATTTTTGATTCAATTCCTACTCTATTAAGAATAGTAAGCTGTTCCACGCTACATTGTTAGAGCATTGGTTTCAGTATATTCTCCAAGATACTAGTTGAAGGTTCCTTACGATATTTAGAAGTGAATTTAAGCTCTAACTTGACTCTTTCTTAAACAGTACAATATATTATTTTACACTGAGATAATGTTTTAAATCGGAAAGAAACTTTCGAAGCGTGATTCATAAGATATACCGCTAAGCCTACATATGATTTCTTGGAGATTAAAGCCAAGAAGATGAAACTTGACTTATGTAATTGTACCTCTATATTTACATCTCTCGAAAGGATATCAGTGACAGGAAATTATAGGATTTTAATCTCGCATCTACTGATCCGTAGTCGGTGACCTAACCGATCACTTCACCAGCCAGTCTCTGTAAATACTTTACGCAAATTTTACTTAGAAAATTTTAAAATTATTTGTCACAGTTAATCTGAGCTTCAAGTATGATTGCCGTTAAAATATTTGTTTAACTTTTATAGCATATAGTAAATGTTCTTATATATAGGCCTACAATTACTTACATGTACGATTGTAAGTGCTCTAACTTGTAAGTTAATATTTAATACAGATTGTATGTTCTATGTTAATGAGTATATACTATTTGAAAGGAGAGAATTTGCTATGCTCTAGGCAAAACTTTTTCAGTCAAATTGAATTTTGTGCAATAACCTTGATGTAGTGGTAAAAAGCATCAAATGCTTATGACTCATTTGATAAGAAATGCATTAAGCAATTGTACAGGTGCATTACCATGCTAAATTCAGTCTATATCAGTATTTCTTACTACGTTCATGTAATATATGCATGCACAGTATATGATGCCTCCAGGTTAACTATTTCACTTAATAAATGTAAATAAAGAGCCTCTAAATTAACTAAAACAAACATTGTTTAATTAAACACACATTAGATTATTTAATTTTTGATACAAAAAAACAAGTAAGTAATAAGATATTTATAGGAATTTTAGAAAATCAGGTATCTGAATATTGCAGGGATGCCAAAACCAGGTTTTTAGGTTTTGTATTTTAGATTAGAAAAAATTAAAAACACAAAAGTTCTGTTTGTTAGACTTTGGGTTGAAAGTTTATGGTATTCTTATCCCTTGTAATGTTCGGGTTGCTGAAGAATAGACAACCATAAACTCCGGGTGTCGTAAAAGGCGCCATGCTGAGATCCAAACCAAACCAGCGACATTGCTGAGATACAAACAAAAGTTAGAGAGGGCGTAGTTGGTGAGCGCCTAGGCTTCAGAAATTGCTACAAAATTTTCTAATCCCGACTCTAGCTAAACTGGGATTTAAGGAAAGATGATGATGATGATGATGATGATGATGATGATGATGATGATGATGCTGATGCTGATGATGATGATGAAGATGATGATGATGACGACTTCGACGACGACGGCGAGGGCGACGATGACGATGATGATGAAAGTATATGATGTTTTCGATTTCTCTGAAAATTCTGCATCTGACATTGACAATGATGCTGGGTACGTCTGAAATTATGGACTGAATAACTGACATCGACAATTTGAAATTAACATTAATTTTTATAAATATGCAAAGATAATAGTTAGGCTATTGATGTAACAGTCAAGCCCATACTTCAACATACATTTCTCATTCTGATTATGATTTCCCAAATTGTCAAGCTTTGTCACTGTAAAAACAATCTTTTAAAGTTGAATTTTTATAGAATATTTTTCCAAATCTCTGTATATTTTGCCTCAATAAAATATCAAGTTATACGAAGCAGCACACTCTTAGACCAATAGACTATTATTCAAACTCCTTATTTTTGTCATACAGATTTTTAATTTGGTTTTGTAGAATCTGCTTCATCAACCTTGTCTGAGAGAAATACTTGCAAAAAATTTATTAGAAAACACTGAAGGTTTTATACAGCAAATTAGTTTAAAAATCTCTGGAATAAACCATAAATAATTATTTGACATTTAGAAGCTATAATATTAATATGATCTGATTAACAATTTTATTGAGACTTTAACAATTTACTTAAAATGCAGCTTTTGTAAAATATTTGTATAAAATCTTCTAAAATTTAATAAAAGCAAGTGATAGCTTACAGACTGCAAGCTAACGCAAAAACATTATTTTAATATTCCGACGTAGAAATTAGGTATGCTTATTAGTTAATTAATTATTAACCAGCATAGAAAATAATTGATGAAAATGATCTTTTTTATTTTTTTCGTTTTTCTCTGAATAAGTTTTTCTTCGAAGAATTATTCAAAATTTCACTTATTATAGAATAAGTGAAATTTTGAATGTGTATTAAGTGTTAGTTAAGTGTTGACAGTTTTAGTACATCAGAAAATATATAAACTAAATATATATCACTATATAGGCCCTATTAAAGAAGATATACAGTGATATAAACTTAGTTAGCTCTAAGAAATCATGCCAGCAAAAAGGCGTTAATTCAGATTTGAAAGCTTGTAACATGTGCCACTGGAACCACTCTAGGAAATTATTATATGTAGCAAGTCAACAAATGAAGATTCTCTCTCAAGTATTCTGCCCAGGGGCAGGTCCAAGGTACATACTACAACTCGGCTGGAGCCAGTGGCGATATCGGTAAGATATTCGACCACGGATTAGTATGTGCGAATTCAAATCCTAGGCAAAGTAGTCACTGACACCGATTTCGAATGAAGAAAATGACGTTAGCATCGGCTTTTAGTTGACGTTAGCATCTACTCATAGTTTGCCTTCGAGCTGCATAAAGTCTACCTCATCTATTAATGAGTTAATTCCTTTAAAATTCCTTATCAGCCCTTACGTAACTTACAACATAGGAATAATAAGCTTTGACAATCGTTTCCCGTAGCCTTTTTGAATTCCTGCTTAGTCACTTTTTACGACAAGTGCAGTTAACAGTTGATTTATTCTTCAATGTCTCGAACACAACAGAAGAAAATGAAAATTGTAAGTAAAAAAATTCTAATTGAAAATCGCATCCGATTTCTAAACAGTCGAGAAATAATATTTGTGACTTGATGCAGAATATGAACATTATTACTGATTTTTCTGACCTCTTTGAGGATATCTTAGACGCAGGGTTAATTGAATTTGCTTATGAACGAAAATAATTTCTCCTTTAACTTTTGTTTTAAAATTCTTCGGATCTAAATATCTACTTCAGACTAATGAACTTGTTAATTTTTTAACAAAATATGTCGAACCATATGAGATAATGAAATATGCAGTAGAAATTTTCGGTTTTTCAATATCGAACTATGCTACTAAACTGATTTGACAATCCAGCTCTACATGTATAATTGACAGAATCGTAAAATTTTGTGACAGAAAATTTGCGTTTCAATTACCTTTTAAATGTGATTTCACTTGGCGAAAAACAATAATAGTTTTCAGATAGTTTACCAGCGCCTTTTAAAGATCTACATTAGGCTGTTCTTACGAAAGTTTCAGTTTGATTACTTCACGAGGCTTTCTTATCCAGCAAGGGTAATTCCTGCTTGAAAACAATAATGTGCATAGTGTGCCCAATTCTTCTCTTATTCTTAGCGTATGTCGCACTCGATCAACCATCGTTTAGCTGCCGCACCAGTGTGCAAACAGCCAAATCGCAATTGAGCTTGAAATAGGGTACTCTCCAACAATTTTGCTCAATTGAAATATCGTAATAGGCCTAAATAGATGAACTTATTATATATGCAACTGTTAATATTAAAAAGTTTTCAATGTGACTAATAAAACTGCAGAAAATTTCAAATACTATTTAGAATATACATATATGTCATTCAAGTAGCAACATTAAATTTATTAAGTTTTGCTTCTTTGTATTTCTAGTTTTTGTTAAATAAAATTTTTTTTATTTAGCCCATTAATTTTAATTTGATGTAAATAAACTTTGAAAAATTGATGATTATATAATTATTTTACTTAGAACAATTTACAACTAAACAATTGTTGCTCAATGGATTTAGCTGGAGCCAGTGGCAATGATGTTGAGATATCCGACCACGTATCAATAGGTGCGGGGTTCAAATCCAGGGCTCTCCCGTCACTGACATCGCTTTCGAAAGATGAAACTGACGTTACTAATTAGCTTTACTTTACTTTACAGCGATTTCTGATCATTCTTGAATTAAGTGACATCTTCAAATAAATGTTGACGTGAGATGTAGATTGTAGACCTCGGATTATCGATTCACATTATATAATTCTATGAATATGATATAACTGTGATAATGATGACAATGATATAGCTTGGAGTTTGGATTCATTGCCTAAGATATCTGTACCTATTATTCATTTGCACTCATTCACTCTTCCTCATTTTATTCGTATCTTATCCTTTTAACAAGATAGCGAAAATATCTGGAATCGCGATAATAATAAAAACTCACGGTTAGAATTCGGTTAAATTTGCCAATGATGGATTCTATTTAGTCTTATACGAAATATGCAAGGTTAAAAATCAGCTAACATTGATAGTAATTGATCGCATATGCCTGCCAATGACGATGGAGCAACATTATATTATTGACTGACGAGAGTTGGAGTAAAGCTTAAGTAGCTTAACTATATTTCTACATTAAGGAGACAGTTATCGAGTCATTTCTTTCATCACAGTGTAGTATCTCTCAAGTCATTGATTCAGTCAAAGAGGTATTGTGCATCCCAGGTATCGTGCACTACAGGTATCGTGCACTCTAGGTATCGCTCACCCCAGGTATCGCTCACCCCATGTATCGTGCACTCCAGGTATCATGCACTTCAGGTATCGTTCACTCCAGATATCGTGCACTTCAGGTATAATCGTTCACTCCAGATAGCGTTGTGCTTCCTCTGTAACGATACCGAAGTCAAGATGAACTAAATTCAATCCATCATGCGATGAATTGAATGAATTATTCAACTGATCAATCAATAAAATGTTCTCTCAATCCTGCAATGGATTCTTCGCACATTTTTAACATTAATAATTTAATTCAATGTGGCAGAGATCATGTAGTATGAAATTTCGCACATGTGTATCTTTAAATCAGATTTTTTATCGATATCAAAGAAATTTTGGTGTTTTTGCAAATGTAATTTTTCGGATATTAGTACAATATCATGAAGCTCAAAATGAAGGTTAACTTTTACATGTGCTTTCTTGCGAGTTCAAACCATTCCTGTCAGAAGCGATTCGATTGCGATTCAAACAGATCCTTTAAATGCAAGTGTGCATGGGATAGGAAACACAATTGCTTGTTTTTAAGACCTATGTATTTATCGTTTTCATTACGTGTAATGCTGCTTCATCATTTCCTCTCAAAGGTTATTCGTAATCGTTGCCTATTTCATGGTTCATCGATTGCAACAGGCATGAATTTTTCTAAATGGCTTTATGTTATATGCCTTTAATCTCGAGATATTCAATAACTGTGAGGCTGATGAGAAATCTGACCTAAACATTTTTTAGCAAAATTGAGCTCCTTAAATTCACGCTTATTGAAAGTCCGGCTGGAATTCTAATCTATAACTTAAATCTTGCTTTAAAACGTAGGTCTATATTGCAATCAGAGAAATGAATAGAATTTTTACTTAGAATTGAATCTTTAGAAACCTTTTTAAGTAATATGCAAAATTTTTTCTTAACTCTCGTAAAGAATTTGAGAGTGAAACTCAGATTTAATGCCCACATTTTACCCTATTTCTCATACCCTTTTCTTATTAAAGTAATTAGCAATTTACAAAGCTATGCTGCACATTCTGCAATGAGGTTATTCTTAGTACAAAGATTGCAACTAAATCCACATCAGCCAGAATAGGTATCTCTAAATCGTTTTGAATTGGCATGGCTTCAATTGAGTGGGTGTATTTATATCGGTCAAGCCTTGCCTCGATGCGGTTTCAGTAAACGGAAGTCTAATAAAATCCAAGTATCCTACACTTTACAGGAAAGCATTAGCCTACTAAGTACTTCAACACATAATAATGGGCATCATTTAAGCTTTCATGAAAATAGAATTAACACATTCTATGCATTTTTTAGCCTACTAATTAAATTTAATCTGCAAATAAAATACTTTAGAGCAATATTAACATATCAGATAATCATCCAAACAAAGTATTGTTATACAATTTAGCAAGCCGACAACTTTAAAACCATCAAATATCTGTGGTGTTTTAAACTGATTTTACAATGAATTTAAACAATTATATAAAGACATTTCAGTTTTCGGACCGATTTTGTAGCACTCCTATCTGATAAAGAGGAGGCAACTTTGTTCAGTCATAACCGGATGATAGCTTTTACTGTATTATTGTGGTATAAAAATGGACGTTAAATTAGTATTTCTCCGGTAATGATTATCAGTTATACAGATATCCTAGCAATAATAAGAAAAACCTAATTTAAAAGTTATATATAAACACTGAAATAATTTGTCTTTCTAATTG
This sequence comes from Enchytraeus crypticus, assembly GCA_905160935.1. NCBI lineage: Eukaryota > Metazoa > Annelida > Clitellata > Enchytraeida > Enchytraeidae > Enchytraeus > Enchytraeus crypticus. Next base: position 647,385 of record CAJHZI010000214.1, on the reverse strand, counting down.
TAAACTGCATGTTAGACGTCTGTTTTTATTTAAATCTGTCTAAAAAGAGAGTGTACATCTACAGCAAATTGTCAGCTTTCTCCGCGACGGTTTGTTCCTTTTCAACCGTCACAATATTATTCTATCTAACAGATCGGCACGTGTTACCATTTGCGATCATTTCCAGTGTCGGAATATGCGCTGTGTTTATTCCGGTGTCATCATCGAAACACTGGAAGTGTGCCTTTATCACTCGATGAAATCAGAAAAGCTTTTGATGGAATAAATAGCGTCCACATGATGATGCTCTTGCATATAATTAGGCCAACATTACAAAATACAGTAGGATACTATTGTAATACAGTGTAATACTATTATGAGGAATAACATTTTCAAAATAGTGCGATATAGTTCTAATACATTGCAATATAATTTAAATGTAACGCAACATAATTCTATTGTAGTACAATATAATTCTAACATAATACAATAGAAATCTATAGTATCGTGAACATAATTCTAAGAAATTGAAATATTTACATGTATAATAATAATAATACAATATTGCTACATAAATTCCATTGTTGCACAACTGGCTAATGATGTAATGATTAAATTTCAAAACACGATTTGAATTTCCACGTTAACAGATATATGCTTTGAATAATGATTTTAAAAATACAATAAATTTTGAACAGTGAGCACGAATTAGTGCATTAACACAGCATTTAACGTTTTGAACATCTCACGGATTTCAAAAGATATATTCACAACTAAACAGCAAAATTAAACATAACAAGAGACTAAGCAATTTGAAGATTTTCTTATACCAATTCTGATAGTTTTATATATATATAGAATTAAGGGACAAAATTCGAATCAATTTTGGACATTTTCTCAGAGACTAAACGTTTCCTCCCATTGTTGGTATAGATAAAGCTACTGCTACGATGCTACGCGAAAACGGAAATGAAATCCGAGGACATGGAAGAATCTAGAAGACGATGTGAGAAACATAATGCCAGTTTAAGATGAGAAAGTTGAATCGATGTGTCCTTAATGAAAGCGTGGCGTTACTGTAGCACCGACAAGACTGCAAATATTGAGCAGTTCGCGTGTTATTGAATTAAAAATGCATCAGTTTCGTCTACTCCGTCATATCTTTTTAATTCGCACGTGCTGCACAGTCATCACTCTACTGTGAGTAGGATAATATACGTAGGATTGCAGTTTAGCAGTGCAGCAATAAATATTCAACAGCGAAATTCTAGTTTTTCTTGAAGCCTCTGTCTTACCTTCCTTCAATCTCTCTCTCCCTCTCTCTATTTTTCTCTCCCTCTCTCTCTCTACTTTTTTTTCTCTCCCTTTCTACTCTCTTTTTGACTCCTGTTTTGTCCAAGGTAATGAAGAATTGACCAATCGTAAAATGCACATGTCGTAAGAGGCGACTGAGCCAGAACTGAGAAAGACAAAGGGAATGCATTTCGGCAACCATGTTATTCTTAACGTAGCTACATTGAGGTGTAGATTGTACACAACCCTTTGTTATGGAATAACCTCGTTAATCTGCTGATATCTCTTTAAGGAGGGAGCGTGAAAGCAGGTTGTAAGAACCTTGAACTTGTCCTTTAGAGAACTGGAGAGAAAGACTGAGTTTTTCTCACCCTTTTCATTCCTTCTCATTATTAAGGTGTTTACATTTCGTAACTGACGGTGTTGCTACTGTCATCATGTACTTAATTGTAAATTCATTTTTAGTTTACGATTCAACTAACATGTTCGGTCTATTTCAACGATAGGAATGGTTTATCGAAACCTTCAAGCTTGAATCACTATAATATGATTAAAAACAGCTTAGAATGTCGACCAAGCAAGCAGACCAAAAACAATTTTATATTATCATATACAGTATATGTATGTTTGATATATAGATTTAGTCATTATAAAGTGTTTCTCTGTGATGAAACGTTAATATTGTAAACATTAGCTTTTATGTACTTTCATCAAAGGAAACTTTCGGAGTCAGTGGCCCTGTCGGTATGCTATTCGATCGCGGATCAGTACGTGCGGGGTTCAAATCCTGGTCTCGCCCATCACTGACATCGCTTTCGAGTGAGGAAACTGATGTTTACATTAGCTCTAAATTTTACTTACACTGACTCGGAATTGCACTTTTCTCAAAGTCTACGTGCGATGGATTAAGGAACTTGAAAAAGTATGCTTCAAAGTGCAACAGTTCTTAATAAGCATCAAATGCAGATGCCACAGGTAAAAAAGGAGCGATATATATCAGGCCTTTTATGAATTGATCCAGTGGGAAATTTCAAATTTAAAAATTCAGACATATCTTCGATTGCTTTCTTTGGCAGGTATGATATGAACCATTCAGTCGGCTCTTCTGAGGCTCAATTAAAAGCGACATAAATAAATGTTTTTCAAGAATTGATTGACAGTTTGATGTGCCCAAATTCTTTATTTACAAAACCGTATTTATGACAATTCTTTGAATTTATAGTCCAGACTTGTTTCCAAAATCAATAAAGTCGACATTTGCGTCTTGTACGACAGAGATTAATTGCTGTAGCATTGCACGTGCTGAGTCGAGTTTAGATTAAAAATCCAAAAAAATTACTAGAAATTAAATTAAACATTGTTATTATTTTAAGCAGTGGACCTTCAAGAAATATTTAGTAAAGTTTATAAAATTTAAATTTATCAAATTTTATGATTTATTTTAATTAGAATTCGGCAATTACTACTGTTATTATTATGTAATATCAATATTTTGTTTGTATGTATTGTTTGCATGTATTGTATGCATTTTGTATGCATTGTAGCCTATCGTTTTTGTATTTAATGCAAATGTACTCATGTATTGTTTGTATTTTGTTTGTAAAATGATTATTATTTTTGTGTTTTAGTGCATGTTTGTTTATGATTCTGGTATTGTTTGCTATTGCAAAAATCGAAATGTTTGATTCTAATAAAGTAATGTATCTTTTATTAATTCGCCACTTAAGTTAGTCTTACTCTAGAATATAACAAAATAGATCAAAGAAAGCATTTTCATTCATTGATATTAATGAACCTTTTCAGTATATTCCCGTCCATCATTACCCGTCCATCATTACCCGTCCATCATTACCCGTCCATCATTACCCGTCCATCATTATCCGTCCATCATTAGTATAAACATTAAAGATGGAAATATCACAAGTTTAATTGTGACTAAAAACGGATGGAATAATTATGTAGAGAATCTCTATAACAACGCTGGAAGACCATTGGAATTCAATTCATTCAGTTTGCAATATATTATTCATCCAGTGCCATCTACGGCATTATGTACAGGGTGGTCCAGATTAAATGAAACTACTTTGAAGGCTAATAACTTTGGCAATTCTTATCAAAACATCTTACTTAATGCATTATATGAAGGGCGATTCTCCTCTCTATTAAATAAATAAATATCTAAGAGATATTTTTACACATGTTTGAGAAATTATCATTAGTCGCCAATATATAATTTTCAATGAAATTGCGTGCAAACTGAGGATATGAAAATAAAGAATTTAACATTATGTGCATTATACCTCAACTATTTCAGAAAGCGCATTGTAGTTTCTATCCATGTCCTAAATGAATTGAGAATTAATTGAACTAATGTTCAATGTGTCCACCATGTGCCCGAATAACTGCATTCACCCTCTGAGACCACTGACCAATTTGCCGAGTCCACGAGTGCCTGACTGATCTCCATGGGTCCAGCGGACAACATTGACTTGTTCAGCGTCGTGTATCCGTTCACGATAGACTAATTGCTGAAGACAATAGTAAACAATCGAATAGTAAATCGGGTTCAAATCAGGGGAAGGGCTGTTAGGTGGCCAGTTCTACGGTTCAATAAACTCTGGCAGGTTTACTTTCATACAGGCGATCATATGACGTGAAAATACACATCGGCGATTTATGGCACTTTCTCAAACATTTGTGAGAATATCACCTACATATTTACTAATTCAATAGAAAGGGGAATTGTCTTTAATTTAATGCATAAAATAGGATGCTTGATAAAAATTGTCAAAGTTATTAGCCTTCAAAGCAGTTTCATTTATTCTGGACCAACCTTTACATTGTATTGCAACCCTATTCTTTCAAGAGTCTTATAGTCCTTCCCTTCTTGAAACTGACATCCTCAGCTACCTTAATATCAACCTGTGAGAAATTTGGTAATTCTAAATATTAATGCCCCGAAAAGTTACTAAAGGTAACACACCTTTCTGCTTAATACTTATTTGATTTACTGTGAAGTGTATCTTTATATTTTTAATCTCAAAGTAAAAAAATAAAATATTGCTTACGTAATTTTCCATCAGTAAGCGCAATTACATGTAGACTTAAGCAGCTAATTTCTATGTAGAATTGTTTTTCTACTGCGAGGTCATGCGAAAGAAAACTAGTTTCTAGGTACAGTAAACGTTCAAGAAACCTGATTAGAGGACAAAATCCTGCCAATATTAATACTTCGGCTGTCAGATTAACGACCGCTCAAGGATTTCACGGGGCTAGTTGTGTGCAGATGTTTCTTATTTAATTAGGATGTGGGTACAGGTGGATGCACGGACTGCAATTGGGTGAATGTAAGTAAAAATTGGGACATTTGAGTCCAAATGGGTGAATGTGGGTTTATGCGTGAGCTTGTGGATGTACTGAATGCGAATGAATGTATATATATATATATATATATATATATATATATATATATATATATATATATATATGAGTATATATTCTATATACATGTATATATATATAGTGTTCTGCCAGGCGGCAGTTCCAATGTGCATATTCCTACTCACTGCTTTCACGCTCCAAAAAGAGCACACCATCGATTAGCGATGGTGTCCTCTTCACAAATGTCCTCTTCACAAATCCCATCACAAATGGCTATGCCTTATCCACACCTTATTGTAGCAAATAGCTTGGGAATAATATGGCTTGTGAGTCGGTTTCCCGTTGCCTTACTCAGTTCCGTAACGGATTATCTGCCATTTCCTTCTGGGGGAAAATTCATGGTGAGATGGATCCCCTCAGCTCTTGCCCTAGTCGCCTCTTACGTACACGCGGCAGATTGTTTGCCGTTGCCTTGTTCTGCAGTGGTCCCAACTACACCCGGTCTCAACAAGGGGAATATATATATATATATATATATATATATATATATATACTGAATATATAGTTACTTGTATATATATATATATATATATACATATATATATATATATACACACATATATATTATATATTATATTATATTATATTATATTATATTATATTATATTATATTATATTATATTATATTATATTATATTATATTATATTATATTATATTATATTATATATATATACATGTATATATATGCCATGGAAGCACGCTGTGCTAGTGAGTACATACAGTGCTTTCATTCGTTAAAGGATTTTTAGTTCTACTTCTACGAGTTTACGGCTTTAGCTTAATTTAATTCCTTCTTATCATTTATTATTTTATCCATGTTGTGACCGGGTTGCTGGAGAATAGGCCAATCGTGGACTTTGTATGTCGTAAATGGCGACAAGGCTCTGAGATCTAAACGAACGTCAGAAAGGACATTCTGTTGGTGAGCGTCTAGGTTCCAGGAAATTATTACAAAATTTAGACCCTAGTCAAACTGGTTGTCAGTGGAAGAAGAAGTTGAAGAAGAAAAAGAAGAAGAAGAAGAAGATGATGATGATGACGATGACGATGTTGATGATGATTATGATGATGATGATGATGACGATGATATGATGATTATCATTTGATATTGAACAGTATTCAGTAGGCTCTTCTGTGTTTAACTTTATTGCACTAAAAGTATTTTCACCGATAAATTAAGTAATAATATTAACTCGAATATTATTTCACAGTTTTTAATAAAAAAACTCGTTTAATTTATTTTTTCTATCATTATTTTAAATATTTACCATGAAAAAGAAATCTTGCATGTCTTGCGAGTAGCTTTGCAACGCTGTCAAAATAGGTCAAATTTATTCTTTGCCAGCTTAATAGGAAATTTGCCTATATTTCTGAAGAAAAATCTCCTATAATTGACGTGACAAACATTTCGTGCTAAATATTTTGCTAATTTTAACGTCAGCGTATGATATTAAAATGAGTACATCGAAGAATAAATGGGAAAAAGTAAGAAACATAATCTCGGCTGTCGTGCACTGTTGCTTTGTGATTTGGTTTCGGGATAATAAATGCGGTACATCCTGTGAACGTCCAGAAGGTAATTCGTAAAAGGGTCGCATTGGTTTAGCCATGCTATGCGAGTATCAATTGACGTATTATTCCCAAACTTTTAAGTAGCTTTCCCCTAGCTTTCCCCTAGCTTTTCATTAACTTTTCGCTAGCTTTCTCCTAACTATTCACTAGCTTTCTGCTAACTTTCTTCTAGCTTTTCATTAACTTTTCGCTAGCTTTTCATTAGCTTTTCATTAACTTTCCGCTAGCTTTTCGTTGTCTTTTACTAATTAAGATTTCGCAAGAGCTCTATGAAAAACCACTTTCTTGAACTAACAGTTAACTTACTTCTTCTATCAAGTAGGCTATACTGTGATTCATTTATTAATTCAGCGCATCAAAGATTACAGCATTGGAAAAATTCTAAATTCTAAAGTCTAGTTTGATCTCAATGAAACGTCAGTTTAATGTCTCTAAAGCATTACAGAGACTCAGCAAGCATTGGATTTGTACGCAGCACTTAGTTATGAATGCTCATTCGGCCTATTTACTTAATTTACCTGCTCATGCATCTATATGCTCTATTATGGTCATTTAATAGTGAATTATTATTTTTATGTCTTTTAAATAAAGCTATATATATATATATATATATATATATATATATATATATATATATATATATATATATATATATAATATATTTTGCTATTCACTTTTTGTCATTTAACAATATTGACAATTTGCATGTTACTTGCTCACTTGATAGCTTTGCAATTTTGTCCTTTGTACTTGTCTACCATTGAATTGATGAAATAAATAAATAAATATACAATATATATATATAATCTATATAGTGTACTGTATATATGTATAATATATATTATATATACATATATATATGATAGGCCTATACATGTTTATTATATATATATATATATATATATATATATATTTATATATAATTTATGTATTTGTTTATTTATTACACACTCTATACTAGGAGTTCGACTCAGTTTGTCCTTAAGCAATGAAAAGCATAATGGATATTATATCAGAAATTTTCAGTAGAGCATCAAACATAACAGAGTGAAAGAAACAGTAACAGAAAGCAAACAAATTGTGCAATTTCGAATTAGTTTTTATTTCTCAGACATTTATATTTAATATCTTAAAATATCTTAAAATTCACAGTTGATTTAATATTTGAATCTCAGCTAACGTAATGCAAATAGTTGACTGTAGTTGTTTGCCGTATGTTTACCAACTTTCGTTTCGCTAATATTCCTTATATGAAGAATGCATGGCGTGATACAAATCAGTCGACGTCTTTTATTCTGCATTTCCTAATTAGTTCATTATTCACAGAACGATATCGAATGGGCCATTGCAGTAAAAGGATTGTGCTGTACATGTAATTTTAAATGCCCGAAGTGCTAGTGCTTAAGCCATACAATGTGACACATACAATATAGGCCTACAACATACAACATACAACATTCAACATACAACATGCAACATGAAACCTACAACATACAAAACATACAAATGAAATATACGTCTCTGACATCATCCCTGTATGAGGAAATGGAGGTTAAGCCTTTATTAGTAGTTAGTTACAACATTCGTTTAATTAGTGTTTCTACTCTCGAAGTAGACCTGATTTAAATTCAAAGCCCTAATCACGTGACTATCAGGAAAGATTCCAGCAATCGATCATCTGACCGGTACACTGATGTAAAAATAGAATTTGATTATCATTCAGAAATCTATAAAAAGCACAGCATGACAGTCGTATCCTGTGTCCAAGCCCTGCATTTGTTCACTCATAGTTTTACGTTGTAGAGAAAAACATGATAGCACACTGATGACGGATTGGAGACCAATTTGGAGAAAATCCATTTCTGTATCTTCGTAGTTTAGCGTCTTCATGAGGTTCAGCTCATATCGGGTTCGAATCGCGGCTATATCTTACTTTTCGGTGAAGAGGCTCATTTCTGATTTCTCTTTTAATTTATTATTTCATTTAAGTAGAAATTGGAGCGTGTAAATAAAATATCTAAATTCTATTTATAATATATGATTTTTTTTCATTTTAAATTTAATAATTTCACTCTGACTTACGAAGCGCTATTTTATTTTCCCCTTTATGGGATTGAAGGTCGACTTGAATAGATTCGTGTAAAATTTGTTGGAATATTCTCCTCGCCACTCGATTTGAAATTATTCAACTTCCACGCCCAATACGTTATGCTGTAAATACGAGATTGAAAATATAATTATTCTTGTCCGGAGATCAGCGATATATCATATGAACACTAATACAGGAACGTCATTTATTTTACGTAAAAGTAGTCGTATCTCATCTCTTATATAAAAGTAGTCGTATCTCTTCTCTTATATAACAGTGGTCGTATCTCATCTCTTACATAACAGTGGTCGTATCTCATCTGTTGTATAACCGTGTTCGCATCGCATATCTTATATAACAGTGGTCGTATCACATCACTTACTAGACCACTATAAATAGTGGTCTTATCTGTTAAGATTTTAAGTTAAAACTTAGAATTTTACCCGAACTAATTTAAAAATACAGTACAATATATTTAGAAATATATAAACTGTACAAGAAATTGAAACCTCTCATAATTTTTTGCGTCTGATATTAGTTTTTCAATATACTGTACATGCATCTTTCTAAAATCTCTCTTGGTCAAGTTTGACACTGCAGTAATTCATGAATTTACATGTTAACTTAGATGACCAACAATTGTGTTTTATCTTTCAGTTGCTCAACATTACTGTTAAATGATTAACTTAACAGTGATACTGAGAATAACTGTTATTGTGGAAAGCTATAAAAAGTAATTCTTTCTCATTACCTCGCTCTAGTGTTCTGTCAATGCGACAGGTCCATGGTAAATTGTCATACTCTTGAGTAGTGACATCAGTAGCGTCATCAGTAGCATCATCAATAGTGTCATCAGTAAAGTGATCAGTAGCGTCATCAGTGTCGTCATTTGTAGCGTCATCACTAGCGTCAACAGAAGTGTCATCAGTAGCATCATCAGTAGTGTCATCAGTAGAGTCATCAGTATTGTCATCAGTAGAGTCATCAGTAGCATCATCAGTAGTGTTATCAGTAAAGTCATCAATAGCATCATCTGTAGTGTCATCTGTAGAGTCATCAGTAATGTTATATGTAGTGTCATCAGTAGCGTCATTAGTAGCGTCATTATTAGCGTCATCAGTAGCGTCATCAGTAGCGTCACCAGAAGATCTATCATGTGAGTGACATGTTCTTGAATGCTTGATTAGTAATCATATAAGCAACCATTTCCCATTTTAAAATATTTCTTCTAATGCTCCGAAAGGTAGAATGCAAAGAGTAATAGAAATACGAAATTATCATTGTCGTTGTCCGAGACATTGCTGATAGAACAAGGTCACGATGACCGTGTCGTAAAAGGCAACTACGCGATAGCTTATAATTGCAATGAGATATTACATCAGCTTTTATACTATTTCAACGATGGAGCTAAATTTATGCTTGACATGTGAAGAGATTTGCCATTGCTTCAACGCCACGACAAGAACAGTGCTCATTAGTGAGCGCAATTCAGACTGTGTGCAGGAACCTATGTCTAGGATCTGCAATTTTTAATACCTATTATGCAGAAACAGAATAGTGAAAGCTTTTTAAGACTTTCAAGTTACTGTTTGACAATATAAATTGCAAAAGTAGATTATGTTACATTTAAGAATTATTTACCAGTAAGAAGCCGTTAAATAATTGACTAGAAATCACTTCCCACGGCGTCTTGAGTGACTCGTGCATAATCGTTGACTGCTTTTGTTTAAGCAGGAGTATGAACAAAAACATAAAAATATATAGCTAGTAAAAGATTTGTCCATTTTTTACTTTGCACATACAAGTACATAGTTGAGGGTTATATATCGACAAAGAGCCTAATAACTGATTTAATCACTAATGAATTATTCATACTATATCCAATCATGTACATATGCTGTAATAGAGCATTACGCTACAATATGCTACAATTTAGAATTATGTTATAATATACGATAACAAAGCATTCATTATGCTGCAGAGCTTATGCAATGACCGGGGTCGGAAATGGTAACTCGTTTCCCAGATAAGCAAATGGTCACGGGTTCGAAAACCCGTCGCTGTACCGTCTCTCACGGTACAATTGTGTACAGAAGTAGACAAAAAGATTTGCTTTAAAGCTTTTTAAAAAAATCTGCAAAATAATACTATTTAAGTGCAAATCTCTCAAAACTATATCAAGCACTGCAATGACAAAGTCGAAGCTACAACCAAGCAGTACAAATGTCATAAAACATTAGGCCTATGAATTAAAATTCCAGAAATTACTCTATCGAAAATCCTATCAAAATGCACACCTTCATCTGAAGTACTTTCAAAGTTAAGTTGTAGACAGATTAATGCTGAACAATAAAAAGCTGCAGGACCTTCTGCAGTTAATTCATTCACGCTCTGGTATTTTTTGCGCTGGGATTTCCGGCCGTTAATCAACCCCTTGAGAACAAAAATAGAACTATATGCATTATGCACAAACGGAAACTGTACACGGCATTTTTGTACATTTGTGTTTTAAGCGGAAACTGCACACGGCATTTTTGCATATTTGTGTTTTAAGCAACGTCGCCTCTAAACATCTACAATGTCGTTAGAGCGAAACCATAGATTTGCAATATTTTCGAGCCTGGTTGAGCAGTGGAGAATTTTAATTTCCTTGAGGTTAGAATCTTCATCGGACTGTAACCGGATGTTTATTGCTTTCCTAGCTTTAACGTTGTTCCTTGAGTAAAGACGATAGGAGTCTTTTTTATCAATCCTAGATTCAGGCTAAAATCTGCATCTACAGTATTCCTACTTAATAGTGCATATAAGTTTACATTCTCGAAATTAAATAGAATTAGATAGCTCTTATAAATATTGAATTTAATGGTCTATAACATGGTTTTGTATTATTATTACAGTATAATTATATATATATATATATATATATATATATATATATATATATATATATATATATAATAGATTTAATGTCATTATAACACCTTACTATAATAACAAGTAATTGCCTTCCTTTTGATCACCTAAGAAACAAATCCGAATCATAAATATAACTCGTTGGAGTTCAGCAGTGACTGTTAAATTATCCAAATCACTTTTATGCTCATAATAAAGGCAATATTTCAGAATTGAAGCACTTTAAGAGCAAGTCTGGTTTAAACATTACGATCACAACTAGGTTTAAAATTATTGAGAGGAATTAGCAATTAGTAGGGACAACTAGTGTCGTTTCCTCCTCCAGCGCAGTACAGTGAGTACTGCAATGAGTACTGCAATGAGTACTTCAGTGAGTACTGCAATGAATACTGCAATGCGTACTGCAATGAGTACTGCAACAAGTACAGCGGTGAGTACAGCAGTGAGTACTGCAGTGAGTACTTCAGTGAGTACTGCAATGAGTACTTCACTGAGTTCTGCAATGAGTACTGCATTGAGTACTACAGTGAGTACTGCAATGAGTACTGCAATGAGTACTGCAGTAAGTACTGCAATGAGTACTGCAATGAGTACTACCATGAGTACTGCAATGAGTACTACAATGAGTACTGCAATGAGTACTGCAATGAGTCATACAGTGAGTACTGCATTGAGTACTACAGTGAGTTCTGAAATGAGTACTGCAATGAGTAATTCTATTAGTACGGCAATGAGTACTAAATTGTACATTACACTGAGTACTACAGTGAGTATTACAATGAATACTACAATGAATACTACGGCAAGTACTGCAATGAGTACTACAATGAGTGTTAAAAAAGCTGGTAAAGCTAAGGTTAACGTCAATTTCCTCACTCGAAAGGGATGTCAGTGACGGGCGAGCCCAGGATTTGAACCCGCACCTACTGATCCGCGGTTGAGTATCTTACCGACTTCGCCACTGGCTCCAGCCAGTTATAGTAAGTACTATAATGAGTACTACAATGAGTACTCTACTGTGAGTTCTACAACTGAGTACCGTAATGAGTACCACAGTGAGTACTACAATGAGTACTCCAGCGAGTAATCTGAAGCACCGGCTTTATTTGACTCACTGTAGCGTCATGTCTATTGTTTTACGTAAATATAGTTATAATTATCAACCAAGCACAACTACTGCACGTAATTACTGGCTCTTATTTGATGCAGTCGCAGGCAGGTTGTTTTGCTATCATTCCCATGCAATCTTTTTCGCTCCAGCAGAGATGTTAGTGACAAACTAAAATAAAGTTACTGAGACGCTTTATTTATATACATGTATATATCTATGAATCATTCCCGTGTTTTTCCGGGATATTTGAAGCATAGATCAACCGGTGACTGCACGTGTCGTAGAAAATGACGAAAACATTACGATTCAAACCAATGTCAGAAAGGGCATTGGGTTGGTGAGTTCCTGGGCTCCAGAAATTGCTACAAAAGTTTTTTAATGGAAGAGATTACAGAAGATTGACTGATGATATGGTATGGGACAGAGATGAGTGAAGAAGGCCTAGTCTTATCCCGACCCTAGATAAACTGGGATTAAAGGGAAGTTGATGCTGATGATGATAAAAGCATAAATCAATCACAATCAAGCATCACGTATGTTTCTTAATAACTTAGAGCAGAAGTTGTCATATCGAACGAATCCATCTAATTTTCTCAAACTAAACAAGATCATCAACTTAGCATCGTTGGTGAGTTAAAAATTAGAAGCTATGCTGTCTGATTCAACTTTAAACATATTTGAAGAAATGGCGCAAAAGGTTTCGACCAAATATTAAAATACATTTGTCGTAATGTTTCCGAGGTATGAGCTTATTATGTGAAAAGTACATGTACTGCGTGATCAACATTTGATTTTTCTAACTGCATAATAATTATAATTCCACGCTGTCACTTACCTATTGATATTAATCGATTTAAATCGACGAAAAGCGAAATTGGCTTATAGACCAGCACCAGAGTCCAAGATCCGTTTAAATCTGACTGAGATGTAAATAATCTTCCACAACGAAGCCCCAGTCCCATAAACGGCAACATAGAGCAGACCCTTGGGCTTGACATCTGTAAGGTGCTAATAAAAGCTTTGAATTGTTCCCGGAACCGCGGAACTATAAAGTTTTATATGCACCAATTATCAAAGTATTGCAGGACTCAAGGGTTAGAACTAATCGAAAGTAATGTGACTGGAGGAGGATTGTAAGCGTCAAGGAACAGTGCGGCGGGTGAGATATACGACGTTGTAGAGACGAATGGAAATGTTCAATCGGTTCTGCAGTGAAAATCGTTAAGTAATAATTTCATGGACTACCGGATTTTCAGATATCTTTTAGGATCGATGTGATATGACTGACATGTAATTACTTACATGCAATTACTGACATGTAATTACTTACATGTAATTACTGACATGTAATTACTGATATGTAATTACTGACTTGTAATTAGTGATATATAGGCCTAATTATTGACATGTAATTTCTTATATGGTATACATCAGAATGCATTTATTTTGCAGACGAAGAAATCAGGTTAGAATTGAGGTAAAGTGATTTAAATGATTTAAATGATTTATTCATTTTTAAATGATTTTAAATGATCTTTTAATGGTAAAATGAGATAAGTTTAAAAGTTTTTTAATAAATGAAAGTATAACCTTCAAAGAATTGTCGATAAAACAAATTATCTAAATTACCTTAGAACATTAGCACATTTAGAATTGCAATTTTTAACATATAAGCTGAATGAGCTTTCTCTTGAAAAAGTCTCTGTTTTGGAGCGATTACTTAGTAATGATTTCACTGTCACCATTTTGTAATAGTCTTCCTTGTAACGTTTTGGAATTCAGTTTTAGCATGGATTTGTGTTTGCCTAATTAAGTAGAAACTATATGGTACTCGATAATTCGTTCACATTAGAAGCCAGAAAGATTATTTCTCTAATGTTCTTAATAGTGATATTAATAAGCCCAAATAAAACAAGACTAGCATACAAAGCATACAATGTAAATAAGTGCAATCTGCAAAACTGAAAAACCAACTTCTAATCAGGATCGCTAGATTCGATTTGAATGCCTTTTAAGTGATATAAGTTATTGTGACTGTTGTCGTTCTTGTGGTGTACGTTCATCGAATGGTTACTGGTCACCCGGCTCACTGAATACAACATCCCTGCTTTGAATGCATAGAGATGTCAGAGATCAAACTGGATATAACCATTGCAATAATTCTCGCTGCTGAAAGGCTTACAGTAATATCGGGGCACAGAGTAGCGAAAAAGTGACTTTTATTGGGGCAAACAAATTAAACTGAAGTAACTTGGGGCCTATATTAACATTTTCCCACTCTATCAATACTCAATTCCACTTATTCTGAAATTTCTTATGGAAATACGTGTCATATTCCTAAATTAAAATTAAACAAATAAAAATAGTTCTACTTTTCAGTACCCAATAAAACTGCTCTGAAGTTCACTTTTAATAACAACAATAACTTTTTAAGAGTAAAATATTCAGTTTTACTAGTTGCCCAAAATTAGTGGGGATAATTTTTGCCCATAATGAGTAGAATGAGTGAGTAAGTATTGTAGAAAGAATAATTTTAACAGAAAAACACTACGCTCAAATTTGACTGCGCTTATAATCTCTCTCTCTTAGTGCACTACCTACTGACAGGTCCATGGTATATAACGCCTCCACTCTTCTCTGTCTTCCGCCTACCTCTTCATTTCCACATATGAGCGAGTCTTTAAATCATCTAACATACCTAATCTCGGCCTGCCCCTGCCTCATTTTCCTTCCATTCTACCTTCCATAACCTCTTTTAATTGACCTTCCCCCCTTAGAATGTGTCCTTTCCAAATTTTTTCTATTTCTTAATACATTTATCGCTTAAAATCAATAGAAGATAATGTGCCCTTTGTGTATACGATAGGGGCCTACTCTGGGTCACTACAGAATAATATAATAGACCAGCTCTAAATTGAATTTGTCGCAATAATAATGATAATAATAATAATAATAATAAGATCAGACCAGATCAGACGGCAAGCGTCCGGACGGCATGACTTTAGTGCCCTGGTGCAACGGTAAATGTGCCGTTTGGGACGTCACGGTCATTGACACTATGGCAAACTCCTACCTGAATACGACTTCAGTCACAGCCGGTGGTGCTGCTGTTCATGCCGCCTCTAGGAAGTTGGATAAATACCGTGATCTGTCCTTAGGATATGAAGTTGTTCCGGTGGCTATTGAAACCATGGGCCCGATGAATCCCGAAGGAGTTGACTTTATTAATGGCATAGGCAGACTTATTGCAGAGCAAACCGGCGATAAGCGAGAGACATCTTTTCTTTGGCAAAGGCTTTCCATGACTTTGCAAAGATTTAATGCAGTCTGCTTCAACAATTCTTTTAAGCCGATTGATGACCTCGAGTAGCCGGGCGGCGATTCAGCACGTATTGCTCGAATCGTTTTTATCAAACCCCAGGTTCTTTACACCGGGGTTAAAAAAATAAATAATAATAATAATAATGTCCTATTGCAGAGCAAACCGGCGGTAAGTGAGAGACATCTTTTCTTTGGCAAAGGCTTTCCATGACTTTGCAAAGATTTAATGCAGTCTGCTTCAACAATTCTTTTAAGTCGATTGATGACCTCGAGTAGCCGGGCGGCGATTCAGCACGTATTGCTTGCATCGTTTTTATCAAACCCCAGGTTCTTTACACTGGAGTAATATTAAAATAAATAAAAATAATAATTTAAAAAAATAATAATAATAACAATAAAATTAATAATAATATTAATAATAATATTGATAATAATATTAATAATAATGATAAATAAAGTCTCCTTAGCCCAGGGCCCTTTACAGCCCAGGACAGTAAAAAATAATAATAATAGTAAAGGTTTAACGTCCGTTTCCTCATACAAGGATGAAGACAAGGACGACAATACAGAAAACGGATGAAAACAATGGAAAACCACCCGATTATCTTAATAGTCCATAATTCAGTTGTATAAAAATAATCCTTTCCAAAATGTGTTTAGCGGGTAACAATATTGACGGATTCAGATATTTAACTGCTTTAGTTAATATCAGGTGACATGAGATAGTATTTCAAATTGAGCCCACTAAACAGCAGAGACTCGTCTCCGTTGTTATGCATAACACTAAATTTGTACGATTATTTTTTAACTTTCTACCAAAATTAAGGAGATTGCATTAACTATGTTTTTTGTAAATGTTTACCATACCATTCTCAATATCGTTTAATATAAACATTTACATGTGTATTATTTTAATTCTTTATTTATACATTGTATCAATCTATCTGTCTGTCTGTCTGTCTGTCTGTGTGTGTGTCTGTCTGTCTGTCTGTCTATCTATCTATCTATCTATCCATCCATCCATCCATCCATCCATCCTTCCATCCATCTATCCATCTATCTATCTATCTATCTATCTATCTATCTATCTATCTATCTATCTATATATATATATATATATATATATATATATATATATATATAGGACTATAAATATATATGATGGATATACATAGATTATATATGACACCTATAAACATTTTGCATATGACATGTATATATATATACATATATACTACATATCTTAACATTCTATATCGTTATATACTATGCGCCTGTGTATTTATTTATGTAAACTGCTTCATTTTATTCAAGTACACACGTATATCTGAGTAGCAGCCAGGAAGCCTTGATTCACATTCTAATCGATTAACTGCATAATAAATATTAAATCAGTTCACCGAGCCGTGGAGCAAGCGATCAATTCAAACGCTTAACATGCAAAATCTCAAGGACTGGTTGTACAGTGAATGCATCGAAGTAGTACTGTAAACAAGAGAGATTTTGATGGATGATGCATGTGTATTTTGATGTAACACATTAATATTTCAGCGTAGCAAAATAATGTAATTTTATGATTTCATATAAGCTTTGCGTACAAATTCCTTTAAAAATGTACAACATTTATTTACAAATATTTTACAAATTCTAGCAGTTTAGGATTTCTAGTCTCTGATGACATAGTACATAGTATTTATGGGCGAGTGGTTAGCACTCTTGCCTGATAGACATTAGACATGAGGTCATCAGCCGATAAGTCATTGACAATATCATAAGCCGTAGAGATGGACGTCAAACTTAAACGTTAAAAATAAAAATACATTCAAATTAACTTCAGATTTATGTGGCCATGAAAGTATAAGTAACTTCTTTTAAATCTATGTGTGTGGCAATAGTGATCCAATTTACAATAAGTTTACAACAAATCTGAAGTTCTATTTATTCTTTTGAAATTTTCGAAGTACTCCAATTAGCATAGTACAAGCAAGCAGAGTTAATTGACTCTGAAGCTTGGATGCTGTGGCTACGGTAGAAGACGCCCGCTTAACTTGATCGACTGAAGAAGTTTGGTGGGGATCATAGAAAGGAAAGTTTGGTGGAGATTATAGGAAGGAAAGTTTGGTGGAGATCATAGGAAGGAAAGTTTGGTGGAGATCATAGGAAGGAAAGTTTGGTTGAGATCATAGGAAGGAAAGTTTGATGGAACAAAAGAAGAATAGGGATCAGCGAAGAATAACCAAAAACCAAAGTAAAATCAGTATCGTGTATAAAACAATAAGTCTGCAGCAAAGAGTTGTAGTAAAATTGAATTCCATGAATCTGCGTTAGGCTAAACGTAGTATAAATGAATCCTTTCATTTAACTAGGAGCATACTACATGTAGACTTATATATTTATTAAATCTTAATGTACGTAGAGAATAGACGATGTCTATTTTTCTAGCCGTGGTGAACAAACGGTGCTACTAAGGACATCTGCGAGTCATTGCTGAATCATAATTTAATCTCTTTTCATAGGTCACTGTCCAGATTCTTCCGAATAGATTAAACGATATTAGGGCGAATCTCTGCTCAATATCGGTGCTGCGATCTTTTCAAAGCAAATTCAGGAGCCACAGCAATAATAGAGACATTAAATAGAGTCATAGGGTACAGAAAACTCTGGTTATTCACTTTAAACTAACGAAGTCATTTAGTCTGTTACTATGACCCAACAAATGATCGAATTGTCGATGCGCGGCTGGCAGTTCTGGCAAACAAAAGTAAATATGCGTATTGAAACAGTCGAATCTGTTTGAAATTTAAGAGTAGACTCACAAGGGACTTGAAGATAGTAAAAGTTGCAATTTCATCATTATTTGCGCCGTCTGATTAAAAATAGAAAATATATACAAATTACCATCACTAAATTATGACAATTAAATTTGTGCAATCTACAATATACTAGTCCGAATTTTAAATTAATTTTAAGTTCAATATAGCATAAAGAGATTCTGATTATGTTTGAACTAAGTAGTAAGAATACTTCAACATATAGATAGGGATGCATAAAATTCAGTTCATTGCACTAGTGTGACTGATTTAGTACTGAAAAGTCTCCATATATTTAATCTGTAAGGTGATCTCATTCGTTAAATGAACTCTCTGGTCTTTGCGTAGGACCAGAGTCTTTACACTCGTTCGAGTTGAATGCACTGATCAAGTTAAAGTTCAAACAGTGAGGTCCGTGACTGAGTTTAAAAGAGAATTTTAATTTGACAATAGATCAGGGACATATCGGAGATGATGTCCACGTATCCGATCTGAATATAACTCAAGTGAAGAATGATTGATTGATGGAGCGCGTGACGTAATTACTAAAACGCTGTTAACTCATAATACCAGGATGTTATATAGGCACGATATAGCACTTTCTTCGCAACTTTTAATTTGAAATAACCTTCAAAAGCTAATGATAACGTCAGTTTTCTCACTCGATAGCGATGCTAGTGACGGGCGAGCCCAGAATTTGAACCCCGTACATACTGATCAGCGTTCGAATAACTTACCGACATCGCCACTGGCTCCAGTCAAATTTGTTCAAGAGACGCCCAAAGTAATTGTCATCCATTCATTTAAATTCTGCTTCTAACATAAAGTCTGTCCTCAACTTGTCTATTTTATGATTTTCAATTAATTTATGTACACTCAGAACCACTTAGCTATAAAAACAATGGCTATTATCACTTCAAGTTAGACTAATGTCAATTTTAAGTTAATTTAAATGTATCAGAGTCTAGCATAACAGGTACTGTCCCTGGGATCAACGATGCAGGAGCAGAGATAAATTAGTTACTAAGATTCGTTCATTATGAGCTAGATGTTCTGCTATATTTATTGTTTTAAAATGCATTTTTAGATTTCAATGTACTCGTTGGCTCGTTGACTTATAGACAACTCGTGTTATAAATCTCTAAACTTTGACATTTACATAAACTTGGTGAAAGTTGAGGGTACCCTTCATTGATCGCTGTAGTATCAATTTAATGTTGTCACAGACGGTATCGGCCATGGAAGATTTTTTAATATTTCACGAATTTATTCTGACTTGAAGTTTAATTAACCAAAACCAATAGTCGCCGATCAAATACTCTAGCGCTTATTCAGAATGCATAGTAGTAAAGGCATGAAACATCTCAGTTAAACTTTATTTTACAAAGTAATTAGTATATCCCATCAAACCCTCCATCACTTATTAAATCAGTAAAATCAGTAATCTATCGGAGCGGACCCAGGAATTTTTTAAGGGGGGCCGAAAATTGTTCTGAGAATGAACATTTTTTTTGCTTACGCCTTCTTCGGGACATGTGACACAACCAGACAAATTTTTGTCGGGAGGGGGCTCAAAATACGTTCTGCTCATAGAGTGAGTGAATCCCCGTACCTTACCCCCCCCCCCCTGCTCATACCCGTACTAAAGTCAGGGGAAAACCTAAAGTCTTACATTTGTTTTGGAAAAAGTAGGTTAATTTTTTCACCTCTGAAGAAACTCTGCGGATCTCTACGAATTGCAAAAGTGACATAATTTTGGCGGTGGAGGGGGGGGGGGGGCTTAAGCCCTTCCCAGCCAAGGGCTGTTTGCACCACTGCTAATGGACAGAGTTCACATTTTTTACTTACACCCTTTTTTCCTCCAATTTGGGTATGCATTGGTTCAAGAGAAAATTGAGAGCTAGTGATCAACATTTTTCAGGCCCCTTCCATTATACAGGGCTCCTAGTATATTCTAGAAAAAATCGAGCTTTTGGAACTGCATACCCTGTCTTACCCTCCCCCGGGCCCCCACCCCAACCACTGCCATGACTAAAATGTTTACACATCGAAATTGCCATAGGAACAATGAAAATATAGTTTAAAATTTTTTATTGGCGGAGCTAAGGCGGGCCCGGACCCCCTGGGTCCCCCCTGGATCCGCCACTGACTCAAACCATGAACTTTCTATGCATCAATCTAAGGAAAAATTACACCATAAATGAAATAACTATTATTGGTATACTACGATGATAGTAGCAATGAGATCAAAAACTAAAAAATTGTCCTTTCCTTACTAATAATTTTGATATCTGATTTTTAAAATAATAACTGACTACTCTACGTACGTGATATTTGACTCTTTTTTCAAATTTTTCGTGAGTGATGAAGAATAAGCCTGCTTACTTTATTTAAGTAGTAAAAAATTAAGTCTGTTTTATAATCTTTAGGTCTACTATATGTTATTACTTTCTGTAATTTTTTGTGAGGTAGATTCAATTGATTTACATTCTAATAATTAATGTCTTATATTCGTCAGAGTTGTACAGTTTTGTTCAGCAGCAAAACTTTAATTTAAAAGATTTTAAAAGAATTTTTAAGCTTTTAGAAGAAAAGATTTTACTTCAAACATATCTATGACTTCCTTGTTCAGGTTTCATAATTTGCTTACAAACACATAAAAAAGTAGTAGAGAGGAAACTTTTTCATTAATATCTGAGTCTGTGGCATAAAGGGTAAGGTTTCCTACTGTTTTCTGTGAAAAGAGGTTCAATTTATGGGCTCTCTCGTTGCTGATATCGTTTCGATAGATGACATTGACATTAATATATGTTCAAATATATGCATATATGTTGAAATTAATATGCAGTAAGTTTCAATTGGAGCGGGTATCAGTCAATCGTGGTTTGAAGAATATTCCCACAGCATTAGTAAAACCCTTCATCTTTACGTTAGTTAATGGCTAACCGCTAAACCTGCTTTGTTGACGTTTACACCTCCAGGGCACATGTCTGAAAATGTCGTTTATATAAAAATATTGATATCTCGCATGTCCTTCACCAGTAGACCCGGGGCTTCCACATTTAATGTATCTAGGTTGATACTTAGAATAAAGCCGCCGTTCGTTGAATCATCATCATTCTCATCTTTACCTTCAATCCCAGTTTAACTAGGGTCAGGAGAGTTTAATTAGCTTTAGGAGAGAAATATTTTTAGTCATTTATGGAGCCTTGGTGCTAACCAACCTGTCGTTGGCGCTCTTTCTGACATTGGTTTTGATATTAGTGCTTTGTAACCTTTTATGATCAACGATTTATGATCAACGACAATCAACGATTGGTTCATTCTATAGCAACCCTGACACAACACGGGTACGCTGTTCGTTGAATAATACCATAAAATTATGTTGAACAGATTTAATAGTTTAATTCTAATTGCCGTAAATATGAATAACTTAAGCATACACAGAATATTAATGTAATTTAAATTTAATTAATTACTAATATACGTGCATAATATATTCAGTATTAATTATGTAATACACATAATTATATACATACACATATAAACACATAATTATATACATACACATATAAACACA
Organism: Enchytraeus crypticus; assembly: GCA_905160935.1. Taxonomy (NCBI): domain Eukaryota; kingdom Metazoa; phylum Annelida; class Clitellata; order Enchytraeida; family Enchytraeidae; genus Enchytraeus; species Enchytraeus crypticus. The sequence goes on along the minus strand of CAJHZI010000214.1, from coordinate 625,275 downwards.
TAATTATATACATACACATATAAACACCTAATTATATACATACACATATAATCTCGTGTTGTTTTGGATCCTTATACACAAAATCCTACGCTGCATGTGCCGTATGGGGCGACTGAAGAGAGCAACGTTAAACTTCAACAAAAGTAGTAGTTTCTCACACTATAGGTTACATTAAAGTGTGAATAAATTTTTTGCCGTTCGTTCGTGAAATTATTAACTTATTGATCAGTAGATTGCTATTTATGGAGAATGAAAGCGGAATGTTAATAGGAATACTTATGTACCTTTGATGACACTTAACTGAACACACTACGCAGCATGCATGTATGTATATATATATATATATATATATATATATATATATATATATATGTATATACATGTATGTATACGTTTAAATGCATTCATATCTTCGATCTTCGTATGTATATATACATGTATATATATATATATATATATATATATATATATATATATATATGTATATGTACGTATATATATTTATATAATAAATGCATATGTTTACATATGCTCGTTGCTGAGTAAGTAGCATACTTACAATAGAGTCTATATGCAGAAGTCTACTCGTTCGCAGCTCTACCGACCTACTTTGGCACTGCAATTGAGGTGCGGGAAAGACGTTAAACTTAGCTTTATAGATTATAGTATAATATGTATAGCATATATTGTAGGCCTATATGTGCATGCATTATATACCGTTTACGCCAAATTACGTTAATTACAAGAACTATGTCATCTAGACGAACCAACGGTTTTAATTTTTATATTGTTCGTCTGAAGCCTCTAATATGAACAGCATTAAAATTGAGCTTTTGAAATCCTTACAAAGTTAAATTGAAGACGGCAAAGAATTAACAAATTGCAATGACAAGCTTCAATATTCGCAAAATCTACTTAAATTATTAGTAGATCTATATCAGACCAATGTTAAGGTTTTTAATGAATATAGACTAACTGCATCTCTTCAATTGTTTGTTTTACATGGGCATTTGCGTTCTTATTATTATTCAAATAGCTTCGTTGCATTACCCAATATTACACGTCATGGATCATTACAATTTTAGCCGAATGATTTACACAAATTACTTAAATTACACAAAATGATGTAATTTCGAAACAGACGTCCGAAAAGAAGGAACTCCTTGAACTGAATGTTGAAAAGACTAATCTTAAAAAATAGCATCAGTTTATAAATTGCAAGCATGTTCTGTTACTACGTAACCTCGTCTCTCAGAATTTAAATGAAGACGGATAGTTTCTGGAAAATTTCCCATGAGAGACCTGCATCTAGCCGAATTTTTGCAATCCTTGTACGCATTAGATCACCGAAAGATTATGTATGATCCGCAAACCTGTGAGAACAGATGAACGAAAATCAAATTAATACACAAACAAGATCTGATTCAGTTTGATAACAAAGTTTCTATATTTTTGTTGAAAATGTACAAACTTAATGGATAAAAAATGTACAGATTTACTTTTAACTAGCAGAAAGTTATATTTTGCTAAAACTCAGTTAGTTTAATAACAATTTCGTATCAGCGTAAATTTAATATCAGTGTAAATTTAGTAATTTCGTTTCACTATAAATTGTGGACATGGATTTTCTAACTAAACTTAAACTTATCAGAAATATTTCAAGAAATATCTCTAAATCTGTCTAATTCTAAGATTATGCCTTAACCGAATTCAGAGTTCAAGCATCTCCAAAATTTCAAAAAGGTTTGTTTTTCTGAAGACCAGATAACCATTGCTCATAAAACTTTTCCCTGATTGGCAAAGATTCCGTTCATAATCTTTGGGTGAATTAAGCTTCCATCTTTTGTCTTCAAGTCAATGATAAGATGGACGAGTTCCATTCTCGGATAAGTAAAAGATACGCTCTGATTTAACAGACTCCTTATTAATATTACGGTGGATGATTTGTGCGAGAGTAAATGCTTTAGCTATTTCTCTTTAGTGACTGTTTTGACCAATAGCAGGTCCAATGTATATATTCCTAAGCTCATGACGCTTGCATGCTCCATAAAGAGGACGCCAGAGATTAAATAGTTAATCCCCTCACAGAAGGCTATAATATTGTAACCTATAACTTGGTAATAATATTTTCCCTCATGTGGTATATATTGCCTTCCTCATTTCTTGCTCAATCGCTTCATACGACAGTGTAGTTTACGGTTGGTCTATTCTTTAGTGTCCCGGACTCAGCACGGGAATGGATGCAGTATTAAACTACTGTAATGAATCCTTGAATTACTTTGCTTACAGTAATTCAGGAACAAACTATACCCAAACTAAAACATGACAGGATTTCTCTAGGAACCTTCTATTGAGATCTCGCCTGTCACACTTTCTCCCTTGTTCTCTACTGATCAAAACCTCTACTTGTTGAATTTTCATAGTTTATTGAAGAACTATTTATATCTACTCACGCGATCTTCCAATTGCAATGGATAATTTAGTAGCCCTGTTTTATTTCACTATAAATAGTCTATTGATAGTTGCTCTAAGTTCTAAGAGTTGCTCTGAACACTATACTGTAATTACCTCACAATTACAAAATTTAAAATTACAAAAAACAGTACATTTGTAATTAACCATGTATCTTACAACACGTAGCAATTTAAGAATCAATAATAACGCGACACCTGATGTCAGAATCATCGTTACATAATAGCATCAATCAAATAGAGATCCAAACTAATACGTGCTTCAGAGATAAAACATCTATGAATCCGTGATTATCAAGACAGTCATGAAAATTACTTGTAATTAATTATTCTATAGTTTAAAATGTATTTAATCAACCCTGTTGCGTAAATAAAATGGTCATAAGTGCAAAATTTCAGGCAATGAAATCACAGTGAGATAATTACAGCAGCTAAAATTTGATGCGAAAGTATCCGAAACATCAGTAAGTTTCGTAAACAAACGACAAAGTTGTACACTCTTCAGAATATCAAATAGCAAACTAAAACCATTTGGTTATGCTGTTCAATGTGAAATGTTTCCATTACTGTTATGCAGCGCATTTGCCAGCAAGAGAGCAGAAATATATTACGTTAGTTTCTCTAGATGAGCAATTAGCTAAAATCTGTTCATCTGTCAGGATAAAATATTCTTTAGAACAAAACTCTAGCTAACTTCGTATTCGAGACTTTCACAAAAAGTTCTTTTGCCGTCTCGGTCGAATTGAATTTGAAGGTTCGTTTGGATCTCGCGAGCCGGATATTACTCGTCCAATGTTGATCAGACGATGAATCACAGGAACTGAATGCGGACGTTGTGAGGAAAATACGCAATTTTATCATTTGCTCTAAGAAATTAAGGAGATAATTCTCCTGCTCTTAGTTCATCTAATCGAGATTTAAGATAGCAATAATAGGCTTAAGTACTTATATATACTTAAAATAGTCTATATATATATATATATATACACAAATATAAGTAGGCTACTTATATAAGTACTTAAGTATATATATATATATATATATATATATATATATATATATCTAAAAGCATAATAAATAAATATAGATGTATATTCTGTATATAAAAGTGTATAATATGTTATGTATAATGTATAAGAGTATATATATATATATATATATATATATATATATATATATTGTATATATATATATTGTATATATATAAAAGTCTCCTAGTATATATGTATATATATATATATATATATATATATATATATAAATAGCAACTAACCCAACTAAACCCGTACTGTAACATCCAACTCCGATGATTTTGTAACATCCAATTAATTATTAAATAGGCCTACATGTATATAGTGTTGAAATATATAGTAAACGTTTAAAAACAGAATGGTTATTACTTGAATGTGAGCAAAAATTTAAATCAGCCGCGCTAAATATACTCACGGGTGCTAAAATTAAACTTTTTATTGAAAATAATTTCTCTACCAACGAAATCGCACAAAAACACATCAGTAGTCGAAGGTCATGTAGACACATATCCACACTAAATATTGTTACATTAGCTTCTACCGATTTTAAGATATTGTATTTATAATACTAATCAAGAGTGTCAGTGACAGTGACGTCCCATGTAAGATATGGGATTCATTAAATGTGATTCAATTACTATTATTATTATTATTATATTATTATTATTATTATTATTATTTGTTGTTGTTGTTGTTGCTGGAAAAATAAGTGGAATTTTAGCAATTAATTGATTCACTGTACTGCATTGCTGAACAAACCATAATTAAAATGTAGCCCATTGTAATTGAAATAAAAATACGCAAAAAAGTTTTCTACTCGTGGGAAGCCAGTTAATTCTGGACCTCGATACAAGTAACGCTAGGATTCGCTAGGAAGTAGGCTCCATTTCATCGAGAAACAGCTCAGTTTCGCGTCTTTACGAATTGGACCATATTTCACCAGCATGAAGCCGTGCAGTTTTTCTTACAAAGCCTTCTAGTACAAAAAAAGTACAGTGTAAAAGTACAGTGAATAGAAATGGCAAATGGAAATGATAGTAAAGCTACTGCACGACATAAGGAAAAAATGCCCACGCAAACGTGAATGCCAATTAGTTATTCGTCTGGGGGATGAAGATCCGCAATGATTAACTCTTTTACGACGCTTCATCTCTTCACTTTTCTGACAACATGTAAAAATATTGGGGACTCTTCAGCATAGTAATGCGTGCAATATTCATATCTTCTGAGTGCATCTTTTTCTCATGTAAAAGTTTCATTAAGCTAAAATAACTGTACATGTAGACTTATCCTGTAGAAATGACAGTAAGCGTTGTGCTTTTTCAATTAAGAGGTTTAGAAAAGTTAAATATTTTATCCGCCTCCTCCTGCTGTCACGTGAGGAGTTTATCTAGTACGTTCTACACTAGTGGATCCTTAGAACTATACTATATTATATTGATCTTAATGCACGTGTTACGTGCCGGTCACTGCAGAATAAATCAACCGTTTGCTCTGCGTTTCAGAGAAAGTGACTAAACTCATATTGTGGCAGACAGAATGAACCCTCTGTGCTATATCTGACCTAAAGGCATATACTTACAACATGCTGTACATCCATTTAATGAATGCTTTTTTGTATTTTGTGTATGTTAATTCTTGCATCATCGTCATCATCATCTTCCCTTAAATCCCAGTTTAACCAGGGTCGGGATGCGAATAGACTTTCTCCAGTCCTCCCTATCCCACACCATATCATCAGTCAACCCCCTATTATCCATTCCTTTAAGTTTTGTGGCAATTACTGGAGCCTATGTTAATTCTTGCATAAAATAAATAATTTACGCTACAGGTACATGTACGTAGCATGTTCGTAGTGAACATGATTACAGCGAGTTTCACTGTTTGAACAGGATTATATAGTATTTGTTTCATCTATACTTTAATCAATACGTCCGGTATGCAGCATTTTCATAGAAAACCTGGATATATTTGATCTCTCAATTTAATTAATATTAATTTTGATTCAATTATTTTTTTTAAATAGTTTATTTTCAACTACAATGAAATACTAATATATTTACTATTATATATATAATATATATATATATACATATATATCTAAATGTATATATTTCCCAGTGTTGTGCTCGGGTGTGGTTGGACCACTGCAGAATAGGGCAACCGCAAACAACCTGCTGCGTGTACGTAATAGGCGACTAAGGCAGGAGCTGAGGTTAGCTATAGGGGACTAACCTCATCATGAAATATTTTCCCCCAGGATTAAATGGTAATTAATCCATCTAACTGAGGAAGGCAACGGGAAACCACCTCAGAAACCATACTTTTCCCAAGCTATAGGCTATATAAGGTATGGATAAGGCAGAGACTCTGAGAAGGGATTAACTTGTTGATCTAAGGAGTGCTCTTATGGAGCGAGAAAACAGACTTTGAGTGTGATTATGTTCCTTTAACCTGCCACTTGGCAGTTGGCTAAAGAAGAAAATTTACAAGTATATATGACGTTGTTTCAGGTGTGTAACATGTTCATAGTCAGCCTGGCTATAGCTGACTGGTTATTCTATTTCGTACAATGTTTCAGGTGTGTAACATGTTCATAGTCAGCCTGGCTATAGCTGACCTCACTGTGGGTCTCATCGTCATGCCTATCAGCGCCGTGTACGTCCTCAGCACCGAGTGGACGTTCGGGGTGGGACTCTGTCAGTTCTGGATCGCCGTGGACTACACGGCCAGCACCGCCTCCATCCTCAACCTCTTTGTCCTCAGTCTGGATCGATACTGGTCCGTCACCAACCCCCTCAAGTACCTGAGTAGGAGGACTAGGGGCAGAGCCCTCATTCTTATCACCATGGTAAGTGATACCATGATATGTATAAAAACAACGGAACGTTAGCTCAGAACCGTAATGGTTGTCCAAAAAGATATTATATATAAAGTAGTGATATATCAACAACGACGCTATCGATTAACTGGAACATTGACTCTAAGGATGTTCTCTAATTTGTAGTGAATATTCAAGTAGCAGCACTGCTTTATATAGCTGAACTGATGTGAGTACGGATCATTGAAGAAGAAAGAATAATATTAGTAGTACTAGCAAGTAAATTACGATTGCGAACCAAGTTTAAAAGGCCCGACATATCCAGAATACAATTGAAGGAGCTTAACAGCTTAGGTGTTTATTATACCTTCGAAATAGAAATTATCCAGTTCTTATTGTCAAATGCAATTTTGGTTAATCCATATATACGTTATTATGTAACGTATTACGTTTGCGTTATTGACAGTAACGTAAGGGATGTAAAGTATAACATATTAGTCACAATAGAGCATAACAGTAACGTATTAGGAATGATTAAGCAATCGCGTTGCAGTAATGCCAACAGGAGAATGTTGTCAGAGCCCAGAAATATTCTCACTTCTGCCTGGTCAACGACTCTTTACATCCGGTCAGGGCTCTTAGAGCAAAATCATTGACCAGTGGACATGATAATCGCATTAAGTTATCAGCAACACCAGCCAGTATCGAAGTACGAGCGTGCCCGCCGTGTACCCGCCGTGTATCCGCCGTGTACCTAAAATTTACGCCCTGACTCATCATATTAGCCTGGGAGAAACTATTTGTTCTTGTCTAAGATGAAGCAAACTTTCTTAATTAAACGGTGACCTAAGAAATCATATAATCAAGAATGACACAAAAATTTCATCAAGGGTAGCAAATATTTCTTTCAGTCCGGGATGACAAAAATTACCTTCAATCGACAAAAAGGTTTTAAAGTAAGCTCTAGCAAATTGATTTAATAATATAATATCCGTTAATAGTATAATATCCGTTGTGGAGATGGGAGCTTGTTTTCAAACAAATATTTTAAACTGTTTATTTTGATTTAAAACAACGAATAAAAAAATAGCATATAAACAAAAAGACATTTTCTAACAAACTTTTTAAAATAACAATTGATCTTCTTTTGTTGTCTTTATTGTATATTTTGGAAACAACTAATAATCATCATAGAAATTAGAAATGCAGCACTAATAGAATATTTCTCAGTTACTGACTCATGAATCTTGACTCCTGAATCTGATTCCTAAATGTAGTCAGTCAGTCAGTCTCAATTTCTCTGACATAATTTTGCGGCTTTCTTTATAAGTTTCATCACGCCTCAGATTAGGACTCTGGCATACAAGGGAAGATGATGATGATGATGATGATAATTTTTTATTAGTAATTATAAGATATCATTATAATCATAATCTAGTGATATTAAGACATCATCATCATAATCATCTATCCTTTGTCTAATGTTTTTGGCTTTTCAATATACTTAAGTTTGTAAGTTACGACAATATGTATATTTTGTATCTATTGTAATATTTCTCTTCTCTTAAATTTTCACGTTTGTTTTAGTCACGCTTTTAGATGCGCATTGTTGTTAAATAATCGTACAGGTAATCATCTAGATGGAGTGTATTTCGCACTTACTGATGACCGTTTCTTTGTATCTTGAGTGATTTAGTTGTCTATGTGGGGCGTCCCAAGTCAAAGGTTTTCTTGCAATTAAATCAATTTTAAATATACTTTTAAATTCATAACCGAAATCTAAGGAAAATTTATCTTCGCGCCAGATAGTAATTCGTTATGAAAATGAAAAAATATTATGAAAATGCACCTGTTTTAACAATATTTCTGGATATCAATCAACTTCTGCAACAATTGCCGTTGATTTCCGTTGATTTGTGAAATTATTGGATGTTACGCTGTTGAGAAATTCGGTCATAGAATAATTTATTATGACACGGTATCAGCTCCTCTATATCACAGTAATTAATCAACGAAGCAGCTCAAAATGATTAATATGAACTTCGATGTTCAAGTTAAGAGTTCAACTAATTGCAAATATATTTCGCATTTTATTATCAAGTCAAATGAAATCTTTTATTTCAGTGATTTCACATATGAAGGATTTTAGTCTACATTTAATGAGAATTGCAAACTTTCTATTATGGATTTTTGTAACAATAAGAGCAGTAAACTATTTAACTGTCCATTAGTCTGTCATAATTGTATGACTTTCTTTTCTTTTGAATAAATGTTACTATATACATGTAGTTATAATAAATTTGCATAGCCAATTAATGTTAGGTTTTTGATAGAAGTAAATATGAGATATTTTAGTACTCGGACATAAACCGTTTAACAAGTCAAGTTCTTTTTCTCTCCCCCTCCCTTCCTTTCTCTCTCTCTCTTTCTCACTCTCTCTCTCTCTCTCTCTCTCTCTCTCTCTCTCTTTAGTGTTTTCTACCAAGTGAAATACTCAATACACATTCCTACTCATCGCTTTTGCGCTCTCTTTAGAGCAACCGTTCGTCCAACACATACATTCCTTCACAATGGTGTTGTCTTACAAACTTTAATTCTAGGCTTTTAATGAATTATTAACTAATTCCAAATTAATTAGAAACTCATAAAAATACGACTTCTAATAATAGTAATGCAGGTATAACGTTAGTAAATGTGCACTCTGTTTACTTTCGGGTGACACTAGAAAAGTAAGAAAATATATTTAAAATTGTAAGTCAACTAAATAAATTACTGATAAATTAAATTAAAAATAAATAAAGTATGCAGATTATTTCTCCCAGTTTAGTATATATGTAACTACATCCAGTTTGAACTATATTCTGAAATTAAAGAATGAATTTTAGGCCTATATCTAACTGCCTTTCTCAATCATTAATAAGCTGCCTCTTTCAATGCATGCAGTAAGCGAACACAACAGTACTTCAAAACTTCAATAGTTAACAACAAGAGAATGCGATTAGTAGCGAAGTAAATTACTTGATATTATAATCGCCTTATGGCTTCCGAAGCCACGAAATCGCGAGTTATCAATAAATTGTTATACGCCGTATTTGTTTGGATCTCACACTGTGAGAGACTGCGCGTTGGCTATGTTATATTAGCTTTATGTTTATTACTTTTTCATATCCCTCTATCTCCTTCCGTCCATCACTTTCACTCACTCACTCACTCACTCATTCACTCATTCACTCCTTCTCTCTGTTTGTCTGTGTGTCTGTGTGTCTGTCTGTTTGTCTCTCTGTCTGTTTTACTCTGCTTGAAATTTTAATGAGTCTTCCCAAAGAGAAACTAAAATATCCAAATGAAAAAATCGAGGTCGTTTTGCTCATTAATATTCAGATAACGTTAAGTTTTCTTGCTCGATTACAATTCTTAATTACTTTTTAAAAAACGACATTGCTCATTTACTGTTGATTCTACTACTAGAGAAAATTAGTTGCCACTTGAGCAAACGAGTGCAGTTTTACGATCATTTTCTACTTCAACAGTAATTAATTCTTTCTGGATAATTTAACACTCTAATGTTTGACGTTTCTCATTTATTCATATGTACATCATTATCTTTGCATAAAAATATACCATAGTTTAATTATATCTGTGTCAATATCTTTTTCCTTCATTTATAATTAATTCTAAGAGCTAGACGTGTCAGTGATTCACGTATCATTATAAGTATTATAGACATGTAGGTGCATCACTTATAATTATAAGTGTAAAAAAGCTAATGTTAACGTCAGTTTCATCACTCGAAGGAGATGTCAGTGACGGATGAGCCCAGGATTTGAACCCTGCACATACTGATCCACGGTAGAGTATCTTACCGACATCGCCATTGGCTCCAGACACATCGCCATATAGACTTAACACACAGACAGACACAGTCAGACATATCGTGTTAGATATATCAGTGATCCACTTATAATTATAAGTGTTTAGGCGTGTCAGTGACTAATAAATAATGAAATGTGTTTAATTTTAATTTAAGGCGTGTCAGTTTTTCACTTGTATATGAGTTTAGACGTAGCAGTGTTTCACTTATAATTATAAGTGTTTAGACATGTCAGTGATTAACATAGAATCATAAGTGTTTAGACGTGTTAGTGATTAATTTATATTTATACATGTAAGTGTTTAGACGTGTTAGTGATTCATTTATATTTATACATGTAAGTGTTTAGACGTGTTAGTGATTAATTTATATTTATACATGTAAGTGTTTAGGCGTGTTAGTGATTCATTTACATTTATACATGTAAGTGTTTAGAAGTGCCAGTGGCAATGCCAATGTTTACTGGTGCTTGTGAAAGTTAAGCTCTCTGGTCCAAAGCCTACAGGCATAAGCATACACAACTGAAAACTGTTATTTAAAGAGCGTGGCCTTTGATAGGGTTAAGTTGTGCTGAAAGGGTCGTATCCTAAGTTACTGGACTTTCCATCAGCTTTCTATCAAGTTTAATCTTAAGTAACATATGGGCTTTGTTGCAGATTCATTATCTGCTCAAGTCAGTTTAAATAAAATTCGTACAGACATGATCGATAGGAGAATTACTATACAATGTATAGTTGTATACGCATTGTATACAACTATACATTGTATACAACTATCCTCTATACAATGCGTATACTACCATACATTGTATACACATTTGTAGTGACATGTGATGGGAGGACGTCCCTGATAGCATTCATCCTTATATGAGAAAACGGATGTTAAACCATTATTATTATTATTATTATTATTATTATTATTATTACCATTATTACTATTATTTTTTTACCCCGGTATAAAGAACGTGGGATTGCAATTTTAATACTCGAGGTCATCAATCGGCTTAAAAGAATTGTTGAAGCAGACTGCATTAAATCTTTGCTAAGTCATGAAAAGCTTATTATTATTATTATTATTATTTTTATCCCGGTGTAAAGAACCTGGGGTTTGATAAAAAACGATTCAAGCAATACGTGCTGAATCGCCGCCCGGCTACTCGAGGTCATCAATCGGCTTAAAAGAATTGTTGAAGCAGACTGCATTAAATCTTTGCAAAGTCATGGAAAGCCTTTGCCAAAGAAAAGAAGTCTCTCACTTATCGCCGGTTTGCTCTGCAATAAGTCTGCCTATGCCATTAATAAAGTCAACTCCTTCGGGATTCATCGGGCCCATGGTTTCAATAGCCACCGGAACAACTTCTTATCCTAAGGACAGATCACGGTATTTATCCAACTTCCTAGAGGCGGCATGAACAGCAGCTCCACCGGCTGTGACTGAAGTCGTATTCAGGTAGAAGTTTGCCATAGTGTCAATGACCGTGACGTCCCATACGGCACATTTACCGTTGCACCAGGGCACTAAAGTCAAGCCGTCCGGACGCTTGCCGTCTAATCTGGACAACCCACTTGGTTCCTTAGAGGAAGGGATGCCTGCTCTTGAAAGTGCTCGCCATATTAAGTCATTTAAATTGTGATGGCGAGACATTCTACCTGAGCTTCGTTTGCAGGAGAGGCCGTGGAGACCTAAAGCGTCGACTTCATAACCGCAGGGGCACATGTGAGGCTCGCAAGTTTTCGCCCCTAAACGGAAACTAACGCTACTAAGGCTACTCGAATCGCCTCATTGTCTAAAGAAAGCCCACAAGAAGCAACAGGGAGAGCGTGAAGCCAGTCGCTGTTTCTTTTGGTACTGCTAGGAGTCGTGCTCTGTCTACTGCATTGGACTGGGATTCTAACAGACTGGTATAAATCCGATCCACTATAAGACGGTCCCATGATTTCTGGTTACTGACTGAGGTAGAAGGTGGAGCACTGGAGGTGAGGCTTTTGGACCAAACTGACAACGCAACGTCAATGGATCTATCGGCAGAAAGGGAGCACTTATGAAGGATGGCGTCTTGCAACTGCCTCGTTCTTCTCATCCCTGATGCCAAGAAGGCTGAAGGCGCGATATGGGAAACGAGACGAATTCCAAGACCACCTTTGCTCACCGGTAAACTGGCTTGCTGCCACTGCAAATCAGACAAATCTGCGTTGATTACGGCGCACAAGCATTGCCTAAGAGCCTCGTCGTAGTCTAAATAGTCTAAATAGCCGCGGATTAGAGAAGCTCGGACTAGAGCGCAGAATGGGCATAAGTTTAGATGCACTTAATAAAAAGCGAAGGATTGTCAAAGCATCATGAGCGGCTAGCGACTTCAAGCGCGATGCTGTACGTTTGACATCCTCCAAGCGGCTAGATAAAGCGGCGGTAGTAGCTTCTTCTCCAGAGAGTGGCGCACCGAGTAGAGTACTATGGGATAGGCCCGTTGGCACAAAGGATGACAAAACTGCGTTGCCCGGAGATATTATTATTATTATTATTATTATTATTATTATAATCTTTGTACACAGGCTAAAAAATTCTGTCATAGGTGACATGTCACACAAATTCTCGCTTGTCACAGTTATTGTAACTAATAATCAATTATTAACTAGCTATACCCGTGTGCAAAAATGCACACATCTAGGAAAAAATGCTACTTTTAATTAAACCTGGATTTGAACCCTGACCTTCAGTTGCAATTATTTATTTGAAATGACATCAGCGAAGGGAAGAGCACTGGTATTAATCCTTGCTCCAATACAGTGAGATACTCAAACCGATAACTTCCCAACAAACCACCAGCTATTTAGTCTGCATTACATTTACTGACGGTCAAGTTAAGTCTTGTATTTTATAATCGAGGCTTTGACCTAAGTTTAATGGTTGAACTTAATATGGATAGACATTAAAAGAATATCCAATATCAATGCTCTCTGCTACAAAGTCCAATGACTTATTGTCCTATAATGTCTAACTTTATGTAAGTCGACCATAAAATATTTTTCTACCTAGTTCAGAGTGGCGGTATAGTCAGATTATAATATGATTGACACTGTTACATGGAAGACTGGTTCAGAGTAAATAACGAAATTCGAAGTATTTTTTACATAACCCATAACACCACCTGTCATATACTGCTTTTAATTTAATTGCATTAAAACTAAAATTGATTAAAATTTACATCTACTTCAAAAAATTGAATAGTACATGTAATAAGAGTAAGTGTGTTATGCATCATCACCAAGTATCTTGGAAACAAAAGTTGTCTATGAAATTTTAGAATAAAATTTAATTCAATTTATAGCTTTCACAAATAATTTGACAAGTAATATGTTAACAGGGCATTTGCTCACGTCTGTCAAAAATAAAGATCCCAACATTCGTTAAAAAATGCAATATTTAGTAAAATAATAACTTAATGAAGAAAATTACGTTTTATTATTTAATGTAGAAAACATGCTCGTGCAGATTTGTTCAGTCAGCAAACGCACAACTTTCGAAAGCTAATTTGCTAATAGTAACAACATATTCAAATAATGTTGAACAAACCAAAGGTTTCAGACATCTGATCTATTAACATGTAGACGAAACATATAACTCCATCTATAACACTAGCAGTTGTATAGCCATATCGCCTGGTGTTCGAGCTTGTATATACATGTAACTGTTTCTCATAGGCAGGAGTTCTCAGGTTCAAAAACCCGCCGGATTGCCTCTGTATGTACATGTATTTTTTATTGTAATACTTATTAGTCGTTAAGACTAGCTTGATAGCATTTCTCTTAGATCGCTTGATAGCATTTCTCTCTGATCATTTACTAGCATTTCTCTTTGGTTACTAGATGGCTTTTTCTCTTGGATCACTTAATATAATCTTTATTTCACCAAAGTCATGGCAGTAAGTAATAGCAAAATTATCTCTATGATCACTTGATAGTATTTCTCTTTGATCTCTTAATAGCACTTCTCTTTGATCACTTGATGGTATTTCTCTTTGATCTCTTAATAGCACTTCTCTTTGATCACTTGATGGTATTTCTCTTTGTTCTCTTAGTAGCTTTCTCTTTGATATCTTGATAGCTTTTCTCTTTGATCACTTGAGAACACTTTGAGATATTGTAAAACTGTTGGCTGTTCTATATTCCTCTTGAGACGCCCTACATCTAGAACGATAAAGCTCCATTATTGCTTTTGTATTTTATTGTAGTTTACGACGCCTACGACTAGAGTGGCGCAGTCAGTTCATAAATCTCTTCAAGGTCGGAATTTAAGCTAACTCTTTTGATTCCACCATAGAGCTCAGCACTTCAAAAAACGAATCGATGCTGATGGATTGATGTGATTTTCGCTCAAGAAAAGTTGATTACTATAATTTATGCGAAAGAATGACGAACTACAAGCGTTTGTACAATTCTTGATCTTTTATATTGACGAAGAAACAAAACAATTCTTGCTAAAAATCTGACATTGAATTAGCTAAATAAATTTCCTACCAAAGCTTTCTCGCTTTACTTATCACGCCATCTTGTAAACATTCTTCATAAAAAAAACATCCATCTAAAAACATGTCACTATATTCCAATATTTTATAGGGCCGGAACGAAGAGATCTAGATGAGAAATAGAACCCCAAGGTCGTTTGTTGTTCGACCTGATACCATCCATGTACACAACTGGGTGTTATTCTCCCATCTGGAAGAAAACACCTACATGTAGGTCACAGAGCGCAGTCTCGAACTCGTAACCTCTCCTTCGAGGGGAGATCAGTCTACCAGAGAGCCACAAGCTTTTCGCTGCAGACTTTCTTCAAGTAGTCTATGAATCTAATACGGCTTATATAGCACATCTAATATAACCATATAAGTGTAATAATAATAATTAATAAAATAATAAAATAAAATAATAATAATAATAAAGATTTAACGTCCGTTTCCTCATAGAAGGATGATGTCAGGAACGTGTAGTTAAACTTATACTTCTGAAGTCTTAGGATCATTGGCGGCATGCACAACAAACTATTGCTATTAATTGCAAGCCACAGATGTACTTACTGTGCTGTCAATTGGCTTATTCTTGTATAAAACTTTAAGATATAAAAAGATGCTAGTAGTTAGGCCTTGGGGGCCTGTAGCAGTGAAACCGGTCATTCGCCTTCGACAAGTAAAGTATGCCATTTCTGATCAGCCGTTAAACTTTAAGCGCACAGCAAATAAATTTTATGCGATCAAAGTTTCAACTGTATTGAATTATTGCATAAAACAGTGTTCCAAAAATCGAAATTCAATTGTGAAATCTATTTTGTGAGATACAGCCTTGGCTGTGCCGCAAATAAATTAAGTAAAAATAGGTAACCAACACTATTCATAGTTTAGTATATAGAACATCGGATTATTTAATATTACTTGCGTATGACATGAATTAGCATTTAATTTATGCTTTTTAAATTTAAATATGTTTATAATAATTATAATTAAGAAATTAATACGTTTCATGTGAATTATTTCATTCGTTGAAATGTTATAATTTACAATATCGAGTTAGTATTATTATATGTGCAATCTAAAGTTAAAATGCTCATCATGAGGATTGGCAACAAATAAACTAACAAATGCACAAACCTATATTTGAAGGACAGTGCGATTCATAGACAACAACTGAAGTTAAATATTTAGGCATATTCATTGTAGCAGCTGGCATATTTAAATGCAGCTTTGATGCCAGAAAAATAAAATACTATAAATCAGCAAATGCAATTTTGGCTAAAATGAAATTCGAATAATAAACCTGTACTATTAAAATTGATATCAACAATGCTTTTCCTACGCCTTGAAGGCACTGTCTGCAAATGAATCTGAGATAGTAACATTGAATAACCCATGGTCAAAGTCAATTGAAAAAGACGTAACACTTTTGACAAAAATTTAGGAAAAATGTTAAACTATATATTGAAAAAAACCACTGTAAGACATGTACATGTGCATACCTTAATGGTAGTGTTATTCCTTGAGTCTATATCAATATCAGAAAACAAAATTCTAAGGACGCTAAGTGCTCATCTAGCAAATGAACGATAAATGTAAATTGGCAAATGTATTTAATGCTGACATAATTGAGTATAATATAATTTTTCTCATTCTAGTGTTCAACCAAGCGACAGGTCCATTGTGCACATTCATACTCTCGAGTCTGCTTTCATGCTCCATAAAGAGCACTCTAAAGATCAAAAGGTAATCCCTTCACAAAAGGCTAGGCCTTACCCATACCTTATGCTGATATAGCTTGGGAACAATTGAGGCTTCGGAGATGGTTTCCCTTTGCTTTCCTCAGTTAATGCTTTGTCTCCTCTTACGACATGTGCAGTTAACGGTTGGTATAAATTATTCTTCAATGTTCCGGACACAACACGAGAAGAATAGTAATTATAGAAACATAGTAAACGTGAATTGCTTATCAATTGTAAGAATTTATATACCTGCATAATATTGCAGAATAACGCCTGAGGTTCACAGCTTATTTATAGTCTTATTTGCTTTCTTCGTTTCTTTGACTGTACTTGCACTTAACACTGAATGCGTGTTTATGTACCTGTGGCGAAATAAAGATATATACATATATAATTATGAAAGTAATACATTACTCGTCAATAACGTATCCTATATTTAACGAAAATAAAAGATAGGAACCTATTCTATTGTAAATGACCACTTTTGTATCTTGTATTGCTCTAGGTGTGGACTGTTTCATCTTTCTGGATCATACCCATAGTGGGATGGCATCATTTCGTCAGAGAAGGAAGGCGAATCGTCCCAGAAAATATCTGCGAGACAGAGTACGCCACCAACACGACGTTGAAGATAATAACCAGCATTCTCAATTACTTTCTGCCTCTGACCATAATGTACGCTCTCTACACTAGAATATTTGTAGAGATAAGGAACCGGTCTCAACTCGAGGTGGGACAAAGGATTCCGTATGGCAGCGGAACCTGTCGAAGACTGAACTCCGTTGATTCCTTATCCTACGAGGCTCGCAATAGCGAAGGTGATCAATCCGTAACGGCTGTTGAAATGAAACGCATGAAGTCCGATCAGGAAGGAAGGGACTCACAAGGAACAACTCTACGAACCACTTCTGTTGCAAATGATGATCAATCAGTGCCTGCGTATATTGAAACAGCGCGCAGTAATGTTTTTGGTAGACAGAGACATAGCAAGCAGACGGAAGAGGCTTTAAGTAAAGGTTTAGTGAATGAAAATTCTTCTTTAGCAAGAAACGGACACGAATGTAGTAATAGGGCTCAAGATCTTTGTGATAAACTGAGACTGTCAGTCGATGGTCAAAAGATTCAGAGTAACGGAACTTTTAAAAAAGTGTCTGAATGTAGAACACCTCAGGGAATCACCTATTCCCTTCATCAGTTAGCTATGGGTAAGAGTCTCGTAAGCCGGCGTAAAGAATTCAGCAAAAGATCTAAACTGGATTACTGCGACTCAGACAATGTTGAAATGTCTGCTGACTACAATCTACCGAAAATAAACGTCGAGCAGGCAAATATACTAGTGAAAGATTCCGCTGCCTTAGAAGTCGGGAATTGTGACAGTTTAAATTACAATGCCGCTAGAATTCACAATGTTTCGTTAAGAAGTAGGAAAGCCGGATGTCTAAATTGTTTCGACAATTGTCTACTCTGCAGCGATCATCAGGGAAGTGAAGCTTCCATTCTACCTCAAAATATTTCCCTGTCACTTCCCGGTTCCCCTTCAGAAACTCCGGACACGAGCATATTCCCCGCGTCACAGGAGCGAATGTTTCCAGATGAGATGTGGACAGGTCGGGACTCAGTCCAATCATCGCCTGTTAGGGATTGCTGTTCCGCTACGGATGTTGACAGTGGTCGAGTTCATTTCTCTTTTACGTCAGAAAATATTTCTACAGAAAAGCAGGAACACTCTGCCTTGCCTAAGGAACCGCATCCCTCAAAGTCCCGTCAAATCAGGGCGACTCCGACACTCAACAATCACTCAACTACAGTGAAGCGATCGTCATCTCTGGTCTCTCTCGGCAGTGACTCCACATTAGTTTCTGCTCTACCGGCAAATGCGGGCAATAATAAAATTGTTTGTTTAGAAATGAGTCAACGGGACAGCGAATCATCCGACAGGACGTCAGTTTGTACCGTCGAGCATCGATTCAACAAACGTCGTATTCCCGTATTCGCCAGGCGAATGCAGACAGCTTTAGTTCGCAGCAGTTGTGATCTAGATAAATGCCTCTCTGAGCCTCGCTCGGTCTCATTCCATAAACCACAGCGCTCTACTGCTTGGGTGAAATCGAAAGGAATCAGCGGAGTTAGAACGTTTAAGTGGCAGAGAAATAATAGACCGAGTTCAGCGTTGCAGAAAGAAATTAAGGCAGCAAGACAGTTAGGCGTCATCATGGGAGCTTTTACCGTCTGTTTTCTGCCGTATTTTGTGTGTTTTACAGTCGTTGCAGTATGCGAATGGTGCGTTAGTTCTGATCTGATGACTGTAGTCACTTGGATCGGTTATCTTAACTCTACGCTTAATCCCTTTCTCTATCCTCTCTGTAATCTTAACTTCCGGCGAAAGTTTCGAGAAATGCTGCGCTTTGAATATAGACGAGGTCGTCTCGCCTCTCATCGTCAAACCACTTTCTCTTCAGGCAACAATTGCATTAGATAGGTGACTATATTTTTAAATGTTCCGCACAGGGTCATAAACCTCTAGAATGTCCATTACAAACATTGTTAATATCCAGGTTTGAATGCAAACTGCTTATGCACATAGTAACAGTTAGTAACCCACGATATGGAAAATTTAGATTATAAAATGAGTATCCAAAATTCGATTTTAAATAGTCAACGAATCTAGATTTTAAGATCCTATCGGAAACCAATAAGAGAAACGTCAAAGAGGCATAATTGATTAATATTTTATTATACGGATATTATAGGGATAACATTTTATCAAAATAATAAAATATTGTTAATAGATCTATTATTGATTATTGCCATGCTATTTTATACAATCAGGTAATTAAAAGCATTGCATGTGCCGATAGCTTTTAAGTGCATATTGAGTTAAATTGAACGAAAATAAATCATAATCATAATAACAGTAATAATAGTAATACCAATAAAAATATTAATAATAATAATAACATATCATCATCTTCTTCTTCCTCCCTTAAATCCCAGTTTAAGGGTCCCAGTGTCGGGATAAGAAATTTCTTTAACAATTGCTGCAGCTTAGACGCTCACAGTCTGCGATTGGTGTATTTCTTCTTCTTCATCCCGGACACTATACGGGTAAAATATATGTATTATATATATAATAAGTATAATAGTAACAATAACGATTATAGTAGTAGAATAATAGTATATGTAATAATAATAATAATAATAATTTTTATTAATATTATTTTTTTAAATATTATTTTACGGAAATTGTATTCATGTAACAGTTTGCCATAATGTCAATATCCGTGAAGTCCCATACGCAACGTTTACCATTGCACCAGGGCATCCTAGTTTTGCCGTCCGGACGCTTTCCATCTGACCGGGCAATCCCTTTTTACTATTATTAGTGATATTATTATTATGAAATTTATTATTATTATTATTATTATTACTATTATAATTTATTTATTTATTTAATTTTTTTATTATATATTATTTTAATTTTTTATATTTATATATATTTGTTATTTACTTTAATATTATTATTATTCTATGCCATGGCGTGCTGTAAAGGACCCTAAGCAGAAAGAAAAATAGACTAGTTACATAAAAATAGATTTATTATTATTATTAATAATAATAACACCAATTAGAATTCTACAGTCATCAATGACAACATGGAGCACTATTGAGACAAAATCAAGCCGGCGAGCAAAAGAATGTCCAAAAGCGGTGCAAATTCCAAAATCCAGTAAATCAGTCCAAGGAAAAGGAATTAAAGAAAAGGAGGTTTAGGCTCAGGTCGGAACTCATGGACACTGGATGGAAAAGAGAGATGGAAAAGATAGGTCTTCAACTGCCTATGGAACTGCTAATAGGAAAGTAAAGGCCGATGTGATTCAAGATAAGATTTCCGAAGATTGGATGGAAGAGAATTCCAGATCTGCGGTGCAGCATGCTGGAAAGATCGATTAGATAGCTTAGAGCGTGAAGGTAAGCTAGGTCTCACAAGAGTAATTAATTTAGAAGACCGAGTAACAGCAGGCTGCATCACTTTAATCAAGTGAGACATACAAGTTTGTCCTTGGATGGTGATGGACTTATAGGTTAACGAAGCTGTTTTGTAAATGATACGCTCTTTACTCTTTAGCCAGTGCAAATACTTTAAAACAGGCGTAACATGTGAGTACTTGGAACTACAAAAAATTGCTCGCGCAAGAGAATTTTGAACAAACTGCAACCGATCAATCTCACAGCCAGGGAGATTTAAAAACAGGCAATTGCTGTAGTCCAACTTCGATTGCACAAGAACTTGGACTACTGCAATTCCCTGTTTAGAAATCTCCCTGTCTGTAATAATAATAATTATAATTAATTATTAATATAATTTACAGCCCTTTTAGGCTCCACATACAAGTAATCACGATGAACTTAATGATACAAATATATGCAAGAAATTTATTATAGTTTTATGCATGGCATCTGTAATTGCTTTTCTCACAATAAAGACCGTAGCATTGTTTTATACTTATCACTCTCGAGTATAATTTCAATCATTTTAACCATTAAAAACGTTGACACAGCTTAAGTCAACTTCATTACTTTCTTTTTAAGCGATATGATCAATTATATATTAACCGAATTGTTATTACTAGCTCGTAAATAGAGAAGACGTAGCAGAGCGAGAAAGATAATTAGGTTAATACAGTATAATATTACACTTGCAGACCTGAATAGCAACTGTACGCAGCGAATAAAGGATAGAGAAGAAATTAGATGAGAGTCAAGGCTTAATCTAATTATCGGTACATTGTACGAGAAACACGTCATGAAAGGACTGGCGTACCTCTATTTGCAGCTTTCCAATGACATCAAAGGATTAGAGTTAGAGTTACTGAGACACAAGATCAATGCTCTAAGCAATTTCTTAATGTAATTATCGCACTTGCTTCTATTTTTGATTTTTTTCTGGCAAATGTTTATGCCTATGCTCATTGTTTGCGCTTTAAATTGAGGAATTTAGTTTCTTCTGTTTTCTGCTACCTTAATATTTAATACTTCGTCGGCTCTGCCTTTGGTAAATTTAAGAATAATTTCAAATTATACGTAATCAATCAATTGGTTTGGTTCTTGCGTAGAACTGTCTCGAATATAACGTTTACTCATGTACTATGTTTATAATATAGGCCTAATTATGTATACATAAAACTTAGCACATACATAAAGTCATATTTTAAATATTTAATCTTTAATACAACTAAATTTAAAGTGTCACTTTTGTCAATGACAGAATTGAGCATAATGAAACAAAAGCCAAGAAGACAAATAAAATATAAAATCGGTATTCGGTAAGTGAGCGCTTATTCTCGAGAAATTGCTTCAAAAATTAAAACGAATGCAAGTCTCAAGTAGGGGATTGACTGGTAGTGTAGTGTAGGACAGCGAGGATTTGAGACAGTCTATTTGTATTCCGACCCTGGTTAAACTAGGATTCATGGGAGGATGTTGATGACTAGTACATTAATGATAGACCTCTTTTTAAAACAAGAAATATGGAATGCTGCGCGAATTTGCGTGTCATTCTTGCGCAGGGGCCATGCTAATCTTCTCTGTATCGTTCCAATTTTATTACATGTAACCCCGAAGGGTGTACATGAACTGTTGAGAATAATACGTATATAAAGCATTCGTATTGCTAAAAAGAAAACTGTCGTGTTCACTGTCAAACGCAAAATTGTACTTGATCTTATCATTGTGAGTTAGAAATATAAAATTCATAACAAAATTATAAATTAAGCATTTTTGCGGTTTTATCGTAATAATTATGAGTTCATTATAAATTGTGTATTAATTATGGATAAATAAATTATATGCTGAGATTGTACATCCCAAAGTTAATTTCACCTGTTGTTGTAATTGGCGGCCTCTGGCAAGTATACGAAAGATAAAGTAGCACAGTTATGAAGTTATGCTATCATTGGTATCAGTGGTCGAAAAGAATGTTCTGCAGCTGAATGTTCAGCAGTTGAATGTTCAGCAGTGATTTTTACAGAATTGTGGAATAGGGGGAGGGGATATGTGGGTTCAAGGGGTAGGGCAACAAACGATTGCCTGGCCAACCATTTTAACTAAAAATTTACTTTCACTTCCAGGTTAATTCAGCAGCTAAAGTTCTAAGTTAATTTTATTTCTTGTATGAAGCATAAAATACAGACAACCGTAACAACAACAACACAAGATAAGCTAGTCTCTGCCAACGTTATATCAGTTGATTTTAATGAGGTAGGTTAATATTGAAAACCATTAGTAAATAAAAGTTTCACGTGTTGTGTTCGGGTTGTTTGAAGAATTGACTAACCGGTGACTTCACGTGTCGTATAAGGCGACTAAAGCAACAACAACAACAACAAAATTAGAGTGCTACTGTCGTCAATGACAACATTGAGCACTGTGGTACCAAATCAAATCCGATGAGCAGAGTGTGAGGTCCAGAACGGTGCGATCCAAAATCTAAGAGGTCGGTCCGAGGAAGGGTACTAGTGGAATGGAAGTTTACGTGTTGGTCTCAGTTCATGTGCAAAGGTTGGATATGAGTGGTCAAAAAGAAAAGGCTTCAACCGTCTATGAAACTGTTCATATGAAAGGAAGGGATGGTCGGCAGAAGATGAAGGGGTGCGTAAAGTGGAAGGAAGAGAATTCCAGATCCGGGGAGCAGTGTGCTGGAAGGAGCGCTTGGAGAGCTTACTACGAGAAGGGATGCAAGGTCGCTCTAAAGTGATTAGCTTAGAGGACCTAGTGGATGACTGCATGGAGGAAGGCAGTCTCACTTGTATTAAGTGGGACATGTAAGGTTTGCCCGGGGTGGTAATGGACTTGTATGTCAGAGAAGCTGCCTTGTAAACGATGCGTTCTCTGACTTTAAGCCAGTGCAGAGACTTCAAGAGAGGAGTCACATGGGAGTGATTGGAGCGGCGGAAGACTGCACGTGCAAGGGAATTCTGGATGAACTGCAATCTGTCGATCTCACAGCTTGGGAGATTCAGAAACAAGGAGTTAGAGTAGTCCAGTTTGGATTGCACGAGAGACGCACCGATGGTAGAAGCGGTCTCAACGGTAAGATATGGTCGTATTCGAGACAGATCTCTGATATGGAAGAAGCAAGCCTGTGAACTTTTGTGATGTGATCGTGGAATGTGAGATGCTGGTAGAGGATGACACCGAGGCTCTCGACAGAAGAAACAGGTGTGATGGCCAGGTCAGAGGTGAGAGAGAGAGGGAAGCCTCATTCAGTTTTGATAGTTGTTGAGGTGTCCCAAATAGCACAAACTCAGTCTTGGATGGATTGAGCGCTAGGAAATTGGTAGACATCTATGAAGAAATCGACTGGAAGGATTGCTGTAGGCATGCTTTGGCATCAGGATAGGAGTGGGGGGTGAAGCATGTGTATAGCTGAGTGTCGTCAGCAAAAAGTTGGTGGTCAAGTGAATGAGAGGCAATCAATGAGCTTAAAGGTGCAGTGTAGAGGTTAAACAGGATTGGACCAAGAACTGTGCCCTGAGGCACACCGTACTTGAGGTTGGAAGGTGGAGATGCGTACTCTTGCACTTTTACGCTGAGAGTACGATCGGCAAGATATGAGGAAAACCATGCAAGAGCATTGCGATGGATACCAAACCAAGAGGAAAGACGCTGCATGAGGATTTGGAGATCTATGGTCGAGCATGCAAAGCCCAGTGACACGCTGAGTGCTCACGGCGTTGGTGATGGTTTTGCAGATTAAGAGAAGAACAGTTTCAGTAGAGCGGTCTTTAGTGTATGCCGATTGGTGTTCATTAAATAGGTCATTGGATTCGAGATGAGTGGAGAGTCTACGAAAGACTAATCTCTCAGTGAGTTTGGAGAGGTATGATAGGTTGGATATTGGTCTGTAGTTGGAAAGTGAATCTTTATCCAGTGAGGGCTTTTTCAAGAGTGGTGTGACGATGGCATTTTTGAAAGAATGAGGAAATGTGCCAGTGGACAGGGAAAGGTTGACAATCTGGGAAATTGTGGGCGCGAGAACATGAATGCACTTCTTTAAGAGAAAAGTAGGGATAGGATCGAGATCACAATGCTTGGGGAGTGAATCCAAGACTTGTTGCGTAATCTCGTCGATTGTCACAGGGGTAAAGCTATGGAGATGCTCATGGATTGATTTGGTTGGTTGAATGTAGTGAGGTGATGAGTTGGTTGTATGAGTGATAGAGGACCTGAGTCTATTGATTTTGTCAGAGAAGTGCAAGGCAATTTGATAGGGAAGTGATTCGACAGGAAGTGAAGGCAGGGAAGGAGAGGGTGTCCTGTGTAAAAGCGTATTAATCGCTTTCCATAAGTTCCTGGAGTCTACTGCATTGCTAATGACGGAGGAATAGTATTGCTGTTTGGCAGACGCAATGACGGTGCGATACAGCTTGTATTGTAAACTTGAGGTGGTCTTCCAAACCACAGCATGGGTTTCACGCCATTTCCTGTCAGCACTAAGATCCACAAGAACATCAGAAAGGGCATTCTGTAGGTGAGCGCCCAGTCTCGAGAAATGGTTTCAAAAATTTTAGCGAATGCAAGTCTCAAGTGGTGGATTGACTGATAGTGTAGTGTAGGAAAGAGAGGATTTAAGACAGTCTATTTGTATTCCGGCCCTGGTTAAGCTAGGATTCATGGGAGGATGATGATGACTATTAAATTAATGATAGACCTCTTTTAAAACAAGAAATATGGAATGCTTCACGAATTTGCGTGTCATCCTTGCGCAGGGGCCATGCTAATGTTCTCTGTGTCGTTCCAAATTATTATATGTAACCCCGAAGGGTATACATCAAGAGTAGTGAAGAATGTGTATATAGAGCATTCGTATTGCGAAAGAGAAAACTGTGATTTTTATTGTCAAACTCAATATTGTACTTATATATTGATCTTATTGATCAATATTGCTATATTGCTATATTGATCTTAGCATTGTGAGTTAGAAATATAAAATACATAATAAAATTATAAATTAAGTAGTTTTGTGGTTTTAGCTAAATAATTATGAGTTCATTATAAGTTGTGTATTAATTATTGATAAATTAAATATATGCTGAGATTGTACATCCCAAAGGTAATTTCACTCGTTGTAATTGGCGGCCTCTGGCGATTTTACGAAAGATAAAGTAGTACTGTTTTGAAGTTATGCTATCATTGGTTTAAGTGAAACAAAAGAATAGGGGGAGGGGATATTTATGGGTTCCAGGGGTAGGGCAACAAACGATTGCCTGGCCAGCCAATCTAAATAAAAAGTTTATTTCAAGTTCAATGTTAATTCAGCAGCTAAAGGTCTAACAGTGGCAACACACGATCAGTTTTGCTATCAAACTCATCTGTTCAGATATCTGTTCAGATATCTGAACAGATAAAATTGATCGTGTGTGGCCGCGTCAGATTTGAAAACTGACGAGAGAACTGATGATCTAGTTTCTCCACACACGATCAAATTTAACTGATCAAACTTATCTGAACAGATATCTGTTCAGATATCTGAACAGATAAATTTGATCGTGTGTGGCAAAAACTGATGGGAAAACTGACGAGCGTCAGTTTTCAAAACTGATGGGAAAACCATCAAATTCACCTGAACAGATATCTTCCCGCCCACAATCAATTTTGGTGCATTTTCGGCCTAAACTTATTTTAATTTGAGCATTCTAAATAGAAATTAATTTTTTTAATGAGTAATTAAAATAAAAGTATTATATATCACGAAGATGCTTTTGAAAAACAGAGATAAGCGTTACCGAATTAAATATCATTTTAAAATTTAAATATTGATTCGATATATAAATTGAATGACTCGTGGCGCACTGATAGAGTGCTCGCCTCTAGAACGAGAGGTCGCGAGTTAGGGACTGCGTTGCGACGTGAAAAATAAAAACATAGTCGTGCAATTGTGTCAAATCGATATATAAGAGACCGTAACGTTCCATTTCTTATCTAGACCCTTTCGTTTCGACCCCGAATGGGGATATACGGGACTCTAAACGGATTTTTTGAAATTTCAATATTGAAGACCTTCGCTAAACAAATTACAGTTTTATAAATAAAGAATAATATTTTTATTTAAAGTAAATCTCTATTGTATTTCTCAACAATATAAATGCCATGCGCAATTTACATAGTGTTCCACAATCTCCCGCAATAATGAAAACTTTATAATATCAATATATTATAATATCAATATAATATAATATAGACTCTAATATCAAGGCCGTTTGGCGGGATTTGTATAAACAGGCCGTTTGGCGGGATTTAGCGCACTTGGTTTAGTTAAGCTACACTTAACTAAGATTAAGCGCACTTGGTATCGAAGTTAAGCTACAGCGACCTCGGTTAGGACTTTGTGAGTGACCACCTTGAAAGACCGAGTGTTGACAGCTTAGGAAGAAAAAATCCCAGTGTGATGGAAGGTTATTCTTAAATCCGTGCCCTTTGCAATTAATGCGCCACCAAAAGGAAACGATTACTAATAACCATGGAGAAGAAGGAGGAAATTGGCATTAAACAAGCATCCGTGCTTCCTGACTCAATGTGCCGTTATGTTATGTTAAGTTACATATAGGCTCACATACAGGGGCGGATCCAGGAATTTTTTAAGGGGGGCCCACAATTTTTTTTTGAGAGTGAACACATTTTTTGCTTATGTTCCGCATCCTTCGGAACATATGACGCAACGTTACCAGAAAAAATGCTGTGGGGGAGGTGGGTTAAAAAATTCACTACTGCACTCGGCTCATAGAGTGAGTGTATCTCCGAATCTTACCCCTCCCCCATCCACTCATACCCGTACTAAAGTAGAGGAAAACTTAAAATGCCTAAAATCCTACATTTGTTTTGGAAAAAAGTAAGTTAATTTTTTCACCTCTGAAGAAACTCAGCTGATCTGAGCGACTTGCAAAAGTGACCTAATTTTGGCAATAGAAGAGGGGGACTTAAGCCCCTCCCAGCCAAGGCTATTTGCATCGTTCCGGGACAGAATTCATATTTTTTACTTACATACTTTTCAAATTCCGTCCTCTTCAGTAGTTAAAGAGAAAATAGAGACCTAGTGAAACCATCAACATTATTCGGGCCCCGTTCATTATACGTACAGGGCTCCTAGAATACCAAATATGGGCCGCTAATCCCATATTTGAGTCTGTGGAAATGAGTTCCCTCTCCTACCTCCACCCTCCACCCTAACCACTGCCGTTACAAACATACTGACACATAGAAATTGCCAAAGAAACAATGAAAATATAGTTTAAATTTTTTAATCGTCGGGCCTTAGGGGGGGGACCGGGCCCCCTGGGTCCCCCCTGGATCCGCCACTGCCCACATTTAATAAACTTTACCTAATCGAGTATGCAGAAATATAAATTATATAGTGACGATGATGCAGAATACTTAATGATGCCGAATAATTACCATATGGGAGTATAAACTATAACTAGAATTATATTACACTGTTGTATTGATAGTGAATTATTGGTGAATATGGCGTAACAGTTAGAGTGTTCGCCTCCGATGCAATTGGCCTGGATTCAAACGCGCAATCCACTGAAGAACACAGACTAAATGTGATCTATGGAGAACATAAATAAAACAAATGATAATTGTTGAACTTGTGCATACAAAATGGGAAGGGATATAATTCTAAATTGAGATTAAAAAATAAAATAATAAAAATGAACCTATTAAATCATTAAAGCTGGTAAAGCTAAGGTTAATGTCAGTTTCCTCCTCGAAAACGATGTCAGTGACGGGCGAGCCCTGGATTTGAACACTGCACCTACTGATCCGCAGTCGAGTATCTTACCGACTTCGCTACTGGCTCCAGCCAGAAACGACACTTCCATCATTTGACCCATCAATTAGGGGATGGGTAGCTCTCAAATTTGTAGTTTAAATAGCTCAAAAATATCTTGATTAACTGTAGTCATAACAATGCCAGTCACGCGCGCTGCAGGCTGGAAATGATTAACAGCTAATTAGCATAACTGATCAGATATCTGAACAGATAAATTTGAACGTGTGTGGGCGATCATCAGTTTTATCTGCAGATAAATTTGATCGTGTGTGGCAAAGATATCTGTTCAGATCTCAGATCTGAACAGATAAATTTGACCATGTGTGGACGAATCAAATTTATCTGAACAGATATCTCATCAGATATCTGTCCAGATATCTGTCAGTTAAATATGACCGTGCGTGGGCTCCGTCAAATTTATCTGAACAGATACCTGTTCAGATAAATTTGATCGTGTGTGGCCACTTAAACTCAATTTTATTTCTTTTATGAAGCATGAACTACAGACAACCGTAACAACAACAACAACACTAGAAAGGCTAGTCTCTGCCTACGTTATAACAGTTAATTTTAATGAACTACGTGTGTATTGAAAACCATTAGTAAATTAAAGCTTCACGTGTTCTGTTCGAGTTGTTTGAAGAATTGCTCAAACGGTGGCTACACGCGTCGCAGATGGTGACTAAAGCACTAAGACCCATTAGAACGTCAGAAAGATCATTCGGTAGGTGAACGCCTAGTCTTGAGAAATTGCTTCAAAAATTTAAACGAGTGCAAGTCTCAAGTAGGGGATTGACTGGTAATGTAGTGCAGGAAAGAGAGGATATGAGAAAGTCTATTTGTATCACGACCCTGGTTAAACTAGGATTCATGGGAGGATGTTGATGATTAGCGAATTAATGATTGAACTCCTTTAAAGCAAAAAAATATGGAACGCTTCACGAATTTGCGTGTCATCCTTGCGCAGGGGCCATGCTAATCTTCTCTGTATCGTTCCAATTTTATTATATGTAACCCCGAAGGGTGTACGTTACTAACTGTGAAGAGTGGGTATATAGAGCATTCGTATTGCGAAAGAGAAAACTGTGGTGTTTATTGTCGAACGCTAAATTGTACTTGATCTTATCATTGTGATTTAGAAATATTAAATACATAACAAAATTTTAAATTGAGCATTTTTTCGGTTGTAGCTTAATAATTATGAGTTCATTTTAAGTTGTGTATTAATTATGGATAAATTAATCATATGCTGAAATTGTACATCCCAAAGGGCAATATCAGTTGATGTAATTGGCGGCCCCTGGCGAGTATGCGAAAGAAAAAGTAGCACAGTTAAGAAGTTATGATATCATTAGTATGCGTGGTGGAAAAAAATGTATTGCAGATGAATGTTCAGCAGTGACTTAAACAGAATTGTGGCATAAGACGAGGGGATTTGTTGGTTCAAGGAGTAGGGCAACTAACGATTGCCTGTCCAACCAATCTAAATAAGAAGGTTATATCAAGTTAGATGTTAATTCAGCAGCTAAAGGTCAAAGTCAATTTTATTTCTTGTATGAAGCATGAACTACAGACAACCGTAACAACAGCAACAACACTAGAAAGGCTAGTCTCTGCCTATGTTATAACAGTTGATTTTAATGAACTACGTGTGTATTGAAAGCCATTAGTAAATTAAAGCTTCACGTGTTCTGTTCGAGTTGTTTGAAGAATTGCTCAAACGGTTGGCTACACGTGTCGTAGAAGGTGACTAAAGCACTAAGATCCATTAGAACGTCAGAAAGATCATTCGGTAGGTGAACGCCTAGTCTTGAGAAATTGCTTCAAAAGTTTAAACGAATGCAAGTCTCAAGTAGGGGATTGACTGGTGCAGGAAAGAGAGGATTTAAGACAGTCTCTTTATATCCCGACCCTGGTTAAACTATCATTCATGGGAGGATGATTACTAAATAAAATTAATGATTGAACTCTTTTAAAGCAAAGAATATGGAAACCTTCACGAATTTGTATGTCATCCCTTCGCAGGGGCCATGCTAATCTTCTCTGAATACTTCAAATTTTAATATATGTAACCCCGAAGTGTGTACATCAACACTGGTGACTAATAAGTATATAAAGGATTCGTGTTGCGAATGAGAAAACTGAGGTGTTTATTGTCAAACGCAAAATTGTACTTGATCTTAGTATTATAAGTTAGAAATATAAAATACATAACAAAATTATAAATTAAGTACTTTTGCGGTTTTAGCCTAATAATTATGAGTTCACTAGATGTTGCATATCAATTATGGATAAATTAATTATATGCTGAAATTGTACAGCCCAAAGGCAATATCAGTTGTTGTTGTAATTGGCGGCCCCTGGCGAGTATGCCAAAGAAAAAGTAGCACAGTTATGAAGTTATGCTATCATTAGTATGAGTGGTGGAAAAAATGTTTTGCTGATGAATTTTCAGCAGTGATTTTTACAGAATTGTGGCATAAGACTAGGGGATTTGTGGGATCCAGGAGTAGGGCAACAAGCGATTGTCTGTCCAACCAATCTAAATAAAAAAGTTATATCAAGTTAGATGTTAACTCAGCAGCTAAAGTTCAAAGTCAATTTTATTACTTGTATGAAGCATGAACTACAGATAACCGTAACAACAACAACAACACTAGAAAGGCTAGTCTCTGCCTACGTTATAACAGTTGATTTTAATGAACTAAGTTAGTATTGAAAGCCATTACTAAATTAAAGTTTCCCTTGTTGTGTTTGGGTTGTTCGAAGAATTGACCAACTGGTGACTACACGTGTCGTAGAAGACGGCTAAAGCACTGAGATCCATAAGAATTTCAGAATGGTCATTCGGTGGGTGAACGCCTAGTCTTGAGAAATTGCTTCAAAAATTTAATGCAAGTCTCAAGTAGGGGATTGACTGGTAGTGTAGTGCAGGAAGGAGAGGATATGAGATAGTCTATTTGTATCCCGACCCTGGTTAAACTAGGATTCATGGGAGTATGATGATGACTAGTAAATTAATGATTGAACTCTTTTAAAGCAAAAAATATGGAACGCTTCACGAATTTGCGTGTCATCCTTGCGCAGGGGCCATGCTAATCTTCTCTGTATCGTTCCAATTTTATTATATGTAACCCCGAAGGGTGTACGTTACTAACTGTGAAGAGTGTGTATATAGAGCATTCGTATTGCGAAAGAGAAAACTGTGGTGTTTATTGTCGAACGCTAAATGGTACTTGATCTTATCATTGTGAGTTAGAAATATAAAATACATAACTAAATTATAAATTAAGCATTTTTGCGGCCTTAGCTTAGTAATTTTGAGTTCATTTTAAGTTGTGTATTAAATATGGATAAATTAATTCTATGCTGAAATTGTACAGCCCAAAGGGCAATATCAGTTGTTGTAATTGGCGGCCCCTGGCGAGTATGGGAAAGAAAAAGTAGCACAGTTAAGAAGTTATGATATCATTAGTATGAGTGGTGGAAAAAAATGTATTGCAGATGAATGTTCAGCAGTGACTTAAACAGAATTGTGGCATAAGACGAGGGGATTTGTTGGTTCAAGGAGTAGGGCAACTAACGATTGCCTGTCCAACCAATCTAAATAAGAAGGTTATATCAAGTTAGATGTTAATTCAGCAGCTAAAGGTCAAAGTCAATTTTATTTCTTGTATGAAGCATGAACTACAGACAACCGTAACAACAGCAACAACACTAGAAAGGCTAGTCTCTGCCTACGTTATAACAGTTGATTTTAATGAACTACGTGTGTATTGAAAGCCATTAGTAAATTAAAGCTTCACGTGTTCTGTTCGAGTTGTTTGAAGAATTGCTCAAACGGTTGGCTACACGTGTCGTAGAAGGTGACTAAAGCACTAAGATCCATTAGAACGTCAGAAAGATCATTCGGTAGGTGAACGCCTAGTCTTGAGAAAGTGCTTCAAAAATTTAAACGAGTGCAAGTCTCAAGTAGGGGATTGACTGGTAGTGTAGTGCAGGAAAGAGAGGATATGAGAAAGTCTATTTGTATCCCGACCCTGGTTAAACTAGGATTCATGGGAGTATGATGATGACTAGTAAATTAATGATTGAACTCTTTTAAAGCAAAAAATATGGAACGCTTCACGAATTTGCGTGTCATCCTTGCGCAGGGGCCATGCTAATCTTCTCTGTATCGTTCCAATTTTATTATATGTAACCCCGAAGGGTGTACGTTACTAACTGTGAAGAGTGTGTATATAGAGCATTCGTATTGCGAAAGAGAAAACTGTGGTGTTTATTGTCGAACGCTAAATGGTACTTGATCTTATCATTGTGAGTTAGAAATATAAAATACATAACTAAATTATAAATTAAGCATTTTTGCGGCCTTAGCTTAGTAATTTTGAGTTCATTTTAAGTTGTGTATTAAATATGGATAAATTAATTCTATGCTGAAATTGTACAGCCCAAAGGGCAATATCAGTTGTTGTAATTGGCGGCCCCTGGCGAGTATGCGAAAGAAAAAGTAGCACAGTTAAGAAGTTATGATATCATTAGTATGAGTGGTGGAAAAAAATGTATTGCAGATGAATGGTCAGCAGTGACTTTTACAGAATTGTTGAATAGAGGAGTTGATTTGTGGGCTCAAGGGGTAGGGCAACAAATGATTGCCTGGTCAACCATTGTAAAGAAAAAGTTTGCTTCCAGTTCCATGTTAATTCAGCAGCTAAATGTCTAAGTCAATTTTATTTCTTGTATGAAGCATGAACTACAGACAACCGTAAGAACAACAACACAAGATAGGCTAGAGTATGCCTACGATATAACAGTCGATGTTAATGAGGTATGTTAATATTGAAAACCATTACGAAATTAAAGTTTCCCGTGTAGAGTTTGGGTTGATCGAAGAATTGACTAACCGGTGACTACATGTGTCGTAGAAGACGACTAAAGCACTGAGATCCTTAAGAATTTCAGAATGGTCATTCGGTGGGTGAACGCCTAGTCTTGAGAAATTGCTTCAAAAGTTTAATGCAAGTCTCAAGTAGGGGATTGACTGGTAGTGTAGTGCAGGAAGGAGAGGATATGAGAAAGTCTATTTGTATCCCGACCCTGATTAAACTAGGATTCATGGGAGTATGATGATGACTAGTAAATTACTGATTGAACTCTTTTAAAGCAAAAAATATGGAACGCTTCACGAATTTGCGTGTCATCCTTGCGCAGGGGCCATGCTAATCTTCTCTGTATCGTTCCAATTTTATTATATGTAACCCCGAAGGGTGTACATTACTAACTGTGTAGAATGTTTATATAAAGCATTCGTTTTGCGAAAGAGAAAACTGTGGCGTTTACTGTTAAACTTAAAATAGTACTTAATCTTATCATTGTGAGTTTGAAATGTAATATTCATAATAAAATTATAAATGAAGCATTTTTGCGGTATTAGGTTTGTAATTATGAGTTCATTTTAAGTTGTGTATTAAATATGGATAAATTAATTATATGCTGAGATTGTACATCCCAAAGTTAATTTCACCTGTTGTTGTAATTGGCGGCCTCTGGCGAGTATACGAAAGATAAAGTAGCACAGTTTTGAAGCTATGCTGTCATTGGTATGAGTGGAAGAAAAGAATGTTAAGCAGCTGAATGTTCAGCAGTGATTTTTACAGAATTGTGGCATAGGGGGAGGAGATTTGTGGGTTCAAGGGATAGTCAACGAACGATTGTGTGGCCAACCAATCTACCAATCTAAATAAAAAGTTTATTTCAAGTTCCATGTTAATTCAACAGCTAAAGGTCTAAGTCAATTTTTTCTTGGACGAGCATGAACTGCAGACAACCATAACAACAACAACAACAACACTAGAAAGGCTAGTCTCTGCTTGCGTTATAACAGTTGGTTTTGGAGCCTAATGAAGTAGGTTAATATTTAAATCCATTAGTAAATTAATGATTGAACTCTTTTAAAGCAAAAAATATGGAACGCTTCACGAATTTGCGTGTCATCCTTGCCCAGGACCATGGTAATCTTCGCTGTATCGTTCAAATTTTATTAAATGTAATCCCGAAGGGTGTACATCAACAGTTGTGAAGAATACGTATATAAAGCATTCGTATTGCGATAGAGAAAACTGTGGTATTTAATGTCAAACGCAAAATTGTAGGCTAGTTGATTTTAACATTGTAAGTTAGAAATATAAAATGCTTAACAAATTCTAAATATAAGCAGTTTTGCAGGTTTATCTTAATAGGTACGAGTGCATAATAAGCTCCTGGAGGAGGAGGACATTGACCATTTGATGAACTGCAACTTGACCCGTGATGGGGTCACGCGTGGGGATCTCAGAGAGTTTAATGATCGGGCGACAAATTGTGTCAGACGCTGGATTAATGCTGTATAAGGACACGATAAGAAGAAGAATAAGCTTCGTATCAATTATTGTTGACTTATATGCTGATATTGTACATTAAAAGGGCTAATTTTCACCTGTCGTTTTAATTCGCGGCCTCTGGCGGTGTACGATAGAAATAGTAGCGCTGTAAAAACGTGAACACGCATTATTGTGAAATGATCAACTAAGTTGATATATATCACTTTTAAATATCACCTGTTAAATCCGTCAGGTAATTTCGTCAATTTTCCGCATAACCATAATAAGCAGTCCAGGAATGTCCGAGTTTTTAATCTCAGATCAGCGTGGCTGGGATTCGAACCCACGAGAATTCATGGATCTGTCGTTTAAAATTTCATGACATTACCTCTACGCTATTGAGACATTCAATAGCAAGTGTTGCCATTGTGTCGTCGAATCGAATAATCTATCTAGAAGTGGAGGGGTAATTTATGAAATATAAATGGATAAGTGTTCAGCAGGAAGTGATTTTTACAGAATTTTGGCATAGGTGGTTTTGTGGGTTCCAGTGATAGGGAAAGAAACGTTTGCGCTTTTTGTTGTGTTATTATAAACACAACAAGAAGCGCAAACGTTTCTTTCAATGTTTGAAAGTTATTGAGCAAAAGGAAGGCCCAGACCGGTGGTAATTAATTAAATCATGAATTTAGATTATACAGGGTGAGTAAAAAAGTGATAACACCTGCAAAAGATTTTAGTATTTCAGGCTATTGTTAATATTTTCAAATTAAACTTTTACCAATTACCAAAGGACTAAATTTAGATGGGGTGGCCAATTTTCATCCATTTTAATACATCGATTGGCCAGTTATACAAGTTTCAGCAGAGCTACCCCCCTAGAATGTACTGTAAAGAAAAATTATATTAAATTTTATTTTTATTTTGGCCTTGAAAAGTGTCGTTGTGGTAGTTCAGAAAGAACCAGTTGTATCTGCTAGCATTACTGACTATTCGATATGCTTTCTTGCA
This sequence comes from Enchytraeus crypticus, assembly GCA_905160935.1. NCBI lineage: Eukaryota > Metazoa > Annelida > Clitellata > Enchytraeida > Enchytraeidae > Enchytraeus > Enchytraeus crypticus. Next base: position 589,632 of record CAJHZI010000214.1, on the reverse strand, counting down.
GCTGCTACGCAGGACTTGTTGGTTCCAACTTGGGGCAGTCTCTACCAGATTGATTGTAGCACTGCAGTTATGTCTTGTTTTAATGCTTCGGCTGGTGTTTCTGATAGAGATGCAACATGGTTTCCCAGACATGGTAATCCAGAGGATTTTGATCGGGAGAGTTAGGAGGCCATTCTTTCTTCTTGATGAAATGCGAATTTCTCTGGCTGATTCATTCCTGTGCATGACGAGATGTATGAGCCGGAGCACCATCCTGCTGAAGGATGAAACCATTTGGTAGAAGAGCATTGCAATCATCAAACAGCATGGGAAGCAAAGTATTGACGTAATACTGAGCGTCCACCTTTACCTTCTCGTCATTGAATTGCAATCTGCCCTTGCCGTTGTAGCAAACGACATTGTTAGGTAAAACATGAAGGGGTTGCACTGCTGGAACTTATATAACTGGCCAATCTAAAGATTAAAATGGATGAAAATTGGCCAACCTAACAAAAATTACTCCTTTAGTAATTGGCAAAAGTTTGAATTAAAAATATTTACAATTGCCTGAGATATTCAAACTTTTGCAAGTGTTACCGTTTTTAACTAACCCTGTATAGTTATTAATAGTTACTTTATTGAGTTTATTGATTCAGTCTGCATACATATTGTACACTGCATAATGCATTAATTGTTCAACAACAAATGAATGCGTCTTTAATATTGAACCATGTTTAAATGTAGTGTAACTTTGTGAACGTTGTAACCGAAGTAGAATTCTTTTAACTTTGGATCCATTCGACAAATATCCGGCACTGTATTCAATCCTGATATAATAAATCATTGTCTGCCGGCTGCTTGCATCCAGTAACTGCACGCTTGTAAAAAATCCTGCGCAATGGAGCTGCAGTTGTAGGCTAGCCTGTGCTGTGTTCAGGCTAGCTCATTGTTAGCTGAAGAGCTGGAACGCTGTAACTTTAGAAACTTTATCATTACACAAGTTCGTGTTTCGTGACGTACGGAAATCTACCGTTTTGGAAATTTAATTTAACTTAGTATTATTTCACCAATTCAATTGCAGACAAATATGCGAGACAAATCTACAAAGCTACCAAGTGAATAAGAACAAGTAGTCAAACATTTGTAGTAGTAATCTGTAGTATTATGTAGTAGTAAGCATTAAAAGTAGTCATGAAGTTATGGTAATTAAATGTAAAGCTGTAAAGTTAATGTCATCTCTCGAAAGTCATGTAGTCATGAATATTAGTATATCGTTGTAAAATGATGTATCCACTGGAGATTTAACTCCTATTAGTGTAACAGGATTAGCGTAAATTGAGTAATCGCCCGTCATTGACACCGCTTTCGAGTGAGGAAACTGACGTTAACCTTAGATTTTTACCAGCATTTAATGGACTGAGGAAGGCAATGGAAAACCACATCAGAAGCCTTACGTTTCCCAAGCTATAGGCTACATAACGTATGGATAAGGCATAGACTTTGTGAAGGGATCAACTTGTTGATCTAAGGAGTGCTCTTATAGAGAGAGAAAGCAGACTTTGAGTATAAATATGTACCTTGAACCTGCCACTTGGCAGTGTACTGAAGAGAGAGAGAGATAGAGAGGGAGAGAGAGAGAGTGTGTGTAATGGAAATCATATTATTACCGCTGATACGACTGAGTCTTGACAAGTTGATATATCTGCCAAACGTATCGTACATTACAGTACAGTTAAAAAGTAATTGTGATACTTTAGCCTGAGATTAGGTTACTAGGTTATGTGGGAGGATTGTATTTTTCTTGTTCTTGAAGAGTAGAGCAGAACCACAAGCGTTAATCTTGACAATAGTAAATGAAATCATAATTCAATTATTCAGCTTCCATCGTGCTTGAAGTGAATTTGAATTATAGTGTCATAGAATTATCTGGATAGTATATAGATCTTTGTATTTATAATTTAATTTATCGTACTGTATTTAAAAACGATTGCTATAAGTCAGTTATGTTCGCTTTTGTAAAATTATATCTCTCTTAGTGCACAGCCTACTGGCAGGTCCATGGTATGCAACGCCTCCACTCTTCTCTGTCTTCCGCATTCCTCTTCATGTCCACCTATGAGTGGGTCTCTAAATCACTTAACATGCTTAATCTCGGCCTGCCTCAACGTCTATTTCCTTCCATTTTACCTTCTAAGACCTCTTTTAATAGACTTTCCCCCTTTGAATTTGTCCAATCCAACTCTTCTTCCTATATCTTGTTACATTTCAATAAGAATTATATATATATATATATATATATATATATATATATATATATATATATATATATATATGCAGTTCATATAGATATAAATGTATCATTTTAAATAATAAGGCGAATATCCTCTACTATTCTTTAGTAGATGCATACTACGCAGTAGATGCGGGTTCAAATCCTGGGATCGCCCGTCACTGCCATCGCTTTCGAGTGAGGAAACTGACGTTAACCTTAGCTTTACCAGTACTATAACGATTCAAATAACACTTGTACGATTGCGGATATTAAAATGAATAAGTCAGAAGAAGCAGAGGATGATCCTGAAGAAATTGGTGGGTACCTTGACTACTTTTAGTTGTAATACAACTTTTAGAATTCTATCAAATTACTTGAGATGCAAAAATTATGTTTTCCAAACCGTTTTTTGCGTGTTTAGCTTATTCTTAATGTGGCGAGCTATTTTATGTTAGGATTCAATTTTTGTCATTGCCTCTTGCGTCCTTTAGCGGCTCTTTCCATGCTACCTTGTAGGTAATTAAATGTGCATCAACTCTACCACTTTTTCTCGTCGGATTAGATATCAAGTTTACTCATAAATTTGCAACCTAAATTATTGTTTCAAATTGTAATTCTAACATCTCAAGCTGCGCCGTTTTAGTTATTTAATTAAATTTTTGGTCAGATGTAATTATTTGTTTTCAGCCTGGAGACAGAAGATGGAGATGGATCTTTATTACGCCATTGAGCGAAACGACCCTGAAGCGCTGCGTGTTGTTCTGGACGCCGGCTACGACCCTAACCTTGTTTTCGATGGATTGGACCCAATGGGACGACCACTTTGCTGGTATCCACTGCACTTCTGCTGCGAGAAGGGTCGTGACGAGTGTGCGAGGGCTCTCTTCTCGGCGGGAGCTGATCCCGATGTGGGTGACCGCTGGTGCATGACGCCCCTGATGTACGCGATACAGAGAGAGTGGCACAACATGGTCGAGCTGATGCTCGAGTGCGGGGCCAGTGTCGACCTGCAGGACACGAAGGGGCGCACGCCCCTACACCTGGCCATGGAGTGCTCTGACACTAAGTATTGCATCATTAATATTAATATTTATTAATATTAGTTAATATTAATATTAATTTAATTAATACTAAAACTAAGGTAATTGTTAATAGTTTACGACTTCGTTTATCAACTGTCTCTCTGCACCCACTCTCTTCAAGACTTCTTATTAGATTATTGGGTCCAGCTAATTATTAATGCTATAGGAATTAGGAAAAAGAATTGGATGGGACACATTCTAAACGGAGAGAGCTTACTAAAGGTGGTCATAGAAGGTAAAATGGAACGAAAGAGAAACAGAGGAAGACCGAGATTAGCAGATGATTTAAAGATCCACTCGTATGTGGTCATGAAGAGAAAAACGGAAGACAGAGAAGAGTGGAGGTGTTATATACCATGGACCTGTCAGTAGGCAGTGCACTAAGAGAGAGAGAGAGAGAGGACTTTATTTAAAGCTATAAAGCCTATAATAACGTCGGTTTTATCTCTCGAAAGTGATATCCGTGACGAGCGAGCCCAGGTTTGAACCCCGTATATACTGATCCTCGATCGGACATCTTACCGACATGATGACTACTATTTATGCAAATGTAGGTGTCTTGTCTTGTTTTGCATGAAGATTGGATTTAGACAAAGTTGTGCAGGGTAAGGGAAGAATGTGATAAGGACGTGTATAGGAGAATAGAAGGCAAATGACAAAATAATAATAGTAATCAATAATTAATTTAAAATAATTATTAAAGGAAAAAAGAAATATATAATATAAGAATTGTATTTCATGAAGTCTAACTTGTAACTGCGTTACCAACCACAGAGAACGTGAAATGAGTCCAAATGGGTGTAAAGGTCCGAAGTCACTGACAGGCATGATGTATATGATCCGTTCATATATTTTAATTTTAACAAACCTTTTCAAAACAAAATATATTATAAACTGTATTCAAAAGCAACAATAAACTCATCATAATCATCATCGTCCCTTGAATCTCAATTTAGCTAGGGTAGGGAAATGGTAAGAATAAACTATATAAATATAAAATTGAAAAGGTCTTTACAGGTTGTGCATTAAAATATAACCTCCTCGCAAAATTGAGATTGCTTGGTCAATTCTTGATATTTAATTTTGAAATTCTAATCATCTGTAGACAAGGAATTTTTCCACAAGCTTCAACAAATTTTGTGATATATTTTGAGCAGGACCGTAGATAAGTAAATAAATTTTGTCCCGTAAGTATAATATTTATGAGACGAAAGTAGTAGGAGCATTGAGTACTGTAATCAACAATAGCTCTCTCTGTTGCTTCTCTTAAAGGTGCATCGAGATCCTGTGTAAAGCGAATGCCACGGTGAACATGGTTGATCAGATGGGTAGGACTCCACTCTGGATGGCGGTCACTAAGGACGGTAGAGTCAGTCACGTCAAGGAGATCCTACCTCTGAGTGCCGTCAACCTGCCTGACAACCGAGACAAAAGAACTGCTCTACAGGTGCCAACCTCTCTCTCTTAGTGCACTGCCTACTGGCAGATCCCTGATATATAATGCCTCCATTCATCTCTATCTTCCGTTTTCTTTTCTTGAACACATATGAGTGGATATTTAAATCATCTTTAACATTCCTTTTGATATACCATTGTGCCAACCTAATGATTATATATTTAATTAGAAATTGTATGAGCAGTTTGATCTGCCAACTAATCAGGCAGTCTTTTCATTATTCAGTTATAAATACCTGCTGTATTTTGAATCTTCCAGGCAGCAGTCATAAAGGAGATTATGATCTATATATGCCATTATACAATCGATAGCTTTTATTAAAGTAACAAAATTTAAGATTTAATATTTTATTGTTTAAGATAATCGATTATAGTGTGTGTTCATTGTTTGAATACGACTAGATAAAAGCTCGAGCTATATTTATAATATGCTGCCGATTGAAAGGTGCCTCTGCTAAGTTGGAATTGAATTGCAATTTATGGTTAAGATTTATATGTCCGAAATGTGACTGAGTTGGGTTCTTATATTTCTCTTTTATTATCTAACCCTCAAATATACATTTTTCGTATTAGCACATTAATTAAAAGAACCCAGAGGATGAAAATTTGAAAAATAGCAGACGCCATTCAATTCAAATAGGAAAGGCCTTTAAACCTTTGAGATGAACCCTGTTCGGTACTCACAAACGTTCTCCCTGGAGATCAGATATTTGACAGCACGTATTCTTTTATTCATCTTACTAATCGTCTGTTAGTACCTTATAAAGAGAGACAGTGATAGATCGACAATATTAATATACTATGTAAATAGAGAGAGTAAGAGAGAGAGAATAATTTATATGAAAGCTTAATTTCTAACATAGGTTTAACAGCCATCATTTCATTATTAACGGAACTTCATTACATTAGAATTTATCCGTTTATTCAACTAACCACACAATCTCGTACTGTTTCCAGGAGGCTATCACATACACGGACGTGGACAGACTGGAGTACGTCAGGCTGCTGCTGGAGGCAGGCAGTGAGGTCAACCATAGGGACGAGGCCAACATGAACTCCATGCTCAACCTCATCTTCACGATCAGGCGCCGAGGCAAGGGTGTGACCGAGGACGACTACGCCATCGCCACAGCCCTGCTGGACGCCGGATATCAGCTCAACGACGTTCCATCCCGGACTCGCTGGCACAAGTTCGGTGGCACGGCAATCAAGATGGCGGCAGAGCACGGACTTGTGGAGCTGGTGGAGCTGTTTCTCAGTAGAGGAGCCAATCCTGATTTAGCAGGTTCCGTCTTTATTGTTTTAGGTTTTAACGGTTTTTTGAACTCCCTGGGGTTCGAACGTGAAGTTTACGTTGTACGGTTAACCATGGAGGCTGATGTATAGATATTGAATCAGGAACATGATGACAGTTGTAATGAATCCGACGGTTAGGTCGACACTAGGTAAGCATGATAAGGATCTTCGCGATACACGGTAGTCTCAATTGGCGCCAACAATAATTGCTATTAAGTTAGTGATGTTTTTAGTAATTAAATATTCAGTTATAATTATGTTCAAAAGTTAGTGATACTACCAAAATCTCATTGAGTATTGATAAATATATTACATTTTAATATAATTAAATAGGTATGGATATATGTTATTATTATAAGTTTTTCTGTAAAAAATTTTAACATAACGTTTTTCATAAATATAATAATTAGTGTATTCGATAAAGTTAATTTAAAGCAGTATTAACGAAATGTGATCATATTAATTAGAAGTAATATTATCATATTAATTGCAGCAAGATTAAAATATTACTATTACTACTAAGTTAATTTATTAAATTATTAATGTATAATAAATATAAACACGCTAAGGAGAAGTTGTGTGACTTAATTTTATAGACACTATCAGATTGGTTTAGTACATTTTTACTCTTACTTAATTTCGCTTAGTTTAAAACACTATTAATTGTAACATTTATATTATCTATAATAATTATTACTTAAAGGTTGTAATTTAAGAAAATAAAATGCAATGTATGAAGTTATGAATCCAATTGTTAAGTTTAGAGTTGGATACTTGGGTCAGCAAATCTGAATATTGTCAATAATGAGCTCACGTAGCCAAGTACTATGTTTATCAAAGTTGTTCTATAGTAAAATGGCCGACCCTAGCTTAACTGGGATTCAAGGGAAGAAGATGTTGATGTTCTTAGGTCAGCTAAGAGCTAAATTTAAATATATATTAATGGTATTACTAAATATAGGGCACAGAATTAGAAAGTGAACAAAGATGGAAAACTTTCAGTTATTCAAGTGAACAAAGGGCATTGTCTATATGTACACGTATTTCGCTGATACACGGGTCGTACGGCTAAAGGACAGCTTGTAGTCGTATAATCGTGACGTTATATGACGCCCTACATCTGAGCTACGTGACTTTAATCGACAATTTTAAGATCCGAGGCATGACCGAAACGGTTTTTAATCTAATCATGGATGATTTTTACAGGAGCAGTAAAAATCATCCATGATTAGATTAAAAACCGTTTCGGTCATATATATTTAAAATTTATATATGTAAAAATCATCCATGATTAGATTAAAAACCGTTTCGGTCATATATTTTAATCTAATCATGGATGATTTTTACAGGAGCAGTAAAAATCATCCATGATTAGATTAGAAACCGTTTCGGTCATGCCTCGGATCTTAAAATTGTCGATTAAAGTCAAGTAGCTCAGATGTAGGGCGTCATATAACGTCACGATTATACGACTACAAGCTGTCCTTTAGCCGTAGGACCCGTGCGAGATGATCAGAGAGTAAAATTTCAGACGTTAGAAACAAGTAGCATGTGCAATAAAAACTTTAAGCTGATGTTAACGTCTGTTTCACCGCTCGAAAGTGATACAATGAAGGGCGAGCCCAGGATTTTAAACCCGAACATACTGATCCGCAGTCAGATATCTTACCGACATCGCCACCGGCTCCAGACTGTGGCAATAGACTTACTTCTTATAAAACTTCTCATAAAGGTCTAAACCTACATGTATATACATAATGTGATAATAAATTGATTAGATATCATCATGGATAATCATTTGACTACATCCTCCATTAACCTGTATAATCGCATACTAAGCTATCGTATTTTCTATACTATATTTAGATGACTGCAACGTGACGCCGTTGTTAGCGGCAACGTTCAACAACAGACTGAACTGCGTTGTCGCTCTACTGCGCAGCAACTGCAAGGTCGAGGTCGTGGGTGAACTGAAGCTTAGCCACGCCTACACGAAGGTGGCTCCTCTGAACTGTGCCGTGGTCAAGGGCTACCTGGACATCGCCCGACTGCTCATTCTAGCCGGAGCTTCTCCTTACACAGAAAAATATCTATACAGCGGAACGACAGAAGGTTGCGGTGAAGTGCCTCTCTCACTCGTTAATGACTGCGATTTTTGGCTGTGGTTGGCAGAACTGGCTTGTAATCCCAGTTCTCTGTTTGATCTGGCTGTTAGAAGAATACGAGCGGCTGTGGGATTCCAATTAAACGATAAATTGGATCAGTTGCCAATACCGACTTCATTAAAGCGTTGCATATCGCTCAAGGAGCTCTTACAGAGCTTCGAGAATGTGAATTAGCATTCAGTTATTGTTTCAGCTATTTGTCAATATTTATATGATTGTTTTATCTGTGATATAGCTTTGTTCTAGTCGCTTAGGTAGAACATAGAACAAAAAATGAGAACTCGGCTACAGTTAAGGTTATTATTATTGTTAATTATTATTATTGTTAATGTAAATTGTTGGAAGCTAACGGGGCATGACGTACTTGATTTGTAACATGCTGAGTTTTGAATTTTCAAGCCCATTGCTGAAATCAGGAAAGATCTTTTGGTTTTAGAGAAAACTGAAGATCGAAAAATAGTCAAATAATTCTGTAATTTTATGAACTAGTATCCAATTAGCCGTCTATTGGTTTGGGAGAGGGGTAGGCACATGCAATATAAATAGACAAAAAACTAAACATAGCTCGCCATAAAAAGGAGCAGTTATTGCGCAGCGGTGTAAGACCCCAGTACCTCTTAGGCGTGCTGTATTCAACGTTTATATAATTTTAGGTTTTTTTAATTACATGAAGATTTGGATCAAAGTAAGACATCTGTCCAAAGGCAATTAGCTTGCTGCGGATTCGTGAAAACCTGTTTTTCGATGTCCATAAATAATTAAGCAAGCAGCTTATTCTGAATTTTTTATAAGGGGAAGATATGCTGCCGTTAGACTAGAAATTGCAATAAAAACCAGCCCGAAACTGCGCTCGTTTCCACGAAGCCGACTAAAATTAGAGCAAATATTGAGGAGGACTTAGGAAAGACAGACGGAAGCTTTTTCATTTATTCCTATTAAAATTTTATTGATAATGAATACAATAATTCTTATTGCAAATTAATATTATTGATATGAACATCTAAATAATTGGTATAATAAATGCATCACATTTACGCCTAAAAAGTAGATTTCCTAAGTGTTAATGTAAAAAAGTTGTAAAGCTGATGTTATCGTCCGTTACATCTCTTGAAACAAATATCAGTTCAAATCCTGGCAAGCCAGGATTTGAACCGACAGATACTGAACCGCAGTCAGAAAACTTATTTTCTAACGACTCGAGCCGGTGGCGATGTCAGTATCTATTGTGTTAATACTATCGACTACGTTAATAGTATCTATTGTGTTAATGGTATCTCTTGTGTTAATGGTATCGACTGGGTTAATGGTATCTATTGTGTTAATGGTAACGAGTGTTTTTGAGCTGATTTTGATATGAGGAGTAGAAAGAGAGAGAGAGAGTGGGAAAGAAGATAGATAGAGAGAGAGAGAGAGAGAAAGGGAATGAAAGAGAGAAACGGAATGAAAAATAGAGCGACAGGCAAAGATATAAGCCAGAAAAGACTGGAAGCACAGAACCAGCCGTTTTATTAAAAACACATAAGCAAACATGCATCTTCACAGTAACACAATATTTTAACAACTAAAGTTAACTAATATTGTACAAGAACATAATTATTGAAAACAGTTATCTGTTTATAGTATTTACGTTACAGATTATTAAACTGTATGAATCTCAATATATTAATCATAAAAATATCATTTTTAACAACAGTTTATAAAATACATTGTGCACAATTTTATATACAAGTATAGTATTGTATACAGTATATACAGTATATATATAATTATATATATATATATATATATATATATATATACAAATATATATACATACATGTATGTAATATATATATATATATATATATATATATATATATATATATATATATATATATATTATATATAACATAACATATACTTAAATATACAATACAAACAGACTGCGTCAAAGAAATTGGCCTCCCAAAAGAAAACTTTCCATTATATTTTTACCTGATGTCTGTCATGTAAATTTCCAAGATTATTCCTGGTCCTGTAATACGCACTTCCTCGAAATTTCACCGAATTATATTACGTTTAAGTCGAGTTATACCCTCCTTTACACATTAACCCTAGTTTTCATTATTAAATATCTCAATTAGTTACATTTGTAAGTGTTAACTGTTGTTGGACCTAAAAAGAACTGTTCGGTTACTTCATAAAAATATCCTAACGAAGTAACTGTTTCAAATATCTACTATGAACCACAATGCATGACTGCACCCTTTCAGAAACGTGCGAAGTCCCCTAATGATAGAAGCTTGGGGTAGCTCATTAAACGTTACCTGCAGGCCCAACGCTTCTTTTAATAAATTGACATCTGGTGGTTTAGGGCTCAAACTATAGTAAATGTAATTCTCACTTCTTATCAACTATTGTAAACTAAATATTTCAAATCAGAAGAGCATAGAGGTTTTCTCCAAGATTTTAGTTAAGTTGCTCAAAATTGAAAGTTATCAGTGGATGTGAACCCACTGATGACTTTCACCAAATTAGGTAAGTTATGTTGCAGGTAACCACCAGTGTGGACCCGATTTGTGGGTTATCATGTGGCTTCTAATTTTCTAGTTTAGCAAACAATACGTGAAAATTTTCATAACAGACATCAGGTACAAAAATTATGAAACATTTACTTCACGGGTGCAATTTTGTTTGACGCAGTCTGTATATATATACATGTATATATATATATATATATATATATATATATATATATATATATATATATATAATATTATACATGTATATATATATTATATATGCCATTATATATACAATATAATATATATATATATATATATATATATGTATATATACATGTATAGTGTATACTTATATAAAATATGCGTACATAGACAGGTGCGTCATTTGAAACATGACGAAAGTAGTTTAGAATTAATGCCTCTTCGTATAATTTCAGTTAATTCTGCAGGGCCTACTGAACGCCTGTTTGAATTTAACACTTGCAAACCTAACCATACAATTCTGATTAATATGTCAAGAGTAAAATTTGCAGAAATAAAGAATATCATGCGTATAAAAAGTAACCATAAACAGAAGAGTCAAACTATAAATTCACATACAAAATTATTTTTACATCTTTCGATCACCACTCTCTTACTAGAAGCGACGACCTCTTGATTAAACGGGTGCTTCAGGTTAAGCTTTTTCAATTAGGTCATGCAAAAGAAGAAATTTCTTTACCTTTTAAATAAGTCATATAAGTCTTATAATGAACAAGTCATATAAGTCTTATAATAACGAAAGAGAGGGTAAATAAGTAATAAATAATAATTATAAAGTGTATAATAAGTATAAATCTTTACTAATGCTTACTTAACAGACTAATATACTCTAGTTTGTGTAAATAAGTAGCGAGACAAGCAGAAGTGTTACTACAAAAATAAGTCGATTGAAGCTTTTACAAATTATAAATGCAGACATTACAACATGCGCTATATCACAATATTGAGATTTTAACATAGAATAAACATTCTTTATAATTCTTCATAGCCTAGGTCATCGTTCTCTGGCAAACTTTCCAGCTGCTGAAATCGAAGACCAAAGCGCATCTTCTTGGCAGAAGGATCATTTTCCAGTGCAGTGAGCAGCTGAAACCAAAACAAAACGTCAAAATAAGAAGATTAAATAAAATATAACTAAATTTTTCAGAGACGAATAATTTGGTGATTTCTATATAAAGAATACATTTTTACGTTTATTATTATAATTAACGTAGAGAGATGGACACATACAAGGAAAACTGTTCACTAAAAGAGGTCATGAAAGATAGAATGGAAGGAAAGAGAAACATAGGTGGACCGATAATAGGAATGTTAAATGATTTAAAGATTCACTCTATGGGGACATGAGTCGGAAAACTGAAGGAGAAAAGAGTGGAGGTGTTCTATGTCATGTATACCATGGAACTACCAGTGGGCACTACAGCAAGCGAGAGAGTGATAGAGAGAGAGAGATTAAATATTTAATTTATAGGAAGCACAAGGTATTTTGATTGAGCATAAATCAATTCTACAGATTGGAACTCATACATCATCTATCACCGACAGCATTACGACGACGAGCGACACATAATTGCAATGAGGAAAAATTGAGTTCAGGTTTTGCTTTGTCCACTAGAGGCCCACAAGTAGCTCTCTTTTGAAGTCATCCATCACACCTAGGATAGTTATAGACATTTTAAGTCTATCTAATAAATTACTTACTAATTAAATTGTTGCAGAAAATATATAAAACAGAAGGAGTTATTACCTCAAAGTTGTAATTAGTTGCATATCTATACAATTCCCTGAGAGCAAATTCCAAATTGAAATCGGCAGTGTAAGCCTGCAATGTGAAATAAAATAAAAATATTCTGAAATATTTTGACACATTGCTTCTATCACACATCACTGTCTGAGGGTATTGGGTTCCGAAAAGCTCAATCGAACTCTTTCTCTCAGCCTCTTAGGTTTTCTTCAAGAAAATTTATATTATTTCATGCGAGCGTGATTCAGATCAAACGATCCAATATATTCAACGAAATTTTAAAACCTAACTAAATATAGGCCTATATTCTTTTATACGCAACCTCAGCAGTGCATACCAACCGTGACCATTCATATCATTCAATGCATAACATTAGAGGCAAACTAAATAAACATTTGTACAAATTTGTTTCGTTTTCGCTGCTGCTAATTTTATTCATCTTATATTACTTGTGCAAGCTACCCTTTTAAAAATGAGGATTTATGGCGAAATATTAAATCATTAAAATTAATGAGTTACAAAGACACAGATGTAATGAGGATTTAAGTACGTTGAGGCCGTATTAATTAACATAAAATCAACAATGTTTACCATAGAGAGATCAGTCATAAGTTGATTCATGACTTTGTTAGTCAGTGGCGGCCTCTCTTTAACGCCCTTGTAGAACTGTTCGACCAGCTGACGATAGCGAGATATGTCCTTAGCAAACAGCAGCTTCGTCGTCGGTGCGTCCTGCAATTAATGCAGTCAAAGTTATGCGATTAATCTTCATGTAATTTTCTCAGTAGTCCAGTTCCTGAAGAAAGAAGGTTCAAATGTAAGATTTGATATAATTATAGAGTTCAAATTCTGAAAAGGTACTTTCAGTTAGGTATATCTTTGCTTAGCAAGTGCTAGTTATTGTCAAGGTATTGCCGATTCATCAAATTACAATTATTTATGTTCACATATTTACTGAAGGATGTCTAATTCTAAAATGCAAACATTATGATAACTTTTTATTAATTTATACATGCGGCATATGCTAATTTCACGAACTGGTAACTCAAAATACCCGACCTTCTTTCTGTAAAGTTGCGGATATTTACTAGTTATAAAACTAATCTTATGCTGTAATTATCGAAACATAGGCCCTAGCCTAAGAATCGTATAAATTTCATTCAATGGCATTATACATTTGTTAATTATTTGAAATAACTCTAACTTCAGTCTCGTGGAAAAACGCTACGCGCGCGCGGTAAAAGTCGATCTAAAACAAAACTGTGACAGATTACAATTGAATCTTTTAATATTAAAAAATAATAATTTTAAGAATTTAATGAAGAACAATAATATGCTTAGAATATTGAAAAACTAGTATATTATTATATTAGTTTACTATTATTATACGAAATCATAAATCATTTGTATAATATTAAAATTTAAATTAATTTAAGAGTAAGTCATACCTTGGTAGGGCGATGTTCATAAGTTGAGCAACTTTCCATAAAGGCCTGAGCAATTACTGATAGACAAGACTCCACGCTGGCAGATTTATTGATGTCGAATAAAAACTCCGGATTTGTTATCAGATTAACCCAAAACCTTAGAGGAAGGCTGAAATATAACGCAATAAACATCATTGTTAATTGCAATAAACAAAATTTATAAATTTGTAAATTATGACGTCCCTGATTTGTAAATAAATGACGTCCCTGACGTCATCCCTGGATGAGGAAACGGAGGTTAAACCTTTATTTATTTATTATTTTATAATAAAAGAAAAATTAAATTATGACAAAAGATAAAATTAAATACTGAGAGTTTATAAAAATATTTCCATAAATATGAAAGTAATTTTAAAATAAATGGTACATGGTACATGTACCATGAAAATATTTTAAAAGATCATTGATTTATTATTACTACTGTATATTAAACCTTAATTTCAACCCCCGGGCGAGAAAACGCAGAAAAACTACAGAAAACGCAGATAAACCAGAGAAAACGGTGAAAAACTTGAGAAAAAGAAGAGGAAATGCTGAAAAACTGTAGGAGTACAGATATAAATTTTTACTACTAAATTATGTATCGTCTTTCAGTCATTGACTAGATATACCTGTTACTTTTCCAGGCATGAACGACGTCGGCGTCAGTAATGTTGTGCTTCAATGCGGCGTTATCGAGAAAGTCGTAGAGGTATTTGACAACTGGTGGCAGGTTATCGTCAACCTTAAAAATTGTCTTAAACAGATCGTCAATGTATTGCTGAAGGGTTATCTGTAATACAGAAATACAACTGCATTTAGAAAAAAAACATACGGCTTGGACTGTTACATGTATGCGTAGGGGTAACGTCATGAAGTTTTCAATGACACATCCTGAGGTGGATTGAACCCTCGTGGGTTCGAATCCCAGCCGCGCTGATCTGAGAGTAAAATCTCGGACATTCACTGGACTGGTTACACGGATAATGGATTAATTGCCTAACGGTTTAAACATGAGGTATTAAAAAGTGATAGATATCACCACAGTTGATCATTTCACTATAATGCGTGTTTACTTTTTTAATTTTTTGTATATAGTTAAAAATTAACTTATAATTTCCCATGGACAACTTTATATATAGCATCTGGACATGCAACCTCAGCAGCGCGTGTACAAAAGAAGGCCAACCTATTATTTTCATAACTAAGCGCATTCTTGGTTTATGAACATAAAATTAATCACTTTTGGTTCATGGAACATAAAATAATAATGATACATGTAAAAATCGGCATGAAAGATTGATAACTATGATAACATCATTACTAATTTAATTAGAACGTCCTAATTTTTACTATATAGACCTAATATAGACATTATAGTTTCAGCTGCTCCATATTTATTTGGATTAATAATTAATCATTAAACGCAAGATATCTGCTAAATACCTTTATGATTACTTATATTTATGTTGATTTGATATTTTCTACTAGTTATATTAATAACTAAATTCAAACTACTAATACTTATTTCTTTCAGAATCTATCAATAATATTTGTTTATAAACAACTATGCTTATTCCTTGGCCTCCTTTTGTACACTACTGGTTTTTCGGCGCAGTTGAACGTCCAGATGATAATTATCTAGAAGTCCATGAAATATCGAATAGAAGTGAAAGCTTACTCTCCCCCTCTCTCTCTCTTCGTAAGAGACTGGGAAAGTTCATAAAGTTCGAATATGAACAGCTAATAGAACTCTGCATTTTTTGTTCACAAACTTGACTTTTTCACATCGCTGCTGTAATATCACTCTATTTTGAATGTTGTTGTTATCACTCTATTTCAAATGATGTTGTTGTTATCACCCTATTTGAACTGTTGATATTATTACTTTATTGAGAAAGTTATTGCTGTTATTATTGCAGTAATTAATCTTTGAGAAGGAATGACAAGAGAACCTTCAAACTGTTTGATGGATATACATTGACCAACGAGTAGAGATCAAACACAAGCTTTTTCTAACATTTATGAACACCAGAAGAAGCATACTGAAATTTAAAGATGCATGGGCTTACTGCATTAAAACCAGATGAAAACATGGTTTTCCATGTGTTTAAGGTTAGTGTATTTCTTGAATTAGTTGCCTGATGTGGTAGTGGATGCGGATTCAGTAATTTCAATAATAAGATAATTTATTACCTTCGATTTGAAAAGGAGTTAATGTTTCTTTTATTTTCTTTCACATTCCTGCAAGCTTTTAAAATTCTGATTGTAGGTTCTAGTCCATCTCTGATTTGGTTTCGAGATTTGAAACCGACGTTATATTCGGAAATAGACTTAGTGGTTTCAAGAATAGGATAACCATTAATGTGACTGGCTTACGGAGGTGCAGAATTAAAATCCTAAGACCGCCGTACTCTTACATTTTCAAGAGATCAATCAGCTGTTTAGCTGAGCTTTAGACCGTCGAATAAATTAATGTCGTTTGAATTTGAATTATGCTTTTGGCTTCACTCCGATGTAGGCCTACTGTTCGCTAACAGTGTCTGGTCCGATTATGAAGCTGACTGATCGATGAATATTACGATCAAATCAAGCACATTATCAAAGAACTATTTAAAAATATTGATATTGGATAAAAGACACAAATTTATTGCTTTAACGGAAACAACTCTTTTAAAACAGGCTACCGAATATAAAGCCGAGTAAAAAGCAACCTTAAACACAACAACTTTAAAAAGGTTAACTGCAGCAGTTTTGTTGTTATGGACCACCAAATTACGAACAGCAACGCGCCAGTGGTTATTGCATAAAAGAATTGAAATAGATTTTAAGGAATATAAATAACTTACCTTAGTAGACAGTAGGCGAGTGAGGAAGATTTCTGATATGACCTTCTGAGAGCGATTGTTATTTTGACTATCATCATTTTTAGTCTACAAGCAGAACGGACAGCATCAAGATATCAACGTATGTCGTAATTAATTAATAAAATCTAAATGAAAGTTAATGTCTGCTTACTTGCTACAAGTGTAGAGGCCTACTCACAGACAGTTCAGCGAGATTTCGAACCCGCCATCTCTTGCATATCAGATAAGAGTGCTCCTAACTCGGACACTAGCAGTTTCAGTAGATAGGCCGATACGACGTGTAATTACACCAAATATTTAACAAAGAAATCACAAAAAGGATAAAAGGTCATCTGAATGGAACGAATCTTAAAAAACAGACTTGCACTCTCACTATGCGATACAAATATCAAAAGCTGAACTAGACAACGTTTCGGTACAAAACAACGCTGTACTGAAGATTTTCCTTGTTCTGTTAAAGAAACGAACTCACAATTAAATATCATATGATGATTGCAAATATCAACAAACTTCATTTTGTATTAGCACTTTATAATACAGTTAATAACAATATATCGCTAAAAATTCGTTACATTTAAATAACGTACCAGGTGACAGACTTTAGATCCTTCAATTTCCACAGTAATTGCATTGGGCGTTGTACCGCTATTGATCTCAATATTCCCTATCGAACAACATAATATAATAAAAAATTACAGAAGAATGCGACGTAGCTCATAATTAACCGAGATACCAACATTAGATTAAGTCGATATCAACAGAGTATATTATATCGTTATAATATAGTCTGTAGAAACACGTAGAATGTAAATATGAATTATAGATGATGTAGGCCAATTTTGAAACAAAGAGTATTTCGACAGCAAAAAATAAATATCTAAGTTTTGGATAAAATATACATGTTGTTTGCTTCATAGAACTATGAACAAATATAGGCTTCCATTTGCATTGCAAAAAAAAATGGATAAAGTAAAAATAATTGGAAATTATTAAACTACATGTATAGACACGGAAGCGATATATAATTAAATCAGATATAATTAGTTGAGACGCTCTTATCCCTCTTATCCACCATGTTAGCAATAGAGGCGTGGTTGAAATACTCCGAGCATTTCGAAACACAAATTACAAGTTCCAAGCTGATGACTCCAAAAAATACTAGTTTAGCAAATTAAATTCGGCAGATGTTTGATTAGTTTAGCGAATGTGCATCAAAGCCTTGGTTAACTACATTTACGTTATTTTATTGCGCAGTTGTAACTTTGCAGTTTAAAACGCCAGTGAAATCGACAGACAATTCATAATGACAATATTCCAATTATAACCATTTTAACTAATTAAGAACTAATTAGAATGAATTAATAAATTAATTAATTTGTAACTAATTAGAAAGAATAAATTATTACTATTATTATTATTATTATTTATTTATCATACGCATGTCACAAACATAGACTTTACAATTATACACAAACAGCATCAGCGCATGAACGGGGATAAAGGCCACAAGTGGCACTTACATTTTAAAAGCAGAAGGAAGTACTCATATAAATATATACAAAGGTACATTTAGCAAGTTCAAATGTTAAAATGATTAGGATATTGCACAATTGAACATCATAAGCGTGAAAATAAGGGCACTTAATTTAAGTTAAACAGACTACTTTACACACAGTTGTCATAAATGGCAATATTAAAATTGGTAAAAACACTAGTTTATTTAGAATATAAAAATAATTATATGAAGGAAATCTTTACAGATAACGAATTAATGCTTTTAATATAATTCCTTAACTTTTCA
This sequence comes from Enchytraeus crypticus, assembly GCA_905160935.1. Lineage (NCBI taxonomy): Eukaryota > Metazoa > Annelida > Clitellata > Enchytraeida > Enchytraeidae > Enchytraeus > Enchytraeus crypticus. The sequence goes on along the minus strand of CAJHZI010000214.1, from coordinate 570,959 downwards.
AATATTTGCTAAGGTCGATACCGTCCAAACTCTTTTTAAAAGAGTCTAGGTTAGATTCGTTTACAATACGGGGGTAGTGAATTCCAACAATCAATGCATCGGTTTTTGAAATAGTACCTTTCAGCATTAAAATGAAATTTATTCAGATATAAACTTAAACCATTATTTCTGGTGACGCCTTTTTTGAAAACAAATAACTCTTCTAAAGGTAGGTCGACCAATCCAGAGATGATTTTAAAGTACATGCATAAGTCGGATTTAAGTCTTCCCTGTTCTAGCGATTCAGTAGCCAACAATTTTAATCTCTCCTTATACTGCAGTCTCATCATACCGCTGAGCCGTTTCGTGAATCGTTTCTGGATTGATTCTATCAGGAGAATATCACATTTTCTGTAAGGAGACCAAAGGCTTGAACAGTAATCGAGAATTGGACGCACAAAAACTGTGAACGCTCTAAACAATGTGACCTGATTTTTAGACTCGAAGCAGTGTAAAATTATTGAAGCCCTTTTTCTGGCTTTATTGCAAATATCTTTTATATGAGTAGAGAACGATAAATCGCGTGTAAACCTTACTCCCAGGTCCGTCACATCTTTAGGTATACATGTAGATAAGGGAACAGAATTTAGATTATAATTAAAGTTAAAAGGTACAATTTTTTGGAAAGAGTAGGAGATTACCACACACTTTTCTACAGTGAGTCTAAGCTGCCAAAGGCTAGACCAACGAGAGATACAATCGACAGACTTTTGAAATGATTTTCAAGATTGTACAGAACAACAGACCATGTATAGCATGAACGGAATCCTCATTGTCTGGTACATGAATCAGCTCAAACGTCGACCCATCAGGGATGTTGTAGTGACCGAGAGTGTTGATATGCTTCACTCCATTGGCATTCACCGTCGATTTGTCCTCGTCATGCAGAGGCAGTCTAGCGTTCTTCCCCGTCTTCCAAACTGATCAATAATACAGATATCATTTCAATCAGGTCCGCTTGTTCATGAGCAACAATAGGCTCTAAACTATAATAAAGGTATTTGACTAAACAACGACTTTCATTTTTATTCAGCTAAAGTTTTATTGCCTTCATTCCAAGTACATTCAAAGTTAGATTGCCTTCTGTACAAAGACAACTATAAATGATTTCTGATAATCACGGTAGATAAAAACAATTAAAAATTACAAATTAAACTCTTACAGAGATCAACTTGGTGCAGCTTGGGTCGTTTTGAGTAGGGAGCGTTCATGTGAATAGCATCCAGAGCTTTCTCTTTCGCCTGAGAGATCGTATCACAGTCGAGCATCTTGCACATGATCGGCTTCTCGTTCTCGTTCTCACCGTCCACAATGTTTATAGTCTGGAGATATCATGAGATATAATTAGAGATATTATGATATATCATTAGAGATCATGATGTATCATAAGAAATGAGATATACAGATATCATGATATATCATTAGAGATATCATGATATATCATTAGAAATCACAATATATCATTAGAGATCGTGATATATCATTAGAGATATCAAGATATATCATTAGACATATCACGATCATTAGAGATATCATAATGTATCATTAGAGATCATGATATATCATTAGAGATATCATGATATAGCATTAGAGATATCATGATTAGAGACATCATGATATACCATTAGAGATATCATGAGATAACATTAGAGCTAAAATGATATATCCTTAGAGATAGCAGGATATATCATTAGAGATATCATGCTATTTCATTAGAGATATCATGATTAGAGATATCATGATATATCACTAGACACATAATGATATATTACTAGAGAATTTTTATTATATCATTAGAGATATTGGATGTATTATCATGTATCATGGTATCACTATAGATATCATGCTAGAGACTAGAGATATAATAATATATTATTAAAGATATCATTTTATCATGATATATTATTAGAAATATCATCTTATAGAATGCCATCATAGATTTTATAATAAATTTCATCACAAAAAATAACAAGTTATACCGTTATAAAAGGCATCATAAATGGTAGCCTAAAATACTATCATAAAAATATCATTATAGATACTGTCACATAAATATAAAAATACATATCGCTTTAGATATAAAATATCATATCATAGGAAACATCATAATAGATATTATCACATAAAGTGTCATAGTATAAACATCATAAAAAGTATTACTGTAGATATATTATGTTATGTAACAGCATATAATTAACAACATAGATTTAATCAGACAATTATATATATTATCATATAAAATATCACAACAGACAGGGTTGTATAAAATTTGTTATACGTTATTTATTTATCTTACGGTTTAAAATACATCAAAATCAACCAATGTAAAAAAGGACATTCGGTTGGTGAGCGTTTAGATTTCAGAAATTGCTACAAAATTTTCTAAGCCCTACCCTAAGAAGACTGAAATTCAAGGGAAGATGATCAATGCTATAATCTGATGATCTAAGCGCCTCACTCTACAATAGTCTGCACCCCCTCACTCTACAATAGTCTGCACCCCTCACTCTACAATAGTCAGCACTCCGCACTCTACAATAGTCTGCACCCCTCACTCTACAATAGTCTGCATCTCTCACTCTACAATAGTCTGCACCCCTCACTCTACAATAGTCTAGAATCACCTGTACACAGCACCCCCTATAATTTTCTAAACACATCACATCTCCCCCGTGCAATCGTCCGTACAATGAAACGCTCGGCAAGTAATTAAGATTTAGCACATAGATCATTTGTGCCACTGACTAACTGAGAAGTCTATCTGATATCTACAGATGAGTCATCAGCGATAAATGCAGAATAACATAGAAACGTAAGTCACAAAGTCCTTGAAGACCATTGACTAATGGCCGAATTTAAAGCAACCAAATAATAAAACTCTAAATTATATTTTCACTTGACAGCTCACCAGCGTGTTTGGATCTATCATTTCTCTTAGCAGACGAATCTCATTAAGCGAGTATTTAGCTTCGGCGGTGACAGCGTCTACGGGCCCTTTCTCAGTCTGATGTTTGATTGCTTTGAAGAGCATGAAGAGTGTTGGACCAGCATGCTTCTTAATGTAGCCGTACATCGCGAGTGAGAGCCAGTTAGCCAGCAACTTCTCTACTACAGATTCCGTTCTGAAGAAAATGTACAAGAATTAGACATAGAAGTACGACATAAAACAGCAAGTCCAAACATAAAACTGAAATACGAAAAGTAGTTATAATATAATGATTACTACTCTACATAAAAATATAAATCTGAAATGGAAAACATGGACATGTTTTCTATGGTTAAGAAATCCATGGTTTTAATCTATTTCAATGAAGACTCGATAATTATGAAACGTTTGGGCCGCGAAAAAGATACATACGAAAATTAAAATCTGTCTTTATGAAGTATAATAGCAAAATGTATTTATTGCATCTACATATTATAGATAATTTATGAATTCCAATTTAATAAAGTTATACTGTACGCATTCAACTTGAGCAGCCGCTTCCACAAACAAAAATATGTTGGATAACAGTAATAATAATAACAACAAAAACAATTAGAGTGTTCAGTCATCAATGGCAACATCGAGCACTATTGAGACAAAATCAAACCGGCGAGCAAAAAGGTCCAAAAACGCTGAAAATTCTAAAATCCAGAAAATCAGTCCCAAGTAAAGGGAATGAAAGAAAAGGAAGTTTAGGCACAGGTCGCAACTCATGGACACTGGATGTAATAGAGAAATGGAAAAGATAGGTCTTCAACTGCCTACGGAACTGTTAATAGGAAAGCAAACGCCGATGCGATTCAAATGAAGATTTCCGAAGTAATGAATTTAAAAAGTGCCAAGGAGTAACTAAAACTGCATTTCGGTGCGAAAAACAATACGTTCACAAACCTGCGAAGCATAATTTTCGGAGCTTTCTTCTCCAACGACCTCTCTATCAACTCACTCAAGAGGACCTCCACTATACTGTTACATAAATATACAGGGTGAGTAAAAAAAGATTACACATGCAAAAAGTTTGAATATCTCAGGCAGTTGTTAATATTTTCCAATAAAACTTTCACCAATTACTAAAGGACTAATTTCTGAAGGGGTGGCCAATTTTCATCTATTTTGGTAAATAGATTGGCCAGTTATGCAAGTTTCAGCAGAGCAACCCCCCACTTTTGAATGTACTGTAAATTAATATTTTATTTTATCTTATTTTTATTTTGGCTCTGAAAAGGGTCGTTGTGGTGGTTCAGAAATAACCAATTGTATCTGCGAGCATTACTGACTATTCGCTATGCTTTCCTCTCGCAGCTACACAGGACTGCAGTCGCTTTCGGAACGCTAGGACAGCCTTGTTGATTCCAGCTTGGGGAATTCTCTCCCAGATTGATTGTAGCACTTCCCGCAGTTTAGTCTTATTTATAGGTTCGGTTGGTGTTTCTAAGAGAGATGCAGCATGGTTCCCCAGACATAGTAATCCAGAGGATTTAGATCAGGAGAATTTGGAGGCCATTCATTCTTCTTGATGAAATCCGGGTTTCTCTCTCTGATCCATTCCTGTGCATGACGAGATGCATGAGCCGGAGCACCATTCTGCTGAAAGATGAAACCATTTGGTAGAAGAGCATAGCAATCATCAAACAGCTCCGGAAGCAAAGTATTGACGTAATACTGAGAGTTCACCTTTACCTTCTCGTCAATGAAGTGAAATCTGCCCTTACCGCTGTAGCAAAAGCCATTGTAGGCAAAAATGGGGGGTTGCTCTGATGGAACTTGCATAACTGGCCAATCTATAGATTGAAATGGATGACAATTGGCCACCCCATCAAAAATTAGTCTTTTATTAATTGGTAAAAGTTTTATTTAAGAATATTAACAATGCCCTGAGATATCCAAATTTTCTGCAGGTGTAATCTTTTTTTTTACTCACCCTGTACATTTCTACATACAACAAAAGTTACTTTATCTATTTAAAATCAATATCTATTACAATAAATGCACCTGTGAAAAATTAGAAATTATAATAAAATCTCAGCAAGACCGCTACTGACAGCAACCTTGTGATTCGGAAGTACACTTTAAACTAAAATTTGATATCTTAAAAGTTAATTTAGATACATGTAGTCCGTCAGTACTAAAATTTGATCTCTTAACAGTTAATTTAGACACATGTAGTTCGTCAGTTAGTTAGTACTGCACTTCTATGCACCAATACGTGTAAGGAATACTTGCAATCGAAAGTACGGAGAAAAGAAGGCAGCACACTAATTCCAATCCAAATATTAATTAAGCATTGTATAACTTTGACTGCTACATTTTATTAATATCGCAAAGTGAATAGGCACAAGCTAGATATCTATTTATTATCACAAGGTAACTGTGAAAAGGTAATTACCATACTGCCATTGCATACTTATATTATATTTAACATTCATGGAATAAAATATAAATATCAGTTGAGAAAAGACCGATTTAAGTCAATGCTGAAGACAATAAATAATATCAATTTACGCAATTTGGTTCAATGACAATGTTCCCTACATGAATTTATGTATTTATAAGCTGTTTTTTTATTCTTGTGTGTTGTAATGTGGACCATGTTAATTTGTCACTTTTGTATTGATTTGCTGCCTTTTGGTGAAATAAAGATTGATTTATAAAGAAATAAAGATTGATATATATATATATATATATATATATATATATATATATATATATATATATGTATATATTAAGCTGCTTAAGTAATAAGATTACTTACTCTGTAGCATACTCCATCTTATTGAGTAAGACAACCATCAGAAGTGAGGCAACGTTAGCTCTAAAATAGCACACACGAAATAAATTACAGATATCATGGCAAAATTACTAAACTAGTAAGAAAATCAAACAATTACAGTAAGAAGTTGCAATAAATAAATTGTTATTAGATTCAATACTAATCAGTATCGGTACTCTGTACAAATCAATCAATAATAATCAATAAGAATTTAACGTCCGGTTCCTCGCCATAAGGCAATGTCAGGGATGTCACAGAAATACACAGAACAGATTCCATAATCAGAGACCTGAGCTACTCAGGTGACTATTTTACTAAATTAAAATATACTTCTTTAACGATGAGCCCTGTGGAATTCATTAATCTTCTTAATCCTCAATCGTTACGATAATATCTTATCATCAGATGTCATAACAAAAATATCCTCAAACTAATGCTCAACTCAATTATATCACAAATAAATCTAGCATAGTCAACAATAATTTTATATTACTAATAACTTCATCAGTAATAACACTACTCTATTACCTATCACGCATTCCAAATTCCTTCTCTTGTTTTTCCAACGTCCGAATGAATATGAGCAGAAAATACTTGCTGCTAAGTAACTGATTGAACTGATGCATCTTCTGATTGAATCCGCCATGTACATTCTTTGGCTATAAATAGAACACAACCTCAAAACATTTATTGCAGAACATCTAACAGTAAAAAAGCATACTTTAACTGTTTCAATGCCACAAGATTCTGAGAAAGACAACCCCGTGGACGTTTATAACGTATGAGCTTTTATTCATAAAATTAGCGTGTTAGAAAATCGACCACTAGCTGATACTAATAGTCTTTACTAATACAATTTATTACCAGTACTTAATTTTTCTTAGTAAATCTTAAATGTAGTGAGATCTATAGATTGGTGCTTTATAGAAATTTGACCATATGAAGAACATTTGAGGACATCAGATATAACATGCTCACTGATGAAAACGTATCTATCAATCTGTTGAGCACATCACAAATTTAACGATTTTTTCTGAATTTAATATAAATGGATGCTATTTATTCTATTCTTCATTTGAATCTACTATGCTTATTTCTAGCCTGCAGCTTGGAGAAATCTATTTGACCATTAGAGGTGATTTTAAATTATCTTCTTCAGTATCTACTTTAATCGATTCTTATGAAACACAGAGAGTAAAGTGCAAATTCTAAATAACAATAAATTTTATAAATCCTGAAATAGTAAAATTAGACACTAGGCACTCTTCGCATTTAATGTAACATTGAAGTGAATTCATGATAAATATCTTCAATATTTCAATTGAATATTCATTAACTTAATTAAGAAAATAAATTATTTTACACACACATTATTTGGAGGATGTAGAATTCGATGGTCTCTTGATTGAGGAAACAAAAGCTTGAAAGTGTACATCTTGAAATCCCAAAACGGTATTCCAATGACGTGGATGTCGCTCGTAAAATCTGACACTTCCGTTTGCAGATCCGCAAAAGCTGTAACAACATAAATCATGGCATCAGATCCCTGGCCATAAATGAAATTTAAAATGCTCAGCCTGCTTAAATACACATCATACAATATTCTAATCAAGTGGTCCGAAATAGCCTAAAATAGTTTATTTGAAACTTTGCAGTTAATGAACTTAACATGCATCCCATTAAACAAATATCCCAATGTGTACATAAGTCTAAAATCGATATTTCTATATGCAGATCGGCAAAACTGCAGCAAAAGCCTGTACTACTGGTAAACGTTGTACCGGTTGGGCAGAGTAGCAAAGTCAATAGCACGCTTGTAAAATTTAATTAAATAGAAAAAATTAATGTTAAGTAAAGGCAAAAAGTAAAAGCAAATTAAACTGCAAAACGTTATCCGTTCCAATCCCAACCGAATTGTCTCAGACGTTATCAAAAGTAGTAAGAGCATTGACTTTTAACTAAGCTCCCTACACTACTGTTATACATCAAAACAAACAATACTAGTGAACAGACCTTTTCTGCACTCCACTCTCACTCTGCTCTCCAATGCGTTCATCTGGGCCAGTAACTTCTTGTACTCTCTCTTGCTCTTGAAGCTCTTGCGAGTGAAGATGACAATGAGAAGGATGACGACGATGATAAAGACACCACCGATTACCGCTACTGCGATCTGCCACGTCAAAGCTGGAGTAGACTGCCTCTGAAGATATCCCAGATCAAAGTTCAATGAACCGACCTACAGTATAGCAGAAAACAAAAGGAAACCGTGTGCATATGTCGTATATTTCTAATTACATAAAATTTTGTATCTGGCGTCTCAATACTTAGAGCATCATGGATCAATATGTTGAATCATGAACAAAGATTTTACCTTAACAATCAAAACTCTTTAAAAAGTGCCATTTTGTAAAAATAAATTACGACCTCTATTGTTGTTGTTCATTGCATTTCCTTATTGTCTGTCCTAGTAACCTTTACGAAACACATATGTTTTGTATTACATGAATTCTTAAGCTTGTTTAGAAAATACGAGAAAGGATAATATAATATCATAAATACAAATACAGTCAAGTATATGAAGTGATTTCTGTTATATTGTATCAATTATGGCTGTATCAATTTTTTTTGTTTCGTACAGTTAGTTATACATATGATATACCGCATGTATTACAGAGTTACCCTTCTTGGTTGCTGTTTTTGTTGTTTTCGTTATTTTCTTTCTTCCTTTCCATTGTTATTAGTAATCGTTGCATTTTGTTGGCGCATCAATTGCAGCGGACGTGGATTTAACAATTTTCGACAAGATTTTTTCATTCAAAGCTGTCAACATTCGGTCTTACAAGGTGGTCATCCACAAAGTACCAACCGGGCGCGATGTAGCTTAACTTCATTCAATTAACGGGCAACTTAACTGAGTGAGCTAAATCCCTTCAACTATTTGAAGAAGAGCTTCACTAATTTGTCCATTATTCTTCAGAGCCCAGTCGATATTCAATTGTTCACGAAATACCAAGAATTATTCAATTGTTCACGTAATACCAACTTTACCAAAATTTCAAGAAATTAGTTGAATACCGAAAGAAAGTATGATTTTTTCGTTCAATGATGAAAATAGGACGATACCTAGGATTATGAAGAAGCAAAAAAGTAAGCAATTTTCTACTCACTGAGACAAGGACAACAAAAGATCCTGTCACATCGGTGGGCGAGTAGATATTAGCCGGCGGTGTACAGTAAATGTATTGCTCTGTGATGCAATCAGTACACACGCCACAAGTTTTGCCTCCAACGGTAATCTTCAGCAATTGTCTCACACACTCAGTGTTGAAATTTTTACCCTGTTGATGGAAATATTAGTATATACTATAAAATCACAGGGCTTTCAAAATCAATCATACAAAGGAAACTTTAAACTCCATGGTAGTACCTAATGTTTAGTATAATTGTAAAACAGTTATAAATGTTGTTATGTTAAAACTGTTGTTATGGACTTTATTGGTAAGTGAAGTGACTAACGAAAAACCTGAAAGCTGATTTTAAAGTACTCTTCACTTTGAAAAAATGGATTCAGTGATAAAGTACTCTTCATTCTGAAAAAATGAATTCAGTGAAGGAGTGAAGCCTAGAAATTTGGTTCTTCGTACCGGTAGACTCCTATCGAAATTCCTGTAGCAAATGGACGTCATCCCTATAATAAGAACTGATAGAAATTCAACTGAAATTCTTCAGCCAAAGTGTAAACGACTTTAAATAAATATCGACTTACAACAATCTGCACATTGTCTTTGCTGTTGTCTGCGTATGTCTTCACCCTGTTAGGAAAAGGAAAAAAATCCGGATCTGAGTCAATGGTGAAGTTTGTAGTTTGTTGCAGTGTATTGTTGTCATCCACAACAAAAGCTAGAGCAACCAGTCCCGGAACTGAATTTATGGAGTCTATCTTTGGTGTGGTCAGTGTGAATTGCGTGCTACTTCCTCCTGGATTTACCTACAACGAGTTGCAAATTTCGTGACATTTTCAATTAATATAATAAAATGCAATAATATGATAACATTTAATTTAATGTAATTAAATAATATAACGAAGATCTAACGTTTACCCGTGTTGTGTAAGAGTTGCTGAAGAATACACCCAAAGTGGGCTCCACGTGTCGTAATAGGCGAAAAAGCACTAAGATCCGAACTATCGACAGAAAGGGCATTCGATTTGTGAGCGCCTAGGCTCCAGCTACTGTCACAAAATTTTCTAATCCTGACCCTAGTTAGCTGGGATTCAAGAGAAGATGATGAACATGTAGATTTATTGCATATTAGATTTTGTAGATTAGTTGTAGAATACATAAGCTGTATAAGTTATTGATATAAACACACTGGTAGAGTGCTTCATTATAGTAATCGAGTATCACAATAAAATCTTGACCGGAACGGGTTAGATATCCATATGCATGAATTCTGCCACACATAGCATGTATGCTCCTAGGTTTTTAAGAGAAAGAAAACTGTACTAAAATCAAACAAATATTACCAAAGACAACAAGAACCATAGCACAATAATTGTAGCTCTATTGAGGTATAGTAAAACAATCTCTAATTCGCTACTTACCTCTGCAACAGTAGATGCGGTAAACTGAGCCCGTAACTTTAATCCAGAATCCAAATTAGTTCCAGTACCAGTTATAATGCAGCCTCCTCTAAAATTTAGCAAATAAAGTAATATTGTAAACAAATGTATCAACATAAACTCACAAAATGTGCATATACATTATGAATACAATACATTATGTAATATTTTTATATTTTTAAAACCTATAGATATATTGTACAAGTATTACATACTCACAAATTGGGCTATACATAAAGTACTTAGAGAATTTAGATTATTAAGATCCGTTTTATGAATACTTAGCTCTTATTTTAGAACTGTACTCAATAGTTAATTACAGTAAAATAAAATATCTTGACAACAAACACAGTAAATATCTGTTATATGCACGCTGCAGTATGCAATACAGACTTAGAATTATAAATTCAGATAAATTCATAATATTCAACACAAATGAGCTTACGACTGAAAGCTGCTGCGAGGTTGAATGCCAGTAACTTGAGGATTTTCTGTATACTGAAAGGTCTTGGACAATGTCCTCGTAGTTTTATCGAATACAACGATCAATTGATTGATTGTTGCACGAGAAGCAGCAGGAGAAGTTTTACAAACCAAATTTGAACTATTTGATTCATCTCTGCAATAAGAAGAAATACTTAATATTATAACAATATTAAGTATTATTAATATTTATATTAATATCAAGTTAATTTTTTCATTAATTAGCATTAATTTCCTTACGATAGAAGTTGAGGCACTATGCTTTAAAGTAGAGGTTTACGAGCGGCTAGAATGTTGTATTGTTATTTTGCAAGTACAAGATGACACTTTTATCGTCCCACATCATATCATCAGTCAATCCCTATTTTTCATGTCCTTGTTAATCACCACATCCCATGTCAATTTTGGTCTACCTCTCTCTAGCTTAACATTCAGCTCTCCCCTCCAAACTCTCTTTAGTACAACCTCATCTGCTTTTCTCAAAATGTACCCATACCATCTCAATCTCGACTGAGTCAACTTATCCCTGATCCCCTCAACACTCAAATTCATCCTCATATATTAATTTTCCATTCTGTCCTTCTTAGTTCTTCCACGAATTAGACATAATATTCTCATTTCTTGCAAACTCTGTAAATGTTTCCCTTTTAGTGCCAAAAACACTCCGAACCAACATCATTACTGGCCTTACCATGGAACTTACAGTTTTAAACTTTCAAACTTAGTGGTATTTTCCTATCACACAGCACTCCACTAGCTGCCCTCCACTTAGCCCACCCACCCTGAAACCTACTAATAGCCTCCTTTTCCAACTTCCTGTAATCCTCTATTATTGACCCCAAATACTTAAAGTCTGTTACCTTCCGTAGCTCCACTCCCTGGCTTATTACTGTATCTCCGTTGATCATCTCATCCTCGAATCTACTCTCCGAATGCTCCGTTTTTTCCTTATTCACCCTCAGTCCTTTAATGGATCTCTCACGTTTTCAAACATAAGAGAGGCATAGTTGTATATAAATAAAAAACAAAAAAGATATGATGTTCGTTTGTTTACATAAGATACACTGTGGCAGATGATCTGGTAGGGACATAATATTAAGGGTTACATTTTACTCAATTCGTCATTTCTCCATCACATCGACTAATAATTTCAAATTATAATAACATAATGATTGTGAAAAGACTTATCAACGATACAAACTATTTTAAAGAATAAATTAAATTTTCTTGTAAAAGTTCAAAGGTTACAGCCAGATGGCGAAATATTATATTCTACGTCTACACAATAGAGTGTGGACTTAAGAGTTAAATTGCAAAAGATTAATTTAGGCCCACCTCATAACGGTACAAGGTTGTTGGTTCTGCTGACCCAAATACACAAATATATTTGCTCCTGTATTTAAATTTGTTCCAGTCAAAGTTAATTTTGTTCCCCCGTAGACAGGTCCAAGCGTGGGAGTGAGGTTAGAAATCTGAGGATCCTGAATCAAGGCAACAATTACTTACTTGGTTTGTCAAATAAATTATAATGAAACACTGTAACTAGTAAGGTTAGTCATGTCAATTATATACAACTCAAGTAAACCATTAGCTAAGCTGGGTAGCAATAATTTAATCCAGTCAGCTAAAGCTGGTCAACTAATCAGTTTTTAGTGAAATAAGTCAAGCTACGTAAATCAAAAGTCGATATTGCTATAAAGTAAATATAGTAAATTAACAATTATATCCTTAAATAATTATCACAATGGTGGATGAACTAGTGACTAGAAATTTTACACCTCAAACGATGGACTCCAATGTCACATAAAGGAATCTCTTGCAGGTGATAAACCCTTTCGCATCTTCACAAGCGGTTAAACCAATTGAAAAGTTTAATTCTTTTAAACTTTAATTTTTAAAATCAATTTAAAAATCATCAGTAGTAATATATTAAACACCTTCAGTAAATCTTTGAGTTTCTTGACGCATCAAAACCTTGTCCTGAATACGAATGTCATTAATAATCAATCAGCTAACTAAAGGGTTTAACGTTCAGTTCCTCGCACAAAGGTGATTTCAGAAATGAATAAATACTTTGATTTCAATAACGAATATCACGAGATTTTACAGGTAGATATTCTTCGAGATAAAACAAGCATATGCACCAACTGTAAATATAGTGATGCCTTGACGGCATTATTCAACAGAATATGGCTGCTTATATGTTTGCTAATTTATCTGCACTCAAACAATTAAATTTAAATAACTGAATAATAGAAGGTAAAAGCTAACTTGGTAAGTGAAGCTTTTATCTGAAGGCATGGTAGCACCTTTTGAATTGACAACGATGCTAATGTCATTGGCACCGTTGCCGGGCGGTGTAATACAAACATATCTACAACACAAAATCGCACAAAGAAACACATAATTTCTATCACTAATTATAAAAATGATGCACTTTAAAACAAAGTTAACTTTTAAATGCCAATTAAAAAAATTAAATCCTGCAAGTTATTAAAGAGATTTCATCCTTTTGTTTATACTCATTTAAAATACAATCGATCCTAAATTAAATAAATAAAATTGTAAATAAATCCAATTAATATAACTTAAATGCATCTGCTTACATTAACAGGACTTTATTAACAACATTATATGTGACCCTGTAAGGCATAAAAGTGTTCGAATAATGAACAAAAAATAAAAATATAATTAGTTTTCGTAAAAAAATAGTAATATATCGTTGACTTACTATTTTTCAGATCATTAACGAGAGAAAACTGAACTACTAAAACCACAAAAAATATATTCAACTCCTCCCATGAGCACTAGCTGCCTCTTAGAACATGTACAGTTATCGGACGATCAATACTAAAGTATTTTCAAAAACCTTGTCGTGAAAAACGTAGTTAGTAGCTAACCGTTTAGACACAACGTATTCAGTCTCAACGACTTGGCATTGCCCTCCACCAATCATTACGACAACCTGGTCATGCGCTGAACCCAGTTCTGTTCCAGTTACAGTCAGTGGCGTGCCGCCATCTGATGGTCCTGTCCTCGGTGTTATCTGACATACATAAAGATACAGAACTGATCGTATTGTCATCTGACAACGGTTGTCAAAGACGCACATGTCAATATAGGCTATACATTAGTACATGTAGATGGATAAAAAGCAGTCCAAAACACACAGTAGTATAGAAAAATAACGCCGAATAATAACGGAAATTACATAATAACTCTATACAAAATCGTTGAGTTCAAGAAATATTTTTATAGACCTTTTATAAAACTTGCTTATTTTGAAAATATCACCTTGTATATTTTTTCATTCGTTGTAGGAGCCACTGTGCAATCACTGGCATGATTGTTTTACGGAAGGCATTCATAATGTAAGATATCCCATGAATCGGATAACCTCTCTAGATATTTTATCTAGGTATAGATTAAATGTAAATTACGACATTCTTTTATCGTCATTTGACAAATAACTAAATATAATTTCCTTTCCAATTTATTTAATGTCATTTTGTTAGTAAATGAGGAAATTTACAATAAATATATAAGAATATATTGAGTATGGCCTGCTGCCAATATAAACACACACCCCTCCCCACTTCCTCAAAACTGCCCACCTAGCTTTGTTTATTATCTGAGCAGAGCTGTCACTACATATTATAAAAGGTCTATATCATCATGTAATCACGCAGCTTATCATAAAAATAGCCAATTGCAATATGTATCTACTTCGCAGTATAAAAAAGTAAACAAAAATTCATCAAGCAATCAAGATGTTCTATATTCTATCACGCAAGAAAGTTGACGTATATTCTATACATTTTGTCATAGCTAGAAGTGAGTTCCAGTAAATGGCTAGAGTTGCGACACTTAAAATTAATTAACTATGTCAGATATCAAGTTATCGACCAAGTTCGCAAACAAGATTTCCAGATAGGCAGAAAGCCAGAGGTTTAAATCTTGCCTTGCCGTTTTAAAGCATTCCCTTCGATGCCGTAACGGATGTCGAGCTTTACTGATATTCTTAACTTATTTTGATTGTTTAAGTATTTGAATTTTGTATCCGTTATTTCCACGTCAATTTATTCATATTAAATTTAATTAATTCATCATCTTCATCATCATCTTCTTCTATTGAATCCCAGTTTAACTAGGGTCGGGATACGAATAGACTGTCTCAAATGACTGACACTTCCTTGAATATCGCCATAATACGATTTTCGCCATAATATGATTTAATTAATTTTATTAATTATAAGCGCAACCTACCTCAGTAACAACAGCAGGTGGACACGTATTATCGCGGCCACTCGTGCACTGACTAGCGCTCTTACATATTCCATCGTTGCACCGCATGCAGTTGAACTTGGATGTGGAGCTATTGCGATCCAGTCCTAGACACATACTGCAGTCTCCACTAGCCATCAAATTGCAGTCGTACACTGTTGTGCAAGCAATACAAAATATTTATCTTAATTTCACACTGGTTAATCGTCATCATCATCATCATCATCATCTTCCCTTGAATCCCAGTTTAGCCAGGGTCGGGATACAAATAGACTGTCTCAAATATTCTCTGTCCTACACTACACCACCAGTCAATCCCCTATTTAAGACTCTTCCATTCGTTTAAATTTCACACTGGTTAATCCATAAATAAGATTTCTCACAATCACGTTAGTATTTCAGTGACTAGATAAACAGAATTGCATGGAAACAAGTACCACCTTTCAGCACTTTTTAATTTTTGGCTTGGTTTAACCAATCGATATGGTCTTCGCTGATTGACACGTCATTGATTATCGCCATAATACGATTAAGAAACCGATGCTATACGCTATATTGCATATGTGTATAAATTGAACATTGAACTAGTTGCTTTTACGGATATTGAAACTAGATTTGGACATTTTCAGCATTGCTTGGATTTGTTTTCAAGATATTAAATTTTACTATTTCTTGGACCTGTTTTCTAGAGATGGGAATTTTATGAATTTCCAGAGTTCGGGTTCGGTTCGGTTCGGTGAAAATGGAAGTTCGGTTCTGTTCGGGTTCGGTTAGCAGTTGACAATTTGAGAGTTCGGTTCGGTTCGGTTTGTTGAAAATGAAAGTTCGGTTCGGGTTCGGTTAGAACAAGAGTTCGGGTTCGGTTCGGCTTGCATTCCACCTCACAAGAGTTCGATTCGAGTTCGAAATGGTTTGGTTTGGATAATGTTGCAATTTTTTAACATTGCTTATAATAATCAAGGTTATGATAAACATGCTTAAAATGGTTTATGGAAAATGTGCTTAAAGAAATACATGAAGTCATAATAACTGCCACATTTTACCCCTGTGTAAAAATTTGACAATGAAAAAAGAAGGGTAGTCTTTATTCCTGTGCATTTCTTAAAATATTCTAAGTTAATCGCCAAAGGTTCATAAAATACATATTCAGCTTTTTTACTGTATCTGAAATATTGTCTTTGATTTTAACCAGCAAAAAGAATGCCTAATCAATTAAAAAATAAATTTTGTCATTATGCCTAAACTTCTATAATGAAGAGGAATAGTCTTGGCTAAAATTTGATCCAATCTTTCAAAGATAAAATGCAATTTATCAACATAAAAATGTGAAATAAGGACGATTTTGTAAACACCTGTGTTACTCCCTCAGAAATGTGATCAAAATGTATACCATTTTTTATCAATTGAACCAGTAATGAAATTCATAATTACCTTAAGGTTTCAAATTTGAAACTCTCAGCTTAATTACGAAATTAAGAATATACTGAAGAAAACTTAATGCATTACTATAGTGCAAAAGTATTTCCTCCAGTTAGCCTAAGCATATTTTCTATAAATATTTGTAAATCTAGCTACGATAATATTAAGATGGTACTCTAAAATTAGAACATTTCATAATTTGAATTTAATAAGAATAGACTACCTAGATTGAGCCAAGTATTTTCAGATATGTATGGATTGGGACTCGAAATAGACTGTAATTATAGGCTGGAGCCAATGGCGATGTCGATACGATATTCGATCGTGGATCCGTAAGTGCGTGATTCAAATCCTGGGCTTGCCCGTCACTGACATCGCTTTCGAGTAAGGAAACTAACGTTAGCAGTAGCTTTACTTTTTTAATTGTGAAATTGAGGACAAGTACTTAGAATTTGAGTCCATGTGTCCATGTCGAGTCCACTTAATATATCCTGCCAATCTACGAAATAGCGTAGATTATTTTTATTTGCTTAATTATAAATTTGAATGCAACACAGCATATGGGGTCGAGACAAAGATCTCGACTTTTGTCTTGGTTTCGACTCTATAAAAGAAATTTACAAATATATGATAATGAAACAGTACTAACCAGCAGCCCTGCTCTTAGTCTTGTAACTTCAGTGGTAATTTCCATGCAGGTATTTATCAAAGTAATATTCCATATGAAATTGTGAATTGATTTGTTCAATAAGCAAACATTTGCACCAAATTGATAGATAGCAAATACATATCAAAATTGAACAAATGGACGCTTATTGTATAGTCTAAGGCCTAGTAATTCTTACATAAACTCGGAAAATGTTTCATAAAACGTTTCGTAGTATAACTACTATTAATTAACTTATTATTATTGTTATTATTATTTTCTATATTTTTTACCTCGGGCGTAAAGAAGCCGAGGTCTTACAAATAATTATAATAATAATTATTATTCTTGTAGATGCTTGAGGTTTGAGATGTTATGTATTATTCCAAGATATTGGCTATCTTAGACAGCGAAAAATCTGTTCTTCTGACTTAATTGCATTGCTTATAATTGCTGCAATTTATTTATTTATTTATTTATAGCATCCATCTTGGTACAGCGTTACCATCCAAAAAACAATTCTAGTAAGTTTGTTTCATTTGACAAGATGAGATCTAAATTTTCTTTTTTAAATAGATGAAAAAATATGGCTAGAGCATATACATTTTTAGCACTTCAATGCACGAATTCTGTATACCTTCCTAGATCTTTTGGTCTCGATAAGATGTTATGGCTTGAAAGCTCAGATTCTTGTTTAATGCCCATTTCCTTCTTCCTCTCCATGGTTATTAGTAATCGTTGCCTTTTGATGACAAATCAATTGCAGCCGGCACGGTTTTAAAAATAACCTTCCATCACTCTGGGATTTTTCTGCAAAGCTGTCACCACTTGGTCTTCCTAGGTAGAGGTGGTCACCCACAATGTACTACCCGATGCCGATGTAGCTTAACTTCGATTATTGAAGCGCAACTAAACCAAGTGCGCTAAATCCCCCATCAATAATTAAAAATCAATAATTAAAATAATTGATCAAATTAATAATAATAACACCAATTAGAGTGCTACTGTCCTCCGTGACAACATTAACCAGTACTGAGACAAATCCAAGCCAGCGTGCAAAAAGAAAGTCCAAAACTGTTTAATTTGCAAAATCCTAAAAATCAGTCCAGAGATAAAGCAATTTTACCACGGTGCTGAAAAATGAGTTACTACCGCGGTAAAAAAAAAACTATCTAAGAGTGCGCTAACAAAATTAATTCTGGGAACAGAATTTGTTGCTGTTGTTGCTACCTTAACAAAATAATAGAGAAATTTGTATTCATAGGAGCCATAGGTATATCTAGACACTTAATAAATAAAAATTCAGTAAGATCTGAATTATTCTAAGCCTTACTCGGATAAGATAATTTCTTCACCAACAGCAGCACATACTAATTTACTTCACAGTTTGAGAAATTAAATAAAATTAAACTAAATTGCAACTGATATTTAAAATTGGGCCGAAACAGTCACATTTTAATCATCGTGTTGTAATTAATTTGTTTTTCTAATGATTTTTTACAAGTTTTAGAGGTTGAGTTAGCAAAAATAAAAAACAGTTATATGCCTGTTTAAAAATGTCCTTAATAGTACTTTATATTAGGTATTACTGTCAATAATTTAAGCACGGCTTATTTCTAGTCATTTGTGAGAGCTGAGTGTGAATTTTGTATCTCTTTTCTCACAAATGACCAGAAAGTTCTACCAACAACTTAATAGTCTACATGTACAGCCCAAAGGCTAGGGAATTTCAAAGCATATCTACAACTGGTGCTGCTAATATAAGAAAGATTTGTACTGTTTTAATTTAGAAGCATTTTACTGTGTTAATAAATTACATATTGCATGATTCTCACATTTATTTGCCAGATTTATTGTTGTTACAAAATATTTAAAGTAGCTACAATATTAACTTTATGCTAGAGCAGATTCTCAAAATTACAGTTATATGTGACATGTTGGGTTTAATTATATATCGTGGATTCCAAATTTTAATAAATACTCTTTCGCCATCAGCTCCCTTGAATCCCAGTTTAATTAGGGTCGGAACAAATGAAATATTCTTTAAGATTTCAATATTATTTACTCTTTACATATACATACATACATACATACATATATATATATATATATATATATATATATATTGTACATAATACTATATATAATAAATAGAAATGTATAATCCCACAAAGGAAGGGAACGGGAAACTCATTTTTGGGACTCCGCAGGAACGGCTTCGAAATTTAACTTTTACGACGGTGAAGGCGTTAACGGATGCTTTTTTAGGAACAGTAAGGAGTCGGAGAAAATATTTTCCTCCGCGCCACTCCCTACGATTAACTTTTATTTGTGTGTATAATATCGCCATGTATAAGATGTATGAGCCATTATGCTTTATTTACACTAAGAAAAAACTAACATTGCTTTTTATGTCCTCTTCTATAATAAGAAATTTAGTCGTACCGGATAAGTATCTGAAATACCTTTGATTTTTGTTACTCAATCTTTTGTTAATTTTAAAGTTGTATCGGGACCAGCCTTACCGTAATTTATGCTGTTAGATACTGTAAGACTTATAAACGCAAAACGATTATATGTATCTCTATTGTTTTTACTATCTTTACAAAATGTCAAACATTCTACATAATATTTTAATGCCGCCTTTGAAAAATTTCTTAAAGAAAAGTGTTCCTTTCTCATGAGGCTGGCGAAGGAGAGAGGAACTTCAAGAGTTCGGTTCGGACGAAGTCAGGGTTCGAGTTCGGTTCGGGTTCGGCCAGAGTCTGGGTTCGAGCTCGGTTCGGTTCGGCCAAAATTCCAGATGTTTGGATTCGGTTCGGTTCGGGTTCGATTCCCATCTCTACTTTTTTCCTCGTCGGCTGGACTTCGTTTTCATGGTCACGGTGTCATCGACGACAGTGGCACTTTAACTGTTGCTGTTACCGTTGTTGTTGTTGCAGAACACATGAGAAATAGTGAAGCATATTTTTTCTTTTAAAGAGTAGCCTAGCAGAGACCGGTCAAACCCAAAAGATGTACAGTTTTAATAAAGAACATGGAAAATTGTTTCGACAGAGGCGATAATATAACAACTTTAACAACTTTAAAGAATAAATAAATAATTATCTAGAATCTCGCATGTCAGCTGCGGAACTCAAATACATTGCCCTTTAACAAAATATAAGAAAATAGCTTGATTGACTACCTGTTACTTTATACACATTTTCAATCCTGTAATTATTTCCCCATTTGATCACTAAATCTTCGGTTTTCGGCCTTTGAGGAGCAGTATCCTATAGTATAAATAATTAAATATCATGTTACAATTAGAACACAAAGAGAGCTGCGGATAAGAAGAATTTTACCTAACTGCATAAATAAGAATTCTACAAAGATTTCATGCTATCGAGTAATATATCAACTTCTTTATTCGTCAACACTTGACAGGAAGAATAGTAACAGAACATCATAAACATAAAAAGTAGGATAAAAAATTAAACCACCACCAAAACGTCAACACGCATTATGGTAGTGAATCAGATATCCATCAAAAAATCAGACACTCCGTAAATAATCGGGCACACAGCAACAAAGAATACTATAAAATCATTTAAATTCCATTTTTCCAAATTATAATTATAATCGATTTACTTCACAAACTAGTCAAAGGTAAAAAAGAGTTTCCGCTTACCGTGAAGCCCCGACAGGTAAGCGACGTTGCGCTATTTCTCGTAGCTGAGAAATTACGAGAGCCAATTTCACACCAAATTCCATTCTCTGCACCCTGGAATATTACACAAACATATGTGTCTAACAACGGTAAAAATCAACAAAGTTCGGGAGATTACGTTATACTAGGACTCAAACGAAGTCAAATTGTTTACTATATAACGTTATTTTGACGGGTCATTTCTATTGCATTCACATAAATAGTAGAATGTAGACAATACAAAAGACGTAAAATACAAATTTGTCTTCGGATTTAGAAATAAACGTTGAGTTATTAAATTTAATTTTAAGACAAAATATCTTAGAATTGACCGCGAATGCGAAGGTTTCAGACCCGCAAAAGTTGAAGGAAGAACATACGCAGCTTTAACCTAGACGGGTACCCATTAGCTTTAGCTTTGGCTTTACCTAGAGATGTATCCACAAAATACATTACTTTCTCTGAAGTCCAAGTTGTCAGAATGCTTTAGACAATCGATTCTTCAAGGATGACTCCTGACTTCATTCTTTGATGAGCATATGAACGTCATGCTGAATATTTGTATATTATTATATAGCTCATGAGAAAATCGTCAGAGCCAGCCATTAATGCTATGAGCGAAGATAACATGCAATACCGTGAGGTTGAAAAACAGAAGGCGAGGTTTTAATTTAAATGTTTCAATTTTAATTTAATAAAATCTAATTTAATTCAACAAAATTTAATTTAAAATTGTGTATAATTTAAATGATTTCATAAATTGAACGAAATTAATTCAACTACGCTTTCATATCCAGCTTGATATCAGAGACGGGCGAGCCCAAGATTTGACCTTCAACTGATCCGCGGTCAAAGAGTCAGAAACCTAATCGACGATGCCTACAGGCTCATCCATTTCACAACAACTGACGTAGTACAGACAAATACTAGTATAAAGAGAGATTTACAACAACAACTATACGTTTCTTCACACACCATACAAATAAACATGTCAGAAATCAGATCAATACCGGAAGATTGTTAGCATCGACTGGAATATCGCGAGTTTCACCAGATATGATCAAAATCTCCCTCCCGTCAGGACTAATACTTGGACAGGTCTGATATAAAACAATGTAACGTTATTTTATTTGCATAACTCGCAAATAAGCAATCAATCAATAATCAATAAGAATTTAACGTCCAGTTCCTCGCCCTAAGGCAATCTCAGGCACGTCTCATGCAGACTCTACACAATTAGGCGCCAAAGCACCACACGATGACGACTGAGTACACCGAGACTACCAGAGAAAGCGAGATCAAAACAGTGCAAGTCCATGATCCAAGGCAAACGGGTCAAAATTTAGACCTATGGCGGGAAGAGATGGGTTTTTAGCTTGTCAAGGAAAGTACCAATACAATTACAAGATCGAAGATCTTGTGGCAGAGAGTTCCATATTGTCGGAACAGAAAACATGAAGGAGCGTCAGCTCATGGCAGATTTAATATTAGGTGCAGTGAGAAGGTTTTTACTAGAGGAACGAAGACTACGAGAGAGTTGATAGATTGATAAAAGATCAGATAAATAGGTTGGTTTACTATGATTTAAACCTTTGAAAATCAAGGAAGCTATCTTGAATTTTATTCATAAGAAGTCTATGCAATCTATAATATTCATGATAAGTCTAAAACTTGACTCACTTAAGTGCTGAATGCACTTAATGAATAGAGAAATCAAATAGAGAAATCAAGAAAATATTTCTTATGAAATACTCATCTAGAGATTTAATATCAACCAACTAACAAAATAATTTCGGTACAATTTTATTCTCTCTCTTTCCCTCTTTCTCTCTCTATCTCTCTCTCTCTCTCTCTCTCTCTCTCTCTCTCTCTCTCTCTCTGGCATGAAGGTATATATTTTACTCACGCTTTGCTTTTACGCTCCTTAAGGAGCACTCCATAGAATAAAGCGTTAATCCCATTCAAGAAAGACTATGTACTTTATTGACACCTTATATCGATTATACTTGATAAAAATATGGCGTCTGAGGTGGTTTCACGTTGTCTTCCTTAGTTCCTTAGTTATAACTCAGTCATTTCTTACGACATTCGCAGCTTTTTCTATTTTACGTCTCTTCAGCACATTTTTTGCAGATTGGTCTGAGTGAATTGATCTGTAGTGGTGAGTGCTGTAGGGACGTCCCTAAAATCATTCTTGAATGAGGAATTGAAGTTAAACCTTTATTATTATTTCTATTCTTCAGTGTCCCTTACACAACACGGGGAACAATTTTATTCATCAAACTTAAAATGATGCCTTTCTTCAAATAAACACAAAGACTCTAAATTCATTTTATTTGTCCATTTAAACATTCACATTTTATCGGCTCTACGAAATAAATAAAAAAGTAATAATTTTTATTTCGATAGAGCCATGGATACTATAGCTTACAACGTCTGAGCAGTATATAATATCATCGCTAGATTACGATCAAGACGTTCAAATCACACTGAAATATAGAAGATACTAACGGATTGAGATTGAAGACTTGTTCCGCTGCACTCGCCCATAGCATGCTGACATCTGTTGTTGCTCAAGCAAAACCGACAATCCCACGGACTACTAGTGCACTGTGAACATCTAATTTGAGTCAAAATCAATAAAGTAAATCAATTAAAAGACTTCAATCATTAAAATACACTAAAATTAAATTCGAAGGATGGTAAGTGTATATCACAAAATAATCATAATAAAGTGAAACCTATTATTTATGATGACTTGGCGTTTTAAATAGCTTTGCTACAAACAAATTCGAGTGTATCAAAGAAAGCGATTTTAAGAAGTGCTTAATATTTGATTGACACCTTGACAGTAATCGACGAACTATAAGATAATATATTTCGCTATCATTGTCGCTTAAAATGTGTGTATGAATAAGCATAATGAGAAAATAAACATCTTGTTTTACCCTATAGGGCCTATTCAGTTCATATAAGTCTTTAATTCTTTTCGCTGACGAAATGAAATCCCAATTCCACTCTGACTACCAGAAAGATTAGAGAAACCAGTCATCAAAAGTGACGGGTATATGCTGAATTAAAAGAAGGACTTAGTAGCATCGCGGTTGATCTCTTAAGCGAACAACAACAACTTTAATTACTTCGAAGAATAAGTAAGAGGTACTTACAAGCTGTTCAGAGCACAGCTGTAGAAAGTAAGCGAAGCCTGAAGGAATGTCAATGTCACGTTAAAGGGTGACACAGAAATAGAAATACTAAGCGTAACGTTATCTGAAACAATATCAAAATTAAATTGTTCCTTTAAACCAATGAAACAGGCAAGAGCAGTTAGAAAGGAAATTTATTTATATCTTGATTTCATCTTTGTTCGGTATACTATATACCAAACTATACTTTTGGACGTGTGTTAAATTGAATAGCAGAGTGCGTAATAAAGCTGCTCAGTAGATTCAAAATGAACAAACAATTCATTTATATATCGCCGGTATCAATTAAACAAATAATTAATTAAAATCTATCGTTTAAAAGTGGTCATTACATGGCTTTAGAGAATTTGGCTAAGGTATGTTTGAGACCCCTTTCTTGTGACGAATGAATTAAGGGTAATTAGTCGTTTAAATTAAATATATTGGCGTTAGCAGGAATGCAGCATCAGTAACAGTGGAACCTAGGATTTGATCCCAGCAAACAAAATCAGGAGCGATAGCAAAACTAATGAGGCTACGGGTTCAGCTAAGCTCAAAGCAAAATCGTGATTTGACGAGTTACAAATTTTCTAAAATATAGTTTTGGCCAGATTAATCGACGAAGCGGTAGTACACAAAATAGATTCCTAAAAGTAGTTTTTATCCAGTTCTACTCTCCCCCTAGAAGACAAAAGTCTAACAAAAAAACTCAATTATACAATTAACTAGAAGCCCTCTGATTTAATAACTTCGACAGTGTTTATAGTGAGATCTTAAGATTTTAATTACCATGCAAGAGAGTATATCTCTTCCAGAAGGAAATATTTTGATTATATTTGTTTTGAAAGAATATCTCACACATCTGTCTCATAAAGATCAATAGCATCCAATTTTCATCACCAATAACAGATCAAACTCTCATCACTACATTGTTTACTCTCTTCATCTTTAATGAGAATAACAGTTGAACTCGATCCCTACTGGTAGTACCTTTGCATTTAATCAAACTAAGAAATCTGCATTATCAGTATTAATCTAACTACTAAATCTGTTTTATCTGTAATATCCGTATTAATCAAACTAACAAATTTGTATTTAACCGAACTAGAACAAACCCGTTGCACTGGAGATCTGTGGTTTTCTAGGAGGCGTGGCACACACCAGCTGATCATCAGAAAATACTGCAGGAGTTTTGAATGAGTCACTGAATGCACAATAGTAAGTTTCTCCTTGCTCAGGTGGCGGCAAGTAATATATTGTTAGAGAAACCTAAAACAAAAGCAACACTGACCGTACAAGTCGAGAATTTGATATTTAGTAGCAAAACCATAATTAGAGGGCATACAATATAAATCGATGAAGCTATAATTAATTACTTTATTATAAAAACATTGTAAACTTATACGCTCAAGGGAAACATTTAACTATAGAGCGAATTAGAAAATGCTAACCGGTGTTAAGCAAGAATTGTCATTAACTGCAATCTAATAATAAATAATCTAATAAATAGTTTTAGCAATGCATATGATAGTGTCTTTACAAAGATATTTCATACAACTGACAAAGAAGTAATAATGTGGTTGCAATACTATTTCGGTTTCTTGCCTCTAAATATTTTGTATGATTACAATTTTTAAATAAGCTAGTTAAAGACGGTGAATTAAATAGAAGGATTGATTTGGATCATTTAGATTACTTAGCGTTTGAGAAATTACAAAGGAAATATAATATTTTAAATGATGATTCTGTTGCTACTATTAGATTTACACTGTGGATCTTCTTTGAAAAAATATTAACTACGGAATCTACATCTAATTTGGATTATGATATGTGAACTGTTTATTGTATGGTTTACAATACATGTATGTTATCAAATCTGTTAGACTAAATTTGTGCATACAGGCTAATTTCTGTCTTTTTCGTTTATTTTTAGTTTCGTTTTGTTTGTTTGTATTTTTATATCTGCCATATAATGGTGAATAAAAGAATATATAATTAATTATAATAGGTAAACGTTTCGTAATATTCTAAGTAGCAAATTTATGTAAAAGAATACAAATCCTATTACACATTTATATATTTAAAAAAATATGAAGTAAAGAAAAACATAAGAGATAAATAACAGCACATTATATTGCTAATAATTTTTACATAGACTTAGACAATAGCATCATCTCTTAGGTATTCGACAGAGATGCGAAAGGCGAAAATACAAATCCAGTAAGCACCGTGTCACTGACATTTTCTCGAAACAGGAAACTTACGTTAAACTAAGTGTTAGCCTTTAAATGGCTACACATTTAAGACTAACTCTTATAATTAAATCATACATACTGTATTGTTTAGACTGATATCCATACTGGAAGGGTTAACACTAGTCACAGCTGGGCGCACAGCTGGAGGCGAGCTAAACTTTGACAACCACCTCCCCGTCAACCCAGAGTGGCTACAACTCTGCTTTCTGGAACATCTGTAAAATACTTAGTATAAAGTACGATCATCATCGTCATCTTCTCTTAAATCCCAGTTTAAGCAGGGTCGGGATACGAATAGACTTTCAAAGTTTATCCCTTTGTTAAAGTTTTTGTAGCAATTTCTAAAGCCTAGGCGCTCACCAACCGAATGCCCTTTCTGACGTTAGTTTAAAGTACGATACGTACTTAAATACAATACAAAGTATGCGTATTAACCGAATTATCTCTCAGTTCACTTTTCTCTCTCTCTCCCTCTCCATCTCGCTCTCTCTCTCAATCTCTATCTCTCTCTCTCGCTTTCACCAACGGAGATTGGTACATGAGCAAGTTAACAAAATATAGAAATCCACCAGGTAAAACTCACCAATATTAGACAAATATTACTTTAGAAATGGTCAAATAAAAATACATCAAAATCTTCTATCTCCGTCGTAATTAGAACCGTGAGGTATCATTAGACACTACAATGGCAAAAGCGGCAGATCCACCACACACTATATATATATATATATATATATATATATATATATATATATATATATATATATATATATATATATATATATATAGGATATACAGTAAATATATATAAATATATCTAATTATAGATATACTATATATAATAATTATCTATATATACTTATTTTCGAGAGTGCACCATCCGCAGTATGGATCCTGTACTTGCACACATTGATCGTAAGTTTGATACTGCATACAATCCGCTACGGTTACCTTGAATATCTAAAAATACATAGTAAATACCTTCATTAATACAATTTTCATTCCGTGAAAATTAATTTGAAACAAAATACGTTGATGTTTGTACAGAAAACGCTTTCAAAAACTCATTTAATGGTAGGGTAAGTCCGACAAAATCTCGAGCCAGCCCCAGTTGGATTGAACCCTTCGTGCCATTGTTGGAAGGTCCATTGCAACCACTTACTATAGATAATTAGCGGGTGCTTACTACAATGGATTGCAGAATAATCGTCTTGAGTAAATGAACTAATTGAGTTGCAAAGACTAGGCTGGCGAAATAACGGTCAAATTAGTGACACCTGTGACCTATAGTAGCGCAGTAGACTAGGCGCTAAGGTTACGACATAATGAGATTTAAGCCAGCAGATCATAACATGAGGGCTCTAAATCATGGGCTATCCAGTCGCTGATATCCCTTCAAGTGCAAAAACTGACGTTATCACCGAATTTAACATTTCGTATCACAAAAATATTACATAAAATTGTATTTTATATTTTTAAAGTTTTCATATTGAATATTTTAACTTTATTCCTCTCTAAAACACGCACGGTTTTGTTACAGCGCTAAATGCATCAAAAAGAATTAAATTCACCTTATTCTGCGACATAGTGTATAGGAATTCCCCCGAGTCATCCATTATCATATCTGGATGAAGTCCACTGGTATTATCTATAGATACGGTATCATAGACTGCAACGTTTTGCGTGGAATCTAAAACGACCTAAGAAAAACAAATCAACAATTCTATGTACTGAGAAATGTTAGAATTTCAGATACAGGTTTTGCAACGAACATTATTAAAAGTTTAACTCCATGCACCTCTGTTACGGATGATATTGTGGACAACTCTTGAGTTGATTAAGTCAGAGCTGTACGTGTGGTAAATTCAATGAACTATGTAGGTAAAGCATATCAAGTACACCAAGTACACGAGCTACAGCAAAACCACTACTGCACTATATAAGGCCTGTGCGCACGATTCGTACAACAATAGTGCGTATATAAATGTGCGCATATATAATGAATAAAATTTGACAAAACTTACGTAAACATACATGTAAAATGCATCATTTTATATCTACCATAACGAATGCTTCTTAAGAAGAGAATTATATATATATATATATATATATATATATATATATATATATATATATATATATATATATATATATATAGGCATATACAGGATAAATATTGTTACTCATATACTGCTTTTCACACTCCATAAGGAGCATACCATCGATTAACAAGTTAATCCTTTCACAAGTGGCTATGCCTTATCCACACCGTAATGTAGCGTATAGCTTGGGAATAATATGGCTTCTAAGATGGTTTCCCGTTGTCTTCCTCAGTTCTAAATGGACTAACTGCAATTTAATAATGGAGGAAAATTTATTAGGGGGCAAAATTTCTTAGTGAGGTAGGTCCCCTATGCCTTCCTCAGCTCCTGCCTTAGTCGCCTCTAATAGTCTGCCATAGTCGACGCGGCAGCTTGTTTGCGGTTGCCCTATTCTGCAGCAGTCGTCCAAACAAAACCCGAGCTCAACACGGAAAATGTGTGTGTGTGTGTGTGTATATATATATATATATATATATATATATATATATATATATATATATATATATATATATATATATATAATAGTATATATAATATAGCTTACCTTTTTGATTTCACCTTTCAATGTACCTAAAAACAAAACAGTGTGGGTTTTATCGACCATGGTTGAGGTCACACCGGTCAATTGAGAAGAATAGACTTCAAGAACAGGAGATCTCAATAGAGTAGCTGAAATGGAAAACGGACTGTTCCTGGTTCTAGGACGGATATCTAGTCCACAAAAGTTCTCATCAATATTTTTCTGAAAATAATACATAAATATTTACGAATGATTGATTACTCATTAACTAGAAACAAGTAGATGAAATTATAAACGCCTGCGTCAAAAATGAAGCTTATGTACGAAATGTTAAAATTAATTTATGACAGAATATAAAATTAAAGTCTGGTTTAATTTATCGGCAGCTTTCTGTCTCAAAGCATATCAGTGATGGGGTGAGCACTGATTTGATTTCCACACCTATGATCCATAGTCGGACACCTTTCTATACTGTGAGCTCAATTCAGATATAAAAGCAAGCAAGTGCACAAATTTAATTGAATAACACGGACCAACGATATAGAGAAAAATTGAAAGGACAGTGATTCTCTTGTAAGTAATGAAACAAATGAATTAAAAAAGGTAAATAATAACAAATGTCAGGTTCAATCCGCTAAAATCAAAAAGATTAACTTTACAATAGAAGCTGATATTGCAGATAATGCGATCATTACAACATCGAAGTTGTCGCTGCGGAGTTTCCTTTTGAAAAAATCAGCAGTCGTTAGTCATACTGGACCAAAGAATGCACAATATTCAATTAGGTTCGGCAATCTCAAATCTCAATAAGCTTTGATAATCTATAAAGAGGTATAAACTTCACCTACTGAAACGCAAAACAACTTTAAAAAATGCGTGGTCTAAAACAGAAACATAAAAAAACAAAAACAAAAAAACATATATATATATATATATATATATATATATATATATATATATATACACGTATTATATTTATACATTTATATATATTATATAAATGAATTAACAAGTGGAGAATTAAGTAACAGTTTCGTCCGGTGGTCGAACTGACAGCAAGCTCGGCGTGATAAGACATGAGTTCGATACCCGGTTAGACCATCACTTACATTACACTTAAGCTACGGGAACCTAAGGTAAACTGAGCACTATGCTGCTTTAGCTTTACAGCCTTAGCTATTTAAAGCAGTATAAAAGAAACTAGACAATAAAAGCGACAATGCAGAACTTTTAGAAGAATTAATACAGATTTCAATTGTTATGTCTATATAGCAAGAAAACTCTTTCATGAATACCATTCTATTACGCAAATATTGTTTAGTATTTATTATTATACACAGACCTTAAGGAAGAAAGATATTAGGAAACTAGTAGGGGCAGTGGTAAAATGGATTTAGAGAAGATTGGAAAGGATTAGATAGACTCAATAGGTTAACAAATGAGGAAGTTCTGTAGAGAGTTGGTCTACAGATAGACAGTTGATAAATGTATTAAGAAATAGGGAGAAGAATTGGATAGGACACACATTTAGGGGGAAGTCTATTAAAAGAGGTCATAGAAAGCAGAATGGTAAGAACAAGAGGCAGAGGCAGGCCGAGATTACTTATGTTAGATGATTTAAAGATCCATTCACATGTCGACATGAAGAGGAAAGCGTAAGACAGAGAAGAGTGGAGGCGCTATATACCACGAACCTGCCAGTAGGCAGGACACTAAGAGAGAGAGAGAGAGATTTATTATTATTGAGCTTTATCATCATCAAGGGAAGTTGAAGTAGAGGAAAGTAAACAGGAGGTATATTGAGTTAATCAAAGATATCTACAGCAGCGTGAGGACTAGTGTGAGTGTGAAGAGTAGACAATTTGACAGTTTTGAGGTGAAGATCGGGGTACATCAAGGATCAGCCCTAAGTCCGTATTTGTTTATACTGATTATGGATGAGCTGCTTTAGGGAGTTCTTAAGGAGGCCCCATGGTGCATGATGTTTGCAGATGATCTGGTGATAGTAGGAGACACTGTGGAGAAAGTAAGCGCGATGTTGGAAAAAGCGAGAGAGGCACTGGAAAGTAAAGGACTGAGGGTGAAGAAGGAAAAAGGAGCATTTAGAGAGTATATGGAAGGGTTAGATGATAAAAGGAGATAGAGTAATATGTCAGGGTGTGTAGCTAAAGAAGGTAACAGATTTTAAGTATTTGAGATCTGTAATAGAGGATAATGAGGAGTAAGAAAAGGAGGTTACTAGTAGGATTCATCATGGATGGGAGAAGTGGAGGCCAGCTAGTGGAGTGCTGTGTGATAGGAGAATTCCACTAAGACTAATTTTATAGTTCTGTGGTAAGGCCAGTAATGATGTATTCTTCGGAATGTTGGGCACTAAAAATGGAACATTTGCAGAGTTTGCATGTGGCAGAAATGAGAATGTTGCATCTAATGTGTGGAAGAATTAGGAAGGATAGAATGGAAAATGAATACGTGAGGATGAATTCGAATGTTGAGGTTGTCGGGGACAGGTTGGCTCAGTCGAGATTGAGATGGTATGGGCATATTGTGAGAAAGGCAGATGTGGATGTAGTAAAGAAAGTTTGGAGGGAAGAACTGGGTGTTAAGCTAGAGAGAGGTACACCACAATTGACTTGGGATGCGGTAATTAAGAAGGACATGAAAATAGGAGATTGACTGATGATATGGTGTGGTGTGGGACAGGGAGGACTGGAGAAAGTCTATTCGTATCCCGACCCTGGCTAAACTGGGATTTAAGGGAAGATGATGATGATGAGCTTTATCATCATCATCGTAATCATCATGAGTCATCTTCCCTTGAATCACAGTTCAGAAAGGGTCGGAAAACTATAAAAGAGCTTTATCATAAAAACTAATCATGCTAATGCAACAACATGTTTAATATGTTCCGCTTTACTTAAAGCAAACATGCGCAAATATACAGGATTTTTAGCTATAAAACATCGTTCAAAACTATATGGAATGCAGTATCCCAACAAGTAGAGTTCTTTTATAAATACATATAGCCTAATACACTGTCCAGGTGAGGATAGGTCTTTCCTAGTACGCAAAACTGTTTTTCATTGACCTCCGAAACTACCATTAGCATTATTGTCCAACGCCAGCACTATCAGCGTCAACACTATTTTCAGATAAAGTAGAAACATTTTGAACACTCACCGTTTTATCCTCTTGACAAGTGCTGGCCATTACCTCTCCCAAGTAATCGTAATAGGTGCTGACAGAACTATTGCCGTACTGATAGCAGTTACTGATGTATTCCGTAAACATTCCTCTAATGTCGCTCAGCTTGAAAACACAGACCGCTGATCCATTCGATCTAGAAGAACCGAACAAACCGACAACAAGCTGCTGCCCTGAACCCATGCTCAAACTCGCAGCCAGTATGCTGCCTGGTTCAACTAAGACGGCTGATTGAATAACGTCATAATTGCCACATTTGATATTCATATCAGCATAGGTGTCAAAGTACTTGTCGCCGTTGCAAATCTGAACCACCTTAGAGTTGCCACTGTAGGTGCCGAAGAAATAACTGAATCCGCCTGTGCTGAAGCCCGAAACATACGTGAACTGTATTGAAGCAGCTGCCTGCAATAGCGAAATTCTCGTTCCATATTTTGGTGAATTTGGTGAATTTGGTGATTCAAAGAAAGTAAAAATTTTATCAGAAGGATCGAGAAATCTGCTTGAGACAACACCGACAGAGAATTGTCTCACAGGATACATACCATTACCTCCTGTTAAACTTGATGCCACATATAACATGTCATCATTGAAAGGTCCTGCTGCAATAAATCCGACGGTTGGCTGATCAGGATTGTTACTCGCCACAATATTGTTTGTACTCCAAGGATATGAGACCATCTGACTAATATCGTCCAGACTGGTTGTCTGGCAGGATCCTTGGTACAGCGTGCCACAAACAACCAGTCTGTTTCTATTTCTATCAATCGCCAGGATTTGGTTAAAATTCGACGAATTGGTCAACGCCACCGGTTCATTATTATAGTTATAGCAAGTGATGCCCGATAGAGTACGGATATCTTCTATGCAGTCCTTGTTATCTGAACGAGGTCCTGTTGCGACTTTCTTAATTTCAACTAAATTTTGAGAGAGGTGAATTAATTCATCTTTAAGTCCAGCATATACATTTCCATTGACAGTGTCTACAATCATATTTCCATACCGCCAGTTCGGTTGAAAACTTATACTGTAACTAGAAATAATACTTTCGGCTCTAATCACCGTTACGTTGTACAACAACAGCAGAAAAACCACGATGTCTAATCTTAAACGAGTTGATTTTGAGAGCATCCGAAAACTCCGCCATATTGAGTTTCTCATTTCTGCAGAGGAGATTCTGGTTTTGACCGTTGACACAGTCTTGAAGGGAACTCGTTGATTTCGAAGACTCTTTTTATTTTTATTACCTTGTTGTTCTTCACTGTCCATCCCACATCAGATTCTTGAATTGTCGTCTTCAATAAACCTACACAATATACATAAACATTTTTTATTTAACTTATTTAACAACATATAGTCCAACAATTGATATTCTAACATACTGAGACATAAAAGTATAAATCTAAAGCCAGTGCATATCAGAGATGAGTAGAGATATGAGCTTGTTTTAAAACAAATGTTTTTTAAACCGTTTTTTTTGTTTTAAAACAACGAATAAAAAACACAAAAATAATAAAAACATTTTTCTCAAAAAATTAAAAATAACAATTGAGTTTCTTTTGTAATTTGTATTGTATCTTATGCAAATAACTAATTATATTATCACTATCGAAATTAGAAATGCAATTACTAATAGAATATTTCACAGTTATTGAATATTTAATCTCCAGGAAAATGACTAAAGTTGTGATTTAAAAATTATTATTTCTTTCAGAAACTATAATTATTCATAAACTCTGTTTATAAATCTAAAACTTAAATATAAAAGAATACCTTAGCAATAACATGTAGGCACTATGTACTATAAAGTTGTTACAGAAACGTACGTGTTAAATGCCAAACCCCCTCCCCTCCCAAAAAAACCAAAAAAAAAAACAATTTTTAAAAAGCACGACCAAAAACATGCTTTTCATCACTAGGCCTAACAGATAATAGTTTATTGATTGTATAACGCAATCATTATATCATCTTAATATATTACTACCTATTTTATATATGGTAGTTATTTTTTAAAGAATCTATTGTTATTAGTAAACTCTATTTATAAATCTAAACATAAAATACACCAAAACGAATTAGCAACAACGCGTTATGTTACCTTAAAGTTGCTATAGAAACTTGAGTGTTAAAAAAGAATAAGAAACAATAAAAAACCAAAACCAAAAAAACAATTGAAAAAAACAGCCAAAAACATGTTTTTTATCACTAGGCCTAACAAATAATAATTTAATGATTGCCTAATGCAATTATAATATCATCTTAATATATTGTTACAGATTTTGTTTATGATAATTGTTATTTCTTTAAGAAACTGTGGTACTTTCATAAACTCTATTTATAAATCTAAACATAAAACATACCAATACACCCTAGCAATAACATGTAGGTAGGCACTTTGTTACTTTAAAGTTGTTAGAGAAACTTAAGCGTTAAAAAGCCAAAAAACAATAAAAAACAATTTTTAAAAAACCAAAAAAAACAAACAATTTAAAAAAACTTCGCCAAAAAATATGTTTTTTTTCATCACTTAGAGATGAGGGAGCCCCAGCTCTGCTCCTACTAATAATCCGTCAGACAACCTACGGATATACCACCGGTTCGTTCCAAGTGAAAGAGGTAATGGCTGGAGAGAGTGGCGATGTCGGTAAGATCAGTATGTGCGGGGTTCTAATCCTGGGCTCTTCCGTCACTGACATCCCTTTCGAGTGAGGAAACTGACGTTAACATTAGCTTTACCAGCTTTTACAATGACATAATGCGTTTGGATCAATCAT
Organism: Enchytraeus crypticus; assembly: GCA_905160935.1. Lineage (NCBI taxonomy): Eukaryota > Metazoa > Annelida > Clitellata > Enchytraeida > Enchytraeidae > Enchytraeus > Enchytraeus crypticus. Next base: position 535,980 of record CAJHZI010000214.1, on the reverse strand, counting down.
TTCTAGCGCGGATATCGTTACAGCTTTATCAACAACATTTATCAATTTATCACTCATCTCTAGCAAGTCCATCAAGAACGGCACATTATACATCATATTACTCAAACACCTACACTCGCCCATCTCGAATGCAAAATTAATAACAGGCTGTTTTGATGGCTTAAGGGCAGCATACGAGATGAAGCGGGATGTTTTAGACTCCGATCCTGAGCTTAAGCGAGAGACAAATCTGTGTCATTTATTTCTCTTCCTACTTCTATTTCACATTTTTCTCTATTATAGTCTATCACTGCACGATGAGTTTGCAGGAGTCTAGGTTGTGTTTTGGATCTGTTCACATCGGGACACGATGAAACTAAAATGAAAAAGTCGAATTGTAACTATAACTGCAGTTAAATTATGCCAATAATATTTTGGAAACCTAGCAACTTAGTTATCACTCGAATGTAATAATTAATGACTAGTCAATTTCAAACTTTCTGACAAAGCTAAATTGTACACTTTCATTAATGAGAGAGAATCTATCGAAGCTGGTGGACAATATTAGCAGAAGATCAACATACTGAAGAAATCGGGTTCTTTCTGAATATACTCCAAGAAGTTTCTTTAGAAAGAGTAAATGTTACACCAAATTAGTTTGACGAAATGTTTGTCGTAATTAAAAGGCAAATCTAGATAAACTACTTAAATCTGACTGGACGAAATAAGTAAAGAATAAAAAGTAACAAACTTTGAATACCAAGAATGTCGTATAGTCATTCGAAGTACCACACGCGCATATTTATTGTACCGTATCAGGTAGAAAGAATGACAGTGAAATAACTCTCTAGCGTTCGGCCAAAGGGTAGTATTAGATGCACATTATTAATACTGGCAGCTTTATCGAACCTTTATATAATCATTGGCTTGAAACAAACAAGCTTGCAGATATCCGTAACTTTTAATTATAAAAATAGAAATTGAGAAAATATAGAGTTATTGACATTAAAATCTAAAAACTAATAGCGCATTATATCGTTGGGGGGCTATATATTAATAAACATCATTGCCGTAGCAGCGTATCCATAAACGTTGAAAGCTCATAACGTAATCGCAATTACGACCTCCATACGTATTAAAAGCTTTGTATTTCAAATTGACAGACGATATGGCTTAAAAATGATTACGTCACATATAAATGACATTAACCTCATGATGATACATCGAAATTCAATACTGATCATACTCAACGTCCGTAGTATCAGTAGGCCATTAAGCCAAGGATGTTATCATTTCAGTGCACAGCCAAGTGGCAGGTTCAAGGTACATATTCATACTCAAAGTCTGCTTTCTCGCTCCATAAGAGCACTCCTTAGATCATCAAGTTAATCCTTTCGCAAAGTCTATGCCTTATCCATACATTATGTAGCCTATAACTTGGGAAAAATATGGCTTCTGAGGTTATCGATGCTAATTAAATACTAAAACAATAAAAAGGTAAATCTAATGTAAACGTCAGTTTTCTCACTCGAAAGCGATGTCCGTGACCAAGACGGGAGAGACCAAGATTTGAACCCCAATGATGCAGTACAATAATATAAGTTTTCATTTTCTAGTAAAATGTCAAAAATATAATGTGAATGATATTCATTTTGAGGAAATGACGTAGGCTTAGAAAGGATTACAGCAGACAGTCAATCAAATACAGCTTTTCTTTTCCAGAGCTTGTCTCTAGCGCAGATTTAGTTGTCTACAACAAGTCTCATTAGATAGACCTATCAGAAAGACAAAGATATAAAAGAATCAAACTGAATACGGTCAATTCTCGTACGAAGTAAGGTGGGATTGCAGTGGCTCTTTAATGACTGAAAATTTCTGGAGTACGACAGAGTTCAAATACTAACGTTTAATGACGAAAGTCTAGTTTATCTACAGTTTCATGCCTCAAATCATTACCGTAAAGGACGAACAGGCCGCATTACACTAAACGTATAGGTCAGCAGTTGGATACTTCACCGTCCTAACTAGTAGTTTAACCAATTAATATAGTTTTTATTTTAATTTTATTTAAATTATAATTATATTTTTAATGTTATCTGTTTTTGTTAATTCGTGTTTTTATAAACAATCTACTTTTATCACTACGACACTGCTTTAACTAAACAAATGTTCGAGGGTTAACAATGGGGCATTGAGCCACTACAATGCGACTAGAATTGTTCGTTCGTCTCCAGAGAGCTGCTAAGAAAGTTTCTGAGATTATTGCCCATCATCCATTAATCTCCTCGACCCATAAACTGACGACAGATGATATCGAATTAATAAAGACAGATGGCCAGAACAGTAACCCGCTAACACTAGGAATTCAAGCTAGGATATTTTATTGATTTGAGATAGCATTCGATCGGTGTTTACCAGATGTTGATCTACTGCGATATATTAAACAAAAATTAGTGAATTTTGAAGTTTCTTTATGTCTTTGAGATTGAACGTCTGAGAAAACCAATTTGTTATTAGCCGAGCAAATAATAACGAGAGTGATATGCTCAATTACATGTAGGTTTGCTACGAGCCAATGACTTAGCTAAAACGTCCAGGCTCGCCATCATTGATGTTCATTCGAGAGCTGAAAGGTTACCGTTTCGCTCGGTTTAGACTTCGTTGACTCGATTTGACTTCATCAATTTAGCCCCTTATAACTTCATAAAACCTTGAGCTCTACACCAACGTTTCTAACAACCGACCGAAAGCCTTCAATAGAAATAACTCAGTCCTTCTAATTTACCAACACATACTCATAGAACATGGCAACGCTAATAGTATAACTAAAATGCATAAAAAACAGTATCTCATAGTAACTCCATTAATGTTACGTCTAATACTTTAACAAAGGACACCGGGAATGCCTTTTGGGAAAACTTCAACAAGGGGTATCCAGCCAATATAACTTTCACGTCAGGATTAGAAATACACGAGCAACACCTAATGGAGATGTGAGTTTTCACGGTCCTTACAGATGCTAATAAGCACTGAAACTAATAGAAACACAGATTAAAGACAAATGACCATATTAATTTATCTAGTGTGACATTATGCTATAGAAGCATTAAACCAACGCAGCAATGTTAGATATATATATATATATTATATATATATATATATATATATATATATATATTATATATATATATAATTATATATAATATATAATATATATAAAGACATATAACCATATATATAACGTTGCTTTTCGATTTTTGATGTATATATATATATATATATATATATATATATATATATATATATATATATATATATCATCATCATCATCATCATCATCATCATCATCATCATCCTCCCTTGAATCCCAGTTAACCAGGGTCTGGATACGGAATAGACTGTCTCAAATCCTCTCTGTCCTACATCACACATCACACCATCAGTCAATCCCCTATTTGAGACTTCCGTTTGTCTAAATTTTTGTAGCAAGCTCTGAAGCCTAGGCGCTCACCAACCTAATGCCCTTTCTGACGTTGGATATATATGTATGTATGTATGTGTATATATATATATATGTATATATATATATATATATATATATATATATATATATATATATATATATATATATATATGTATATATATACATGTATATATAAAAATCTCCATGTTGTGTCAGGTTTGTTTGAAGAATTGACCAACCGGTGACTGCACGTGTCGTAGAAGGCGTCTAAAGCACTAAGATCTAAACCAACGTCAGAAAGAGCATTCGTTTGGTGAGCGTCTTAGCTCCAGAAATTGCTAACAAAAATTAAAGGAATGGAAGTTTCAAATAGGGGATAGACTGATGATATGATGTAGGACAGAGAGGATTCTGCTGCCTTCCGCTTGCCTCTTCATGTCCACATATGAGTGGATCTTTAAATCATCTAACATTTCTAATCTCGGTCTGCCTCTGCCTTTATTTCCTTCCATTCTTCCATCTTCTCTTTTAATAGACATCCCCCCATACGATATGTCCCATCCAGCTCTTCTTCCTATTTAATCATGTTTTTATCAACTGTCCATCAGTACCAACTTTTTCCAGAACGAACTTCCTCCATTCTTCTCCATATTCACATTTCCAATACCTCTAGTTTCCTGATATATTCCTTCCTTAAGGTCCATGTCTCATTCATATGCAAGAAAGAATACATTATAACAACTACTTATAAATTAAAGAATTATACCTTTTGCGTCAAATACTGTTTGAGATACATATATACGAAAATTTACATGTATATCTCTTAAACAACAAAGACTATAGTAATAACATAATGTACTTAACTATAGCATTTGTGCATTCATCATAACAAACTGCAAACTTAAAATTATAGCGATTATTAAACTATAAATAATTTTATAATTAAAAAATTATAGCGATTATTAAACTATAAATAATTTTATAATTAAAAAATTATAGCGATTATTGAACTATAAATAATTTTATAATTAAAAAATTATAGCGATTTTCTATAAACTTCGAATTACAATTCGAATACAACGAAGGAGAGCCCTCTATTCTTGCTCTGTCCCCTTTATATGCCTCCATTTAATTAACTACAAGATATTGTTATTATTATATGGAGTTATCATTAAGTCACAAAATTATATATAGATCCGACATTGATCCCTTCAGCCACAGCAACACTGTACTTTTTAAAAGTATTTTTTTGAATTTATTTACAATGCTCGACCCCAATAGTTTATCCTACTACACCTCCCCAAGAAATAAGTAGTAGTAAACTGAACATCGGTGGTGAGATATAGTGTTACATATTTGTACTGCTATATGTTTCTATATCACAGAATCACGCCATGGACTTGCTAAATCCGCTCACGTATAGACACGCAGAATACGCAGTTTATCTCGATACAGCTTTCTCTCAGTCTCGATAAGACAAATTGACTGCGTCGCTTTGCTCCTAATACATGAATCCGTCCCTTCCAACAGAAATAGAAATAAATTCTTGTGTAGCATTTAATGACTTCTTCACATCGGCCCAAACATCTGATAAAGTAGAGCTAAACAGAACAAATGGGGAGATGCATCGGTAGGATAAGTGAGTTGGTAGCAAAGATGCCTGAAAGTCAGAGAGTAACAGATTCTACTATAAATAGGACCGTATCTGACGGCCCCACAATAAACCCTGGAGTCAATTTTTATTTAATATTTGGTTTGATGTAAAGCTGTATTAATGGACTTGATCCATATTCGTAAATAGTGGTGAATATTTAATAAAATATTTACAATAGTTACTAATAAATACAGTAGACTAATTCACTGACTAATTTCATACAGTCGCGCTGATGCTATACGATGTTGTAACCTAATAAATATTGAATATTAATCCAAATTAACAGTACAAATTTATATTACATTTAAGATTTATACTTATTTAAGAGTTTATATATTCCTATTCGTTAACATAATTATTATCTAGAAAGTACATATGGAATTCAAATAAAATACGAAACACTTGAATGAGAATTCATTTCCGAGCTTGATTTAAGAGCATAGTGCATATATATAGCAAAACTTTCAAAAGCCCAAAAAGTTTGTCCAGCCAAACTAAAACAGAAATGCCGATAAAATAATATTAAAGAATGCGACCAAATACGATGCATATATCGAGCAGAGGACACTAGGATCAGATGCAGCTGTATGCGTTCTGTGTACGGATCCCAAAAACGTTAATTACATTTAAACAACATTTTTCTTCAGTGACGTCCGGTTAATTTGACGGGATAGTTTTGGCTCGAGGAAAGAAATCCTGGGGCTGAAGTCGGTCCCGACGAAGAGTGGCCCAGTCTACAAGCAATTTGAATAAAAATCTCATTTATTAGGGGGGAGGACAAATTTTAACCACATTTGCATACTGTTGTACTAACATCTTACACTAAAACATCCGAAAATGAAGATATTTATAATAATAATAATAATAATAATAATAATAATAATAATAATAATAACTTATTGCATGCATAATAATAATAATGACTTATTGCAGAGCAAACCGGCGATAAGCGAGAGACATCTTTTCTTTGGCAAAGGCTTTCCATGACTTTGCAAAGATTTAATGCAGTCTGCTTCAATAATTCTTTTAAGCCGTTTGATGACCTCGAGTAGCCGGGCGGTGATTCAGCAAGTATTGCTTGAATCGTTTTTATCAAACCCCAGGTTCTTTACACCGGGGTAAAATAAAAAAAATAAAATAAAAAATAAAAATAAAATAAAATAAATAAATAGCAATAATAATAATAATAATAATAATAATAATAATAATGTCACGGTCATTGACATGACGGCAAACTCCTACCTGAATACGACTTCAGTCACAGCCGGTGGAGCTGCTGTTCATGCCGCCTCTAGGAAGTTGGATAAATACCGTGAGCTGTCCTTAGGATATGAAGTTGTTCCTGTGGCCATTGAAACCATGGGCCCGACGAATCCCGAAGGAGTTGACTTTATCAATGGCATAGGCAGACTTATTGCAGAGCAAACCGGCGATAAGCGAGAGACATCTTTTCTTTGGCAAAGGCTTTCCATGACTTCGCAAAGATTTAATGCAGTCTGCTTCAACAATTCTTTTAAGATAATAATAATAATAATAATAATAATAATAATAATAATAATAATTTGAATTTCACAGCCGGTAGAGCTGCTGTTCATGCCGCCTCTAGGAAGTTGGATAAATACTGTGATCTGTCCTTAGGATACGAAGTTGTTCCGGTAGCCATTGAAACCATGGGCCCGATGAATCCCGAAGGAGCTGACTTTATTAATGGCATAGGCAGACTTATTGCAGAGCAAACCGGCGATAAGCGAGAGACTTCTTTTCTTTGGCAAAGGCTTTCCATGACTTTGCAAAAAGATTTAATGCAGTCTGCTTCAATAATTCTTTTAAGCCGTTTGATGACCTCGAGTAGCCGGGCGGCGACTCAGCACGTATTGCTTGAATCGTTTTTATCAAACCCCAGGTTCTTTACACCGAGGTAAATTAAAAATTAATTAATTAATAAAAATAAAAAATAAAAAATAAAAAAATAAAAAAAAATAAAAAAAGTAATAATAATAATAAAGGTTGAACGTCCGTTTCCTCATACAAGGATGATGTCAGGGACATTATAACATGCATGTATATTTAAGTTGATCTAATGGTTCAAGCTCACCCCCCTCTCTCCCTATAGCTATCCTCTACTCCACTTTCCACTGAGCGATGATATTACATCTCGAATCAAAATCGATCCTCGATCCTCTCCCCGGACGTCATCCGTGGCTAATGGATGGCGCTGAATTCCTGAGCAGATTTTCAATCGAGCACACATCTTATTGGAAAACTCCATTAGCGTGCGCCTAAAGTCAACAAATCCAAGGCGGCCAGAAACAGCAAGAAAACGAGAAGCTTTTAAAAAGCAATAACAGAAAGGGCGAGTGTGATATTAAAGATCCAGCCTGCGGCATCGGGCGCTCATATCCTTCAGCCGTATCGGTGTGGATAGAAAATGATTCCTTTCTGATGATAACCCGACAGTGAGGTATATAATAATCGGCGAGCAAACACGACTTTAATATACAATCCACGTTCCACCGGAGATGAAGACGGGATATCAGGATGTAGGTCCCACTGAGAAGTGTGCTAGGATTTGCTGTCTGAAATAGAACTTAGCGTTTGTGCAGATTAATCATTGCAGACTCTGCATAATAAATGCAATCATCTTGCAGGAAATCTGTACATTTGATATCTTGAATTATATTTGAACAAAACCATGCAGAAAATGGAAAGAAAAGCCAAACTTCGAAATGAGATCCTAAGATGAATACTACAAATTTGATCATCATAATGTGATATTGATCTGACATTAAAAGCTTGCAATAAACAGCGAAACCAACAATAGCAGGTGTTAAATAGTAAAATGAGTAATAGTTAGAGCTCTATGAAACTAATTTATACAAAAAACGGATTCATATAACTGCACTCAAAAGATTATAAGTAAAGGAAACCATAGTTTTTGGTCTGCAGTAGAGAAAGTGAAAGCAGAAGAAATATAGCGAAGGTCAAGAAACATTATAAACAAGTTTCGTAGTTCTGGTTAGCCAAATAGTGATTCTGTCTGTTTTTGACGAATAAAGAAATGAATATAATTGTATGAAAAATAGGTCTAGCAGTATAGACTGTTAGTCATATAAACAAAAAAAAAATCCGCTGGTATTAGAATTTATCGAAAATCGAGTTGGTGAGACTATATATGAAAAATAAAGAACTTTTTTAATAAACACTATTATGTCAATACGTCGCAGACAACAACAACCGCATCCAGTAGCTTTACTTCGTATATAGCGGAATAACGGTCATCGACAGTTATCTTACCTGTACATAATTAGTAATATTTTTATTGGAGGTATATATATTTTTCATTTAGGAATATTCCATATAACAATCTCACTTCTTTCTTCTATTCCCACAACAGCGCAAACACTAATATCACAGTCCCGTCTCTGGGCATCAGATCTGGTTTACAGTTTTTACGTGTGCTTATAAATTTTTCATCATCTCCACAGTGGTGTGTGGATTAAAATTTCTGCCAGAAGCGACTATTGGATAATGCAATATTGCTCCTCTTATGAGAGAATACATAACTAGACCTGAGTGCTTGTTCAAGCCGAGCAACTCAGCTTCGTGTTACTCAAATTCTATTCCCGCAAATGAGAGGAACAAAGACAAATTCCACCGACGGGAATTGTCCGGGGACATACACGATATTGAGACGGCTAAAAGGTCAGTTCAGACGAAAACAGCCATGCATAACTCAATATCAGAATTGATACTGATTGTTAGTTCATATATACAAATGTATTTGAAGTTATCTACATCTATTTTTACTGGTATCACAGAATCACATAACTCCAAACTATCAATCTTGCTTTAATTTGTAATATAATTTAATCTGTGTTTTTATTTTAATTTGTTCAATTATTGATTATATCAAAATTGTAATCTGAGAATTTTAGCAGAGCCAATAATTAGCAAATACACTAAATGTGTGATAGATTTATAGCATTAATGATGCAAATACCTTTATGATTTAGCAACTTATTTTAAGTTAAATTTTGTATTTAATATCATCACGCAGATTTTTTACTGTCTGAGTTATCAACTGAATATAACTTTAGGATAATTTTACTTCTATTTTAGTTTACTCGATTATATTATTTGATTTCAATCATAAATGGAATCGTGGGCAAAGTATACTTATCTTTAATTATGTTAGATAATTAATTATCTTTAGTTTATGATATCAATTCTAATTTTCTACACTCCTATGCCTGAACATAATCTTCTTTAAAAATTACGATATCGCTTAGGCTCATATTTAACGAAACTGAAGCCGCCCACCAGTTAAGATATCGTTTTAACTTATATATAAGAAATGCAGGAAGCTTACACGTGACCTCTATCATACAAGCATACTCTGTCAAACATGCATACTCTATCATACAAGCATACTCTGTCATACAAGCATACTCTGTCAAACATGCATACTCTATCATACAAGCATACTCTGTCATACAAGCATACTCTGTCAAACATGCATACTCTATCATACAAGCATACTCTGTCATACAAGCATACTCTGTCAAACATGCATACTCTATCATACAAGCATACTCTGTCATACAAGCATACTCTGTCAAACATGCATACTCTATCATACAAGCATACTCTGTCATACAAGCATACTCTGTCAAACATGCATACTCTATCATACAAGCATACTCTGTCATAGCATACTCTGTCAAACATGCGTACTCTGTCAAACATGCGTACTCTGTCATATATATATATATATATATATATATATATATATATATATATGCATACTCTGTCAAACATGCGTACTCTGTCATACATGCATACTCTGTCATACGTGCATACTCTGTCATACGTGCATACTCTGTCAAACATGCGTACTCTTTCAAACATGCGTACTCTGTCATATATGCATACTCTGTCAAACATGCATACTCTATCATACAAGCATACTCTGTCATACAAGCATACTCTGTCAAACATGCATACTCTATCATACAAGCATACTCTGTCATACAAGCATACTCTGTCAAACATGCATACTCTATCATACAAGCATACTCTGTCATACAAGCATACTCTGTCAAACATGCGTACTCTGTCAAACATGCGTACTCTGTCATATATATATATATATATATATATATATATATATATATATATATATATATGCATACTCTGTCAAACATGCGTACTCTGTCATACATGCATACTCTGTCATACGTGCATACTCTGTCATACGTGCATACTCTGTCAAACATGCGTACTCTTTCAAACATGCGTACTCTGTCATATATGCATACTCTGTCAAACATGCATACTCTATCATACAAGCATACTCTGTCATACAAGCATACTCTGTCAAACATGCATACTCTATCATACAAGCATACTCTGTCATACAAGCATACTCTGTCAAACATGCGTACTCTGTCAAACATGCGTACTCTGTCATATATATATATATATATATATATATATATATATATATATATGCATACTCTGTCAAACATGCGTACTCTGTCATACATGCATACTCTGTCATACGTGCATACTCTGTCATACGTGCATACTCTGTCAAACATGCGTACTCTTTCAAACATGCGTACTCTGTCATATATGCATACTCTGTCAAACATGCATACTCTATCATACAAGCATACTCTGTCATACAAGCATACTCTGTCAAACATGCATACTCTATCATACAAGCATACTCTGTCATACAAGCATACTCTGTCAAACATGCATACTCTATCATACAAGCATACTCTGTCATACGTGCATACTCTGTCAAACATGCGTACTCTTTCAAACATGCATACTCTGTCATATATGCATACTCTGTCAAACATGCGTACTCTTTCAAACATGCATACTCTGTCATATATGCATACTCTGTCAAACATGCATACTCTGTCAAACATGCGTACTCTGTCAAACATGCGTACTCTTTCAAACATGCATACTCTGTCATATATGCATACTCTGTCAAACATGCATACTCTGTCATATATGCATACTCTGTCAAACATGCATACTCTGTCAAACATGCATACTCTGTCAAACATGCATACTCTGTCAAACATGCGTACTCTGTCAAACATGCGTAGTCTGTCATACATGCATACTCGGTCATACATGTAGACGTTCATCTCATACGAGCTACACCAGCTTATATTATCAAAGCCTAATCCGAGAAACTGCAAAGGTGACAACAACTTTACTCAATAAACTCACACAATGACTCAGGAATTCTAGAATATCCGCGTCGAATGCGAAACAAAAAGAATAACATCAACATGGATAAGAAACAAGCAGAACAAGAACAAGAAACTCATTCGCATCATTCTGCATAAGTATTCTCTGCGTACAGCGCAGATTTGACTTGAGAAGTCCATTTCAGGTCGATTGCCCGGGCTCGGGCCCCTGACAGCTTGTCAACTAAACTGATCAGTTTCTGACAAATTTCAAGTAACAATGTCAGGGGCCCCGCGCCGAGGCGACCGCACATCAGAGAAAGTAACCGATATTGAATTGCGAATAGAAGAAACGCGGGCGCGACCAGAATTGAGAAACCAGTCGACTGCGCAAATCAGCCGCCACTTCGTTTCTACTGCATCAGTGGCAAGACTTCAAAGCGTCGGTAACGTTGAGACTGCAACGTACATTTCCTGGGCTATATATGACATCGATAAGAATAAAAACAGGTCACTACAATTGTAGAATTAAGTTCAAAAAGATATGGAAATACAGACATATCTTTGATTAGATACAGCCTTCTTTGATTATATAGTCTAGAGACTAGAAGAAGATGATGTTATTAACTACATCAATGACAAGACTAAGACTAAAGTGAAAGGTGAGCAAAAATTTATCGCTCAGCTGAAATAAAGAAATGACGCAGCGTAAATATCTACGTATGTCACGTGAAAAGTTTATAAAACAATTATTGCTCGACATTATAAGCCCACTAGAGGTATATCATCCCCTCGTCCCTCAATCATCCTCTAATAGAGGCAACGACGTCTCCTCGAGCCTTAAACAATCAAACCACATCAGGTGCCGCCCAGTAGGGCTTCATAACTCCCTGGGGAGTCATTCATAAAAGGCTCCCCGAACCACTAGCATGGTCATGCAGTAACAATGAAAACAAAGAACGTTTCATTATACACTTCCATGCATAGCTGCTGCATTCTTCTAAGATACTTCTCAAAATAGACTGAATTATTTTGAAAGTATTTCCATGTGTGCTATTTAGTACTTTCTGTTGGTGCTATTAAGTATAACTGCTGACATTGCTCTCATATATTTGCATGCATAAAATAACTGATGGCATTAAATTCAAAGTACTGCAGTGTAAAATAACTGATAGTACAAATTCATGTATTCAATGTAAAATAGCTGATGGCATTATATTCGAAGTAAGATACTTCATCGTAAAAAAGCTGATGTCATTACATGTAAGGTACTTCAATGTAAAATGGATACTGGCATTAAATTAAAAGTACTTCAAAGTAAAATAGCTGATGACATAACATTCCAAACACTTTAATGTAAAATAGCTAATGGCATTCTTCGTTATGTACTGTCATGCTTAGTTTCCGGCATTATTACATATCTGTAAGCTCAGCAGCAGACATTATCATTCTCAAGGTATTTTCAAATATCTTCTTCTACTTATAATATTGCATCACATAACATTGTCAAGATATTTGAATTATCTAATATACCAAGAATTCTTATTTAATTGGGAATCTATGGAGATAGTGGCTATTTTAAAACAGGGCAATATGCAACAGTTTAATATATGCAGCTCATTTGTCATAAATTTCAGAGCTCATGTAATATAAGTAGAATGGCAATACTTCATTAAGCTAATTACTAACAAAAGCTAATAAATATTGAACGTAAGCCATTCCTATTTACAAACGACAAAGAGATATTTCTTTATTACCATCCATTTCTACATATTTAGACATATTAAAGTTAAATACAATCTAAAGTAATATTTAGAAGCTTTTACAAGTTTTGAATCTCTTAATGCCGATAATATTCCCCAATATACAGTACAAAACTGCAGGGGCACATCATCAAAAAGCAAACCGACTGTGATTTATGTAGAGAATTGCGCGAGACGAAGAATCTAAGCCATGCTTCTAGAGAAAGAGTGGCAGTTTAAGAGTCATTACGCTTGATAGAACGGGCACAAATTACGACTATAATGCTACGTCGTAGGAAGGCAACAATTTCCGATGTCCGCACGACCGCGCCACGCCGGGGCCCGCTCGTGGCCCCGCGTGGCCCGCCACCTTCCGACTGTCCCGCGATACATCTTGACCTGGTCCAGATCAGTGATGTTAAACTAGCTAGAGTTAGAATCTACCTGCAAAATCTCGTTTAATTATAAAAAGAATAAAGTAGACATTTTGAGCAAAGCCGAGTTTAATGTCAGTCTCCTCTCGAAAGAGAGATAGATTATTAGAAATGACAGAGCCAAGGATTTGAACCACACTAATTCTGATTCGTAATTGAAAACTATACCGATCACGCTACTCTAAGTTCTCTCTCTCTCTCTCCATCTCTCTCTCTCTCTTCCGTCCTTTCTAGCGTTCTACTAAAAGAAAGATGGGATGTTACTATTCTCAAAAGGAATACGTTTCACATTCATTCACTACGGAATATTCCATCTATCAACAGATTGATCTGGTAACCATGTCTAGATCTTCCTTCAAAATTACAGCAATAGAGACAGTTTTAATAGTTTTAGTATATACGAGTTAATCGGAACATGTATGAAAGATGTAAAAGCTGAAATATTACATGCAAAATTAACAGAACAACTTGTAAACTCTTGCATGAAGTGTACACTGTTCACAAGTTTACTTCGAGTATTACATTTAAAGTTAAATGTTTCATAAATAAATTTTTTTCGAGTCCTAAATGAATAAATATTTATTCAAAAATGGCACATAAAGAAGTAATGTGGAGGCAATTGTAATGCTGGATGAGATCCTGTCCGCTAATAAAACATCCGTGGTCCAGTCGTGAGCTTTCAACCTTCTGTGCTAGTAAAATAGAAAAACTAAAAAAGGTTTATTTGCAAGAAAGAACAAATCATAAAAGCCGCCGAGAAGTCAGGAACGACTTATCCAAGACGGCACAACTTATAAATAGCGTAACAGTGCATAAAATAACATAACATGTAACATAGCAGAATATAATAACATATATGCATTACTTAATGGAGATAATTAATCTAAACAGGACTATGTCAGGAAGCATCAGCTAATAGTCTAAGGCAGCCCTTTAGAAACACTAAACTAAAAACTAAGATAGTAGAAATGATCGATTATTATATACATAAAACAACCTCAGAGTAAAAATATACTGGAGTAAAATATTTAACTAACCCAACAACAGCGAAATAAAAAGTTACAATGGTGGTTTGGAACAATATCTAAAATTGCAGAATCGAAATAAAAAGTACACTTTTTGTGATCGAGTAAGGCTTAAGTTAAGGTTCAACACAGTATACAAGGCATTTTCTATACTTTATAGAACATTATATAAAATTTTGTCCATTAAAATCAATTACTGTGCACAAAAGATATGCAGGACAACCGAGAGATGCAACACACAGTAAGCGCTCAGGGGGTATTATGCTGAATCTAATTATGGAATAATCTGTTTAAAAAATTGGGAGAATTGCTATAGCTAAGATTTTAAAAAGATGACTTTTAAGATTCTTTTAACAAAATATTTGGAAGTACGAGAATCTGGGTAAGGTACGCTTGATATCGTTTAATATTTTAAGACCTGCAATAAGAAAAGACTTGACTATAAGAGTCTGTTTTGAATTTTGCCACAGACAGCTTGCCTGATTCAAAATAGCGCAGATTTTTCAATACATACAAGTTAGCAGTAATCAGAGGGATATGATAGCCTCACTTTGAACTCCTGTAATCTGTCTGCTCCAAATTTAGTGAATTTTTACCGAATATTTCACTAATCTAGTCTGAAATAAATAGAAGCCACTGTAAAATTAATCTACGATTATAATGTTACATCAAATTGATCAAAATTTCAAAATGGGCGACTAGTATCTATTACAAAAACTGAAACTATTTCCTTTTTTTAATCTACCGCAAGAGACCTATATACTATACAGTGTATCAACACAAACTACCGCAAAAGTTTAGTGTTTTAAGAGGAAATTTTAGTTTATAATGAACGACAAATAACATATGCGGATCATTCTTTAACGGACATCTTTAATAGTATTTTGCCCACTACTGTTTTGCGTCGTTTGGCCTTCAGTCATTCGTAATTAATGAGCAGCAGCGAATGCTAAGTCCGCTGTCGAGTCGCCTTAAGACAGCGGCTCAACTTCCTGCATTCTTGATGAGCGGACCACAACCCACATCTAGCGCTCGTCCAAAGAGAGGCGCGACCGTTCAGAGGGTCGAAACATCGTCTGGTCTCGACAAACCGTCTATTATAAGTCTTGACATGGAGGTCGAAAGGCTCTTCAAATACAATTTAGGGTCTTCCATTTTCTCTTCCGTACCGGATTAATGAACTTTTTATAATTCTTGCACTAAGTATTTTTATGCGTGATGGGTGATCAACTAAATAGGTTTTTAACCTCTTTGACGGCCTAGTGTGTGTGCACATTTGAGTGTATTTTTGAAATAAAACAGTTTCTCTCTCTCTCACTCTCTCTCTCTCTCTCTCTCTCTCTCTCTCTCTCACTACCAGACAATCAAGTAATAATTGTACTATAAGTACACTGCATTTAAAAGTGGTTGATAGCAATATTCATTTCTTTATTTGTCATAAACAGACAGGATCAAGGTTAATTATGAACCAACCACAGTATGGGTTGTCGAAATGGTCATTATGAAATTATATGGTCAATAGGGAAACTAGAGTCATACGTTCAATTAATTAAGTACTACTATGGTCGACCGGGATAATATAATAAAGAAATCTGGATAATTTAAATCAATTCTTAGTTATCACACTTGTAAGCTAATCGGCAAAGTCTTAGTCTAAATTAATTTTTCCTATTTTAGCGGCTTGAATGCTGAACTATTCTAAACTGAACGGCTGATGTAACACATAAGATGAATTAGAAAATGGCTACACCAAATTCCGAGTCCTGTCTACAAACACTTATTCGTAGTTTATGTTCTCGTGATTCCTAACGGTTACCTACAACCACTGTATGTCACCCCGCACAGCTCGTTAAAGCTGACCGTGGAAAATATACATTTTAGTCTCATCGTGCAGAACTGGAGCTTGGGTGATTAAATAGTGGAGACCTGGAGCTTTGGTGGTTAAGTAGTGAAGAACTGGAGCTTTGGTGGTTAAGTAGTGGAGATCTGGAGCTTGGGTGGTTAAGTAGTGAAGAACTGGAGCTTGGGTGGTTAAGTAGTGGAGACTTGGAGCTTGGGTGGTTAAATAATGGAGAAGTGGAGCTTGGGTGGTTAAATAGTGGAGACCTGGAGCTTTGGTGGTTAAGTAGTGGAGGCCTGGAGCTTGGGTGGTTAAGTAGTGGTTACCTGGAGCTTGGGTGGTTAAGTAGGGGAGACCTGGAGCTTGGGTGGTTAAGTAGTGGAGAACTGGAGCTTGGGTGGTTAACTAGTGGAGGCCTGGAGCTTGGGTGGTTAAGTAGTGGAAACCTGGAGCTTGGGTGGTTAAGTAGGGGAGACCTGGAGCTTGGGTGGTTAAGTAGTGGAGAACTGGAGCTTGAGTGGTTAACTAGTGGAGACCTGGAGCTTAGGTGGTTAAGTGGTGGAGACCTGGAGCTTGGGTGGTTAAGTAGTGGAAACCTGGAGCTTGGGTGGTTAAGTAGTGGGGCTTTTAAAGGAACAGAACTGACGGACACCCATAGTCCCGTTTTATCACATCAAGAACACGTGTTACATAAATAGGCTAGAGATTTGATTTATAATAAGAGCGTAATTAATAAGATAATAATTCATCATAGACCGAGTGTTGCCAGCTTAGAAAGAAAAAAATCCCCTATAGGTTCTCGGAGCATAGGTTCAACGTACAAAACTCAGGACGTGCTCAGCCGAAATATAACATGAATATTGTCAGCAGAATATAATCTAACAGTTGGCCGAATTCCATTAAAAACAATATCGGCCATCGTTTCAACTGCCACGATAGTTGAACGATTACGTCTTACGCCAAGAATGGAGAGCGTTTAATAAAAATGAGTCAAACTAATCAAGGCTTAGAATTACTTCCTTCTTCTCACATTACTAAAGAATAAAGAGTAAGAACAATAAAAGAACAGATGAAGAAATTTGAGTTCAATAGTAAAAATAACATTTATCGCTAATTTTATTATTTAACAAAGTAAATTAAATTTGTTAAACTACTGAGAAGCAAGGATTAAAAATGTTAACACCGAAAACGGAATTTCAGTCACGGTACATCGCGTGATTGACTGGAGTTACAGCATGCAAACATCGTGTTCTTCATTATCAAACCTATATCATATGTCTCCAATGTAAAGCTGCTTAACATTTACTCGACTCTCTTTCAATCAATTTTGCGCCACTATAACTTTATTGTACTGGGCGGCGCTTTAGAAATACACATATTGATTGATTGATTGATTGATTGATTGATTGATTGATTGATTTATTGATTGATTGATTGACTGATAGGCTGACAGACTGACTGATTGGCTGACTGACTGCCTGACTGATTGATCGATTGATTGAACAAGGCACAAACTTTCAGACACAAATTCCGCCTGCAAACAAAGCGAAAGACAAGAGAATCCTTTATATTGAAAAGAAGGTTAAGATACCTCAACTTGTGAAGTTGATCTACGGAGTACCCTTGATAGAGCTTAACAGAAGATCCTGAGTAAGAATGTTAACCTTGGACCTGTCACTTGGCGGGACAATGGCGAAAAGGGGAGAGAGAGAGAGAGTCAGTGATAGAGGGGGGAGAGAGAAAGAGAGATAGTGGTAGTATAGAGAGCGTAGATCTAAAGTGTCTCATAAACGCAGGGTAACTGAATTCATTCGAAGAAACAGCGACCGTACAAATTAGGTTAGCAGGGTGACAATCAATTGTACAGTGTGCACTGCCAATAGAACACCTCCTACAGGCCCTGACCGTGTCTAATTCACGCGGTGAGCCAAAACGGCTTGTACGAGCCGAGACACTAGTGCGGGTTTATCGTATTAGCAAACATCAAGACAGCAACGATACCGTGAGAGAACACTAACGCCCAATACTACATAATGATAGGCCATGCTGAGCATTTTATAAGAAACTTGATTATAAAGACCATTACTGGTCCAGCTACGCACACTAATATACGTATATCACTTTTCACGTTCACATTGGATTGTGTGTACGATCGCAAGTTTTGACTTTTCGAAAAATCAATATCCATATTGTTCAGTTTATTATTCTGTATCACGATCGAAAATGACTTAAATGTATACTTAGTAATTCGAAAACAATACATTTGGCCAATTTCAATTACATCCTTCAACTAATTTATCAAATACATATTGCCCTAAACTTCGATAAAATATATTTCTCACTACAGTATCAATTAGATACCGTTAATAATTATGTTAAATTAGCATTTCAGCATCAACGATTTATCCGAGCGTAGAGTGCGAAAGAGTAGCTAAGTAGTCTATAAATATCTACAAACGTTCGTGAAAATAACTTGATTAGATTAAACAACTTTTCGTCTGCAACTCAGCAAATCTGTTTTTCAAATCCAAAACCGACAGTCATTTGTTAACATATTTAATCGATCAAAATGGCGCTAAATTCGGCCGTAGACAATTCATGGCTTCACCTATAGGTTGAGTTAATGCATTAAATAGCCTTACATACCATACATGGCATACATAGCATACAGAATACAGCATACAGCAGCCTCCATACAGCAGCACGATACACTGGAGGCGTACAATGAAATAGATATTTTATTGACGGCAATACCTATAAACTGTAGAGAGCTCAATCAGTCACGATCTGTTCAAAAGGCTTGCAGTCTGTCAACAAACAGTAATATCCGGTCATCTCACTACGGCTATCAATATATAGAGCATTGAAAAATGAAACAGGTAACAATATAAGAGCAGCTTACCAAGGCCACTTGAATTCTACAAGTGCTATATATAACACAGCTATACTGATATTCTAATTAATTAAATGACTGAATGATGATGACTGACTTTAATGATATTTAAATTGATTTTTACTTAAATAAAATTATATATATATATAATTGGTATTTAAAAGTTATTGGTCTATATATACATATTCCGTTTATTGTTAACGTTACAATTACATCGCATATCGATATAACCCATCTAAACTACAATTCGCATATTTTCAAAAGTAAAAATCCACCGGTAAAGAATATTTCTTTCGTATTCCTTATATATCAAACGTATGCTTCATATGATACGTTTGTCTAAATACATACGTGTGCATACAAATACTTACATTTCCCATTACAATTACACAGACTGAAGGCAAAAGCCTTCTTTGAAGCTTACAGTTGCCCCTCAAAAGGACAAGTGACAAGTAATCCTTCGATTTAAACCTAGCACTTAATAATCCGCCGTCGAAAACCTAACCGATCTTACCGGTGGCTTATTTGGTGTATTTCATCCTACACGACAGCTAGCCAGACACACAGGCTGAGTAATTAACGAGCAAAACATGCAGCACTTCACAAACCATGACAAAAAGCAGAACCGTGCAGTTAAAGCTTGTCGGCAATTGAACAAATAATTACTTTGATAATATAAGCAAAGCCCTCACACAGAGAATTCAAAATCCAGGAATAAGAAGAATTACTAATACTACTGGATTATCTTAACCAGTGGTACACAAAAGTTTCTGCTCTGAGAGGTTAAGCGCCATTCTTTGCGCAAAGCAGACAGAACAATATATTTCACTTTTCAAACAAAAATCTTAAAAGCTGATCCCAGGCCTAGTAGCAGTGAACGTTATGAACTGATAAAACTGATCAAACCTGATTTACGTTACCAGTGGTTATGGAGAAAGTATCGGCTACATTAAGGTGTGGATAAGTGGATAAGGCATAGTTTTTTATTTTATGTAGTGAATGATTTGTAAATTGATGGGGAAGGGGCGGCGGGGGGTTATTGGCGTCAAGGCACTTTAACAACGTAAACGCACAATATGAATAGGAATATGTATCTTGGACCTGCCATTCTGCAGAACTACATCATAATTCTAGAGAGTGATAAAGAAAATGATGAAAAACAAAATTCGTAAATGATTTCAATTAAAAACTAAAAATAACTCGCGATTTAATACCTACTTAATATTTGTAATAGTAATTGCATTTAACTACACCGTATCTACTTGATTAATTAGGCAATCTGGCTTACCTATCAGATATCTTTAAAATACATAGTTCGAAACTTTTCTTCTCTATGGATGAAACCTTAAAATAAACCTTAAAATCACTTCAGATGCAGGAAAAGTCCAGAGAGAGAAGAAAGAATGAGAAATAAGACAATCGTTGGAAACTTCTGCTAAGATTAGAACAAAAAACATTTACAATCTTATTTGTTCCATTACACGCCGGCTGTTCAGAGATTTACCAGCATTGCCAAAGCAATGTTTCGGGAAGAGGTACATTTAATATGTTCCACTTTGAAAGAAAATAATTGCGACAATAGTAAAAAACAAATAAATTAATAAAAAACAAACAAGAAATAAATATATAAATAAATAAGCACGTCAAAATAGTAACTGTTTCGAATAGTAGCGTAATATAAACATTGGGAATCAACTTACCAATTTGAAGAAAAGTGCATGTTAGTAGGATTGTTCTATATTTTCAGTTCAATGAACTACTTTTTAATAGTCATCCAGAATTTACTCCATTTAAAATACACTTTCAGATAGGAAAATTACAATCACATATAAATGATGTAAATGTAGTTGTAGCAAAATGCTTCTGAAAGAAAACAAAAACAAAATGTTAACTTTAAATGATATAAAGTAACAAATTAATTTTCATTCTACAGATCCAGTTGAATACAATATATCTCTATTTCGTAACTATTTATTAAATAATTATCTACTTCATATCCGCATGGTTAATCTGATTATAATTAAATTTATCAATAACATTGCATCAACATCCTAATATTATATTAATTAATACTGTATCAACAGCTTTGCACTTTCCCCATGCATTCTTAGGTTTCAATCACCTCATCTTTCGTTCTTCACCGATCTGCACATAAGGCTAACGTCAGACTGATAGGATGAGCAGGATGTTAAATCTCTAATTACTTCGTTCCAATTGATTTAGCATTTTATAGGCTAACTGACAGCATAGTCAACTCATTAACCATGAGATACACATGTACTTGTTTAAATTTAGCAACCTATCTAGTGTTTTACATTTTTCCATGCACATAAAAGCTCTGAAGTGAATCAGAACCGATCTTTGGCCTGTTTTGGATAAAAATTGAATCAAATACGATAAAATATCCACTCACTTATAATCTGGACAATGCAGAGGAATATCAAATTCAAGTATTAGCGCAGCACACATGTAGACACCCAGTTCAGCAATATATACCAATGGGAGAGCACACATGAAGATACTACTTACCAACTACATTATATATGTATTAACAACCAATGAACAATGTCAAATACTAGCAAAAATTCTGTTGAATTTAAACAATTGAAAAGCTAGTAGAAAATCTAGTCGAATGAAAGGCAATGGGTTCTAGATACAATCACGATCATGTTAAATTTGTTGACATTTACAAGTTCAAAAGTCACAATTACATCCACAGCCGCTATTTCCTTCATGTACTATTTACAATTAAGAGCACTCGTCGATCAATGAGTTTTGAAATTAACGGCGGGATTAGCGCACTTGGTTTAGTTGCGCGTCAATTATCGAAGTTAAGCGGCATCGACCTCGGTTAGTACTTTGTGGGTGACCACCTTGAAAGACCGAGTGTTGGTAAAAGCTTAGGAAGGAAAAAATCCCAGGGTGATGGAAGGTTACTATTAAATCCGCGCCGGCTGCAATTGATGCGCCAGAAAAAGTAGTAAAAGATATACAAGTAAATTGCTTATACACAGTCCAACGTTCCCATTTTGGGAACATAACATGTTTTGAAGACTATCTTTTAAACATGTTATGTTCCCAAAATGGGAACGTTGGACTGTGTATAAGCAATTTACTTGTCTATTTACTAGACTATATACAATACCTGTTACTACAGTACTTCAAAAAGCACATATTTAGCTCTAAAATAATGCAAAAATTATAATTTTACAAACATAATTTAATATTAAATTAGTTTTTAGAAAATAAAAATAAAGAAATTGAAAAATGCGTCAGATTTTGTTTCTGTAAACTTAAAAATTGGAACAAGCCCTCAACAAGTTATATAGTTTTAGAAAGTTTTATCCAATCTTAATAGCCTTCCATCATGATTAAATAGTTATGCGTTAGAATAGTTGAGTAATATGCAATCGCTTCCAAGTTCCCAAAATGGTAACGTTGGACTGTAAACGGTTAATCCATTCACAATGTGGCTTATATTAATATAGCTTACAAAATATTAGACTTGTTGCTCAGTCGCCTCCTACTACACGCGCAGTTTACGGTTGGTCCATTCTTCAGTGGTTGCTACTGTAGCTCATACTTAGTCTGTTCTACCGAACCACTGGACGCATTAGAAGATTCTATGAACTAGACCGTGGTTAATACTGGTAAGAGCTTCATTAATTGCTTTTATACAGCTGTTATAGATGCATTAACTGTTGATATACAGCTGTTATATCTGCATCAACTGCTGTTACACAACCGTTATAGCAGCATTAACTGCTGTTATAGTGTTATCATAGCAGCATCAACTGCTGTTATTTCCACATCAACTGCTGTTATACAGCTGCCATAGCTGCATCAACTGTTCTCTAGACAGAACCCGCCTAAGCAGCTTCAAGGCAATCAATTTAACTTAATTATTGTCGGACTGTTCATGAATAACAGCTTGGCTCTATTACTACTAATGAACGGACTAATTGAATATACACTGTGTGATATTTTCATGTTAGTTTCTCGTCAGAAAGAATCTGAACAACGAAGATACTTTGTTACAATGTATTTAGCTAGCTTTAAATCTATATTAACAATTTCCAACAAAATGACAAATACGTTTTGACAGTACTCAGTGTCAACTTCAATAGTCATTATCGTCGTAATTTAATTATTTCGTTGATGCTATAAGCGGAAAGGAACTCGTGGTATCTCTCAATGATTACTCTTGGGCTCCAGAGAACAAAACCAATGACTCAGCACAAATGTTTTGTTTTCTGTTGAACACTCGTTATCTGCGATGGCACGCCGCCTGACTTCTTGAACTCCTGCCTGCCGCACAGCGCGACATCTAAATAAACACCACTTCAGTCCAACCAACTCATCCAGCTAAAACTTGAATGCCAGACTTCATCCATGCTAAAGTTCCAATATACTAAGTTTAAAGTCTGCTTAGTAACAAGGTCCAGGTGCAGTGTCAGAGACGTTTTCTCAAGTCTTGAACTGGAGTCCTCGTCATAATGAGGAGGGCGTTTCGTCAACTCGAGAATGTTACAAGAATCAAAGCTACACAAGAAAAATTCCAGCTAGCAAAAATTAATAATATATTTTTCTCATTCTAAGGGGGAAGGTCTATAAAAAGAGGTTATAGAAGGTAGAATGGAAGGAAAAAAGAGGCGGAGACAGGCCGAGATTAGGTATGTTAGACTGACCCACTCATATGTGGATATGAAGAGGAAAGCGGAAGAAAGAAAAGAGTGAAGGCTTTATATACCATGGATCTGCCAGTAGGCAGTGCATTAAAATATATATATATATATATATATATATATATATATATTTAAAATCATCTAACTTATATATATATATATATATATATATATATATATATATATATATATATATATATATATATATATAACAGTAACCGCAGCCACAGCCATGGCCTCTTTTAAGAAATTTTTAATGAGCGGAGAAAAAATGACATTTTTTCCTCCAGCCTTCAGAAAAAAAGTGGCGACTTTTGTTTAGGAGCCGTAACATATAAAATCATTTTGCTAATAGTTTTCAATTTTTCTTCTTCAGAAATTAGTGGTGATTGCTTTTTAGGCGCACAACAGTTTCTCGAGTAATTTTTGCCATCGGGCCAAATCAATGGGACTGGGAGCAACTCGCGTCTACTGCCCCCGTTTACATGTTAAAAGTGGTTAAGATTCCCGGTAGCGCGCAATCATCATAATTGTGGTTATTGAATTTACAGAACATATTTGTATATCTTTATCTAGCTTCTACATAGTAATAACTTTATTTTATTAAGGAGTTTAAAGGCCATTGGCGTAACCACCGGGGGGGACACGTCCCCCCCAGAATTTCGAGTGAGGGGGACACGCATGTAAATGTCCCCCCAGAATTTGGGTTAAAACATATATGCATGTATACTTGATTTGAGAAATATAGCGCGTTTTCAAGATCGTTTAAAAACTGTTTATGTATTACCAATTATAGAGCCGTGCTGTAGAGTGATAAATTGATATGGTTCCATAACATTTATTAATGGAATCTGTAGTTGCATAGTGTATGCTGAGCGACGGATGTTAGTCGAGGGTGACGAAACATAGAAGAGTGCCAACCAGCTGGGCTAAGCGGTTGGATAAAATGATATAGGTCTACATGTATCTACAGACTGGGGCAAAAGAAATAATCCCCTAGCGAGATCTCAATAACTTTATGAAAACTCAAAATATCTCTACGAAATTTACGGAGCCTCTAGGGGAGGAATTTCTGCGTATAATACAAAATACAGCGTTTCTTCGAAAACAATTTTAAAATCAATTTTAACAAGGCTTTTTAAACAAAAGTACCGGCCATTTTCTTTAAAATTAGGAATAATTTTCACAGGAGAACGAATTTTAAGCATTATTTATTGGAGTAGCTAACAAGGTAGTGCAGGCTTAAACTTCACCACTTACGTAAACGGCCCCTTTCAGGGTCGTTATTTTCTTTAAAAGGAACGCCTGACATTTCGAAAAGCCTTGTTAAAATTGATTTAGCACTTTTCTCGTAGAAATGCTGTAACTTCGTAACTAATGAAAATATTTTAATCACATTTGCAGGATATACGCAGAAATTCCTCCCCTAGAAGCTCCGTAAATTTCGTAGAGATATTTTTAGTTTTCTTAAAGTTATTGAGATTTCGCTAGGGGATAATTTTTTTGCCCCAGTCTGTATAGGCTGCTGCTGTTTTTCTAGCGAGGTCAACTTATCAACCATTGAACGGAGGAACTGAAAAACCTCCTCTTCTATAATTCCTTTCATCATTAACTAGTTTTCTAGATTTAAATGGGAATTTGCAACATTTTGGAACTTCCTTTTGCTCAACGACTTGGAGTTGTCTCAATTGTGTTCGGTGTTGTCATGGACGACAGTAGCACTCTATTTGTTGTTATGTTAAACAGCATAAAGAAAACAGTTCAATTTTACCAGTACGAAATTTTTCAGATGGGCCTAATTGTGTCCCCCACAGATATTAGCTCGTGGTTACGCCTATGTTAAAGGCTCCTAAATAATATAGGGGTCTATAGTTCATACTGAATGAAGTTCGACATCTGAATAGGGATCTAATAGATCATACATAAAAGTCCTGATAAATTAAGCAACGATAAGTTAAAACAAAATCATTATTTTTCAGTTAAAACTAATTTACTTTATTCAAATAACAGAGATTCATTCCTTCATTCTTCATTCACTCCCCTTCCCTCTCTCTTTCTCGCTCTCTCTCTCTCTCTCTCTCTCTCTCTCTTTCTAGTGTTCTGCCATGCGGCAGGTCCAAGGAAATAAAAAAAATCCCTATTCATTAAAGTTCTATAGTTGTGATAGCATATTTGTAAAATTTCGAACATAAAATTAACATAACTTTTTATACGTATACTAACTTTACCATACTTAATATTCACAGGAATGGCAGTAACATATGCTTTAATTTATGATACAAGATAATTAATTAGTTTATTATTTTAACTTCACAAATTATAATTAAAAAATATCAGAGCTAAGTTTAAACTCAATTTTCGCATTTCAGACTTTTTCAACTTGAACTATATAGGAATCCCTGGCTAAAATTCGTTTAAGCTCTATAATTATTTTATATAAGATTTATAATAATTATTACAATAAACAATTTTCCAAGCTGCTATATCCAATGTTTGTAAATATAGAACGTATAATTATATTATCTCTCGTAATATCTATACAAGCTAGCACTGTTAGCATAACTACGTAGGCATCGTCTCTTAAAATGTACGTACATACGGATCCCACTCTTCTCGCATTCATTTCTCGTAGAAGATGTAAATTTCTATTCAACTAATTTTATAACGAAAAACATTTCGAGTTGACCTCATACATATCTACTCGTTTTATAACGCAAAACATTTAGATTTTACCTCATACATGTCTCGTCTATCGTATAAGCACGTTACTAATAGATCTTGATATTACTAACACGCTAGCGCTGATTTACATTATACCCTGCCCGGTGGAACACACAATGTCGACTGAGCGCAGACTGTACACAGGCTCTACATACTTCATGACGCATACTGCACCGTCCTAGGGCGAGCTATAGCGTGCAGGCTCCGCGAGCTCCCCATGAGGCTTTATTTCTTTACCTTCAAGACTGTTCAAAGTACTCGTTATACAAATTGAAGTAGTTTACGTTATTATATAATTCTTAAATTCCATTTTGTGCAACTGTTGCAATAAATCACGTTTGACGGTGAATAAGAAAGCAGAGATTCGCCTTTGTTGCTCGGTTGTCAGTAAATCTATTGGAAACTATAATTTCTCAGCGCCAGTAAAGAAACAACACCAGCAGTATATCTGTATTGGTCGCCTTTAAAATAGTTTCCAAAATATTCTATTTTTAATAATCTACTGGATAGTTGAAGTTCATTCAACCATAGGATCAAAAATTCAGACTATGGACTAAATGAACTGCACATAGGCTAACTTAACTAACGGCATTTATAAGCTAATCAAAGAACTAAAAAGAACTCTCTTTGAAGAAACTAGCTACCAATCATCTTACTAGATTCAATCGATGGACACATTTAATCTTTATGATCTTTAGTCGTGTGGAGATTCAATACGTTCTTTTGGTTGAAGGGTTCTCAAAGTATTTGATCTCTTACGTCTGTCGGATGTTAACAAATAATGCCAATAAGTTAGTTTACATCAGTAACGCTTTAATAGCGTATACTTCAGCGTCCTCTTGGGTGAAACTCACGTCAGATTGTAGCAAATTTATTTCAATTTTGCTTTTCCGTAGTATATGTCTTTTTATTATCTTTCTAGAATACGAAGAATTTATCAATAACAGTTTCACACCCAGTTTCGTTAATCAATGCAGGAATCAGGGACACACCGCACTAGTTTCTTAACAATGCGGTCACTATAGACTGCACTAGTAATGGCTTAATATTTAAAATATAATGAAACAGATGATAATATTCATAATATAAACCATCCCTCCAGTTGAAAATTCAATATAATTACCCTACATCACAGGTCTACGAAACACTTGGGAAACAGCAGTGGTCCGCGGCACGACATGAGGCCTACTGGCCTATAGGAGACGAGCAGCATGGCCCGCTCGCTCAAGTTATTCCAGGAATGTGCGCTTCTTTCATTGTAACAGACATATAATAGGTAGCCTATAATAGTGGGCAGTGGGGTCATAACTATGAACTGCTCAGTGCGTACACTATTCAGGGTGAAGCTACGCAACTTTCGTTGGGGTTAGAATTCTAATTAGGTTTAAGCTAGGTTTTTCAACAAACTAGCGATACCCATTGTATATATGTTGGCATAATACCAGTTTACCCTGGAAATTTTCGATAAAAACATCTACACTGAAAATTGTAATATTTCGTGCAAATTAAGCAACAAAAGTAACTACGATTGTAAACTTTAACTAAATACTCAGCAACTTGATGGAAAACGTTGAACAATATTATTAATTATTTTGCAATATTGTCTAAATTTATTTCATTCAATCCACTCTAAGTTTAGGTTTTCAAGTTGAATAGCATGCTTAAAAAATTGAAATCTGATCGTATGATCATTATAAGTGAAGCATTGGTGGCCGATTTGTGTATTAAATTGATAATTTAATACGAGCAATCACTTAATTACATTTTCCAATCTTTAATCTCATGATTAAAGAATAAAATTTAGCAAGTTCAATTTTAATTGAAATAAATATAAAGTCAAGTTTAACGCCAGTTTCCTGTTAGATAGGCTAATAGCATATAAGTGACGAGAAGAGCACTGGAGTACCAACGAACCTTATAAGAGCAAATATATCGATAACGAACCTTATAAGAGCAAATACATCGATAAGTTTTTTAGGCGAAACTACTCATTATTGTCAATTGCTCTGTGAATATCCATTACTTACTTATAATTATTTATTATCTTTATTACCATTATCATTGCTTATTCAGTAGTTTTCTGACTGTTGGCTTGACTGTTGAAATGGAATGAAAGCATTGATGTTCAGCATTGAACCAGTGAACGATAATATAAGACCAAGAACAGACGAGCTAAACCTTAGAAACACGTAAACATGTGAGTTCATGCGATGACTGACAGCAACCGCCGTGGCCGGGGTTCGATTCCCCGCTAGGGAGGCATTTTTTATTCTGTGATGAATTAACCTGTTACTCAAATGTTATGTATTCTCTTTTACACATTCTTTATTTTTTATTAATAATTAATATTCAATCTAAATTTAATCCTGGATTATTTTTAGTTAGGTGTTCTTTTTAGAATGTTCGGACAATATTAATTTCTGGTCTTGATAGACCAGTTTTATTCCTTTATTATAATAATAAACAAATTAATATTAAATAATAGATATTATATATTCCTCGAGAAGGACCCGAGATATACAATGTTTGGCCCCGAAGCTTGAGATTAGAGTAATCGAACACATAAATCCAAAAGCTTCAAGAGATACATAAAGTGCCTCGGTTGGCTGAGATCTTTAAGCTCATGGTGCATATCAGAAATTTAATAGGAATTAATTACATTACTACTGGCTGGAGCCATTGGTAAGATTTTCGACTGCGGATCAGTATGCGCGGGGTTCAAATCCTGTGCTCGCCCGTCAATGACATCGCTTTAGAGTGAAAAAACGGGACGTTAGCATTAGCTTTACCAGCTTTTCTATCAGATTTTTGGCAGAACACCACATAGAAAGCAAGTAATGTCTTCAAGAGATTCTCAAAATTATAAGTAAGCTCAAGAACACCAGACGAGGCCTGGTGTAAGTAATTAATAACGACACGTTATGCCTACACAGAAGAGTCTGATTAAGAACTAGAAATTCCTATCACTCAACCGATCGACCATTGCGGCCACTCTGGATCTTATTACCTGCTAGTGAAACTAATCGAAAAATCACAAAATATATAATATTGACTCAAAGATTGAGATAATTTAGACGCTTTTATTTGACCTCTAGATATTCGAGGAGTAAATTAGGTCTGTTTTTATATTCACAAATGTGCACATGAAACTGGTTGTATGTTACATTCGCTTGAAAGCCTTCGAGATTCTGTTCAAATGTACAAATGTTTGGCTTAGATACGAACTCGAACAAAAACATTTGCTGTTGTACATTATTATACACAAATGATCAAATCTAGTCCAGGAATAGTCCTTCTGGAACAAAAAATTTCCGTCTGATGTAGACTTCAAAGCCAATTCTGCGTTCTGAGGATTCGAGCAACATTGCAACAAAAGCATCGGCCGTGTCTCGTAAAAATAGCAAATTTAAATCTTGTAGAATAATACTCTTAGAATATACCATGACCGAGATTCGATGTCGAAGAACACGTTAGCAATTGCGTTAGCGAACTCTGAGCTAGTGCTGGAGAGTGACAGACAAATTCGCGTCCAGCTCAGATCAGTTGCAAATAACCTAGGGTATATTGATAAACTGGCCTGACTATGCATTGAGCTATCTCGTATATTATTTTAATTAAAAATTGTCGCATATCTATAATTTTCTGCACAACGATATGAAAAATTTTACAATAAATAAAGTTATAAATAAATTATGGGTAAACAGGATAGCTTTCTCAGGGAATGACGCCCCTACCAGGTAAATGTTAGTCGAAGCTAAGGAAGGCATAAGGGGCACACCTCATCATAAGCAGAATCCTCCAAGAATAATGGTATGTCACAAGGAATGCTATAAATAATTTAAAGATCAACTCGTATGGGGACATGAAGATAAAGATAGTAGATAGAGATTAGTAGAGGCATAATATACCAAGGACCTGCCAGTAGACGGTGCACTAATATAGAGAGAGAAAGTAATAAAAATAAACTCTTTTGGTACGCTTAATGTATTTAAAGAAGGTTTAGAACGTGTTTGGTTCACTACATTTTGTCAAGTATGAGATTTTTGGTTCTGAACTAGAAAAAAAGACGCTTAAATATGTATACACCTTCAAGTATCTTTCTTTTTAAAACCAAAGTGAAAATTTATATTAAAACTAAACTATTCCATCAACATTAGAAGTTATAAAAGCTTTAAGTCACTAGAGAATTAGAAAATCGTTCGAAATAGAGATAAGCAAGGATATTATATCAACAGGAGGATCCGCATCGTTATCGAAACATTTCAGTTGCAAGCCAACATAATATAAGATGCGTAGTTTTAGGATGTCAGTGTTATATAATGCGATAAGTTTGAGGCTGGAGAATTATTTAATATACTTATTTAATCAGCATTCGGAATTCAACACAATACGAACCAGCTGCTACCGACTTCGCCACTGGCTGGAGCCAGTGGCGAAGTCGGTAAGACACTCGACCGCGGATTAGTATGTGCGGGTTCAAATCCTGGGCTCGCCCGTCACTGACATTGCTTTCGAGTGAGGAAACTGACGTTAACCGTAGCTTTACCAGCTTTACCTTACCTTAACTGATCGTAAATCCGTTGCACACTGCTTATTCCATTTTATCTATCATCTGTTTACTCGTTCACAAAGCTATTACCTTTAAAATCTTTCCCGTCAAATTCACAAATTCTTTAATTGTTAAATTACAATGTGAACACAATTATCCGTGCAGCCCTCTCAAGTGCGTAATGGAGATATGTTAAAGATCTTTTAAACTTTCATTTCCATTACAAAATTCACGAATCTTTCAGTTCCTAATCTCTCTCTCTCTCTCTCTCTCTCTCTCTCTTTCTTAGTGCACTCACTGCCTACTAGCAGGTCCATGTTAAATAACGCCTCCACTCTTCTCCGTCTTCCGCTTTTCACATCATTTCCACATATGCGTGAGTCTCTAAATCAGATAACATATCAAATATATTCAGGTATGTATTAAATATAGGTATGTAATAAATATATCAGTTCCTGATATATTTTTATATTAGGTTCTACGTTTCCAAGCCATAATATAGAGAATGGGTAACACCAGATTCTTTCTCTAGTCTTGCTGTTGAAAGCTTTATGTAGCAATAATATAATATAACTCGTGACTAATTTAGGGTCTGAACCAATAACCCTTAGTTGGCGTCAAATATGGAAGGAAACAGGACATTTCGCTTTCTATTAAAACAGTGTTACAAAATTGAAGCGTGTCGCTCAAGGCACTCCTCTAGTCCCACGAGATTAGAGTGTCGGAGAAAATGTCTGGATGCTACATGCTTAAAATATTGCACCATAAAGTAATTAATGTAGGATTAAATCGACTTAATGTGAAATTATGTTACAAAAATCTCTTCCCTCTAAAAGTTATAGATTTAGAAATTCATCTCAAAATTATCTAAATGAGAGCAAAGATGTTGTAAAAATAATGTTAACCGTTTGGTACTTAGAGTTCTAATACATTCATTGCCTAAACATCAGGTTGACCGAAGGATTAAGGTGCAAAATTCTGAGCTCAATCTCGTTGGATCCGAAATGTCAGCAATTTTTAGGCATATAAACGTAAATCTTCAACAATCCGATAATCACCGTCACGTATACGGAACGGAAACCAAACAGATTACAAATGATTATCTGAACATAACATAACATAATACAACATAACTTAACATAACATAATACAACATAACTTAACATAACATAATACAACATAACTTAATATAACATAATACAACATAACTTAACATAACATAAGTTAACATAACATTATAATAACTAGAGTACTACTGTGGTCCATGACATCATCGAGCATTATGGAAACAAATCAAAGCTGATTAGCAAATGGAGGTTCAAAATGGTGTAAATTCCAAAGGCCAAACAATTAGTGCAATATTTCAAATTTGAATTATCAAATTCAAATTTAATATTCAAAATAGTCCCAAAATTGTCTCAAATACTACAAGACCACAAAACAGGGCCAGCATTTGAAGGTCAAAATATAAAGCCATAATTATACATGCTATAGTTTCACGTAACACCTGGCTTTTTTCTCTAAGCATTTCGCTGAAAGCTTTATATTTTGTATCAAATTTAACTTGTAACTAATTATGACTCAAATTTTGAAGTTAAACCTTCCGATACTAACTCTACGAAAGCAAAGCCAGAGAACCTGGGAATTGAATCGAGTACATAATGAGAATAACAATATCTTAAAATAAATACAGCAAGCTTATAAGGCTCTGAAGGAAAGCTTAATAAAAAATACTGCTCATGGATAATAAATTTGCAGAGGTGTTTTAACTGTGCACCAAGAAAGCTAGGGCTATTTAGTTACGCTAGACAAATGAAATAGTTTAAGTCAGTGAAAATGAATTGAGCTAGAAAACTGTGACTTGAATACTACATCAATCATACTCATGAATACAAACTAACAGAGTCCGATGATAAACTTGTGAAGCTAATGACACAAAATCTCAAGTGGCCTCATCTAAAATCATAACCACTGGCGTCGTAAGCACCAAGGATACAGTAGTGACCGGATGGGGCTTCGTCCTACAATTCTTTTCCCCTAAATTTCCATTGCAGTTTCGGACTCCAGAGGTCACGATTCGCTAGAATTTTTAAGTTTCTCGCAGATTATATTTGCTAAATCATTTCAATGTTCATATATCGTTTTTAAACAAAATTATTTGACAAAATCGTGCACCAAAACCTGCAGCTTCATATGCTTGCTATATTTGTGTGAATAGCTGTTGTTACTTTTAATTTCAGCATTCACCTAAGCAAGATAATTAATAAAGAGAAAGCCAAAGATATCTCATACACTATTATGCAATTCAAACATATTGAGACAATTTAATTAAAATTCTAATTAAAACGTTTTAACTTCATGCAAATAGCATTGCACTAAGTATCGGCAATTCTTCATTTCCATTCAATACCTATTCACAAAAATTTAATACTAGTAAATTTTGATTAATTTTAGCTAATCAATTTTTGACCTAAAATGAGGTAGAAATCAGCACTCCAGTCTATTATCACTCACAGGTAACCCACAGGAGCGGGTCCAAAACGTTCATTCATCAGCGACCAATATCGCGGAAAATGCGCCTCGACAGAGAATCAAAAAGAAAACTTTTGCACAGTTGAACTACCGGAAGAAAAATCCTCAGAGGAGATCTACAGGCACGCTCCCTTAGGTCCTCCTCCATTCTGTCATAACATCTTCAGTCGTTCAGTTCAGTTCATCCAGTTCAGTCGTTCTGGTTCTTCAGTCTTAAAATCCAAGACAGAATCGAGTACGAGTTTATTTCTGTTTGCATTGAAATTGTTGTCAACAATTGAAAGTGAAAAAGACTCAGAAATATATGGTTTGGAACTTGTTTTAGAAAGATTATAATATCCGATATGTGTGTGTGTGTGTGTGTGTATATATATATATATATATATATATATATATATATATATATATATATATATATATATAGTATTGAGTAGATTGAAATGCTAACTAAAAATAACTAATATTAAGCTATATAGGAAACTTATGAACAATCAATTAAGCTCCAGCTTTGCAGTTCTTCTTTTCCTTTCGCCTCTTTACACTCTATCGGGAAATAAGTAGTACGGAGAGTCTAAGGCAAATCCCTAATGAAAGCTGAAGCTCGTTAGGAAATTAGGCAGCAAGATGTCGAAACAAAGGATAGAAATGGATCGTCAAACTCACGTTCTTCTAAATGAACCTCAGCGGTCAACCACGAAGTAAATTCACCGACTGATGCAATCAATTGCAAGTCAAAGCGGAAAGAAAGAGAAAGACAGGATTGAACCAGGATTCTGAGAGATTTTTGCACTGAAAGTGTGAAGCTAGATTGAAATAGGAGCCAGTAACGAGTGAGACATATCTGGAACGATAGTAACGTTGACGAATACGTTGCATTTGCAGGTGATACATGAATCCGCCGAAAGAACCAAATAATATATAGCGACGTACAGTAAGTACAATATGAAGTGAATGGCAACACTTGGCCATACTACCAATATCAGAATTGAAATTCAATTGAATGCGGCCACAAGCGACAATTACTACAGCAAACGTTGGCAATGGTAGTATAATTATATATGCGTATATATATATATATATATATATATATATATATATATATATATATATATATATATATATATATATATATATGTAAATATGGAAGTGCACCAAAGTTATAACAATAGAACGTTGCCGTCGTGTGTAACCTAAATATTGCACGGAGCGCATTGACAACCAGTAGTTTGTACTGGCCCAAAATTTTGTTTGATGAAGCACGACCGTAAAATTATTTCATTAAATAAATCAAGTTATTCGTCGAGCAATCTATGCCCACACGACTCAGGGCATAGATCAAGTTGAAAGGGTGAGGAGGGAGGTGGGAGTCGTGAAGTGCGCAGATAACAATCATGTGCACTCATGATTCTAACTGCACAACAATCATAAAGTTCATGTGTACATAAAAATATTGACTGTAGAGAGGTATTGAGTGTTGCATACTGGGTAGCGATTGAATAGTTACGATAGAGGAATTATGTTCCCCTATTGCAATTATTGCACCAAAAATTGTTCCCGAAACTCTCCGACCATGCATAATTGTGTGATTTGGTAGGGTGAAATAACGTGTTGATAAAGTTGTACGACAAATAATTGTGTGATGTGAATCATTTTAATAAGGTTGTGTGAGAGGATTGTGTGACTGACTTGATTGTGTGATATAGATTTTGTAAGGGTATGACAAGGTTCTGTAATTTGGTTGTGTGATATTAAAAAAGTAGTTTCACGTTAGAGAACTCATCCTCATGTTAAAGCTCCATCTTTTTACGTCTACATGTCAAACAAATGAATTTATATCATCAAAACCATTTAACTTTCCTAGTCTCGGCTTTTCTCTACAGCCATTCTCATTCAACAAGTCCTGCGTAGCTTACCATCACATAATTCACATTATATAGCATTCCAACTGTTACCATCACATAATTCCCATGATATAGCATTTACTACTGTCATATGCCAATCTGTACCAACCATCGCTAGCAATATTTATATATATATATATATATATATATATATATATATATATATATATATATATATATATTAGAGGTTGATCACTAAAATATAATGGAGTAAAAATGTAAATTTATACTATAATGCCATAACGCAATTAAGCAACATAATATTTATAGTCATCATCACCTTCATCTTCCCTTGAATCCTAGTTTAACCAGGGTCGTGATACGAATGGACCTTCTTTTTCATTTGATTTAGAAAATTTAAATCTTACAGCAATTTTTGGAGCCTGGGTGCTCACCAACCAACTGCTATTCTGACGACGTTTGGATTTTAGTGAGTCGCCCTTTAAGACAAGTGTAGTCCACGATACGCCTGTTCTTCAGCAACCCGGAACAGCACGTTAATATTATTACAATGATTTCTTTATTATAATATTTATAATAGTGAAAAAACCCATTTATTGAAATATAATACAAACAAATCGATTTTTCAAAAGCTCCTGATATCTGAATTCCAAAGTATCTGAAATTTATTATAAATTCAATACAGTCTTAACTAGCAATCACAAGCATTTAAGATTAATTCCTTGTGTACCATACATTTTAAATTCATCTAATATACAAAGACAGTGAGACGTAATATTATAAGCCATGAAAACCCCCGAACTTTCCTATCTACTCAATGATGCAAACAAACCAATTTTATTCCTAATTCCTCGCGGGGTCATTAGCTATAAACCGCTTCAATGTCTAGCCGGGGTTGAGAATAAATGATGTCTAGCGGGGGTTGAGAATATGAAATCTATGGCGGGGGTCGAGGATATGTAAATCAATTGCGAAACTTGTCTAGAATTTCTTCCACTTACATGACTTCAAAAGATTAACAAGAACAAGAACTTGCTCAAATATTCACCAATCGCGATATGGATAGAAATCAGTCGGGGAGGCGTAGCTTCTACACTGCTATGAAAATAAGTACATGTTATGTAAGTTTTCATAAGAAAATGGTCTAAGTCCCGAACACTGTAAAAAGCTGGTAAAGCTAATATTAACGTCAGTTTCCTCATTCGAAAGTGATGTCAGTGACGGCGAGCCCAGGATTTGAACCCCGCACATACTAATCTGCGGTCGAATATGTTACCGACATCGCCATTGGCTCCAGCCAGTGGCGATGTCGGTAAGTTATCGACCGCGGTAAGATAAGATATCGTAAGATATACCAGCGATACTAGACAAGACACTCCAAACCTGACTAACGACACTATACATAAAGAAGATTTGACTTCATGGCATGGCGCCAACAGCAAGACAACTAAAGCAAAAGTAGCGTAGACGGATTAAGTATTTCTGTTCTTAAAATATTTACTATCATAAATAATATTTATCTATGCCGAACCTCTGTACACTCAGCTTCAAAATATCGCTTTATTGCCACCAGCTTATTAAGCAGACTTCAATGCTTTATTTCTGACAACGAGAAAGATTGTAATTTTTGATATCCTTCGTTTTCTAGTATTTAATTAAAAGAAAATATTATTTTTGATGCAGACATGCAAATGAAGTTTATATCCTATTCTCTGTTGTCAAAATTGAAGTTTCTGCCTACACTAAGAGCTTTATCCTACACTAAAACACTTTAGAAGCCACACAAGTACGAAAGTCTTCTGTATGGCTGTCACATCATCATTCTGTATACAGCATCATCACTCTATATGACTGTAGCATCATAATTCTGTATGACTATAGCATCATAATTATGTATGACTATAGCATCATAATTATGTATGACTATAGCATCATAATTATGTATGACTATAGCATCATAATTCTGTATGACTATAACATCATTATTCTGTATGACGGGGCCCATCGAGCAGTCGATGGGGTCTAAAGAGAGACAGGGTATGCTTTGTATCCAGCATCCCAGGGGGCCAAGTCCCCCACCCAAATACTTTTTCTTGGACACTGAACAGCATGTTAACTAAAAGAGGGCAAGCAAATGTTAGTAGAGTTGATGAAATTCAACTGAAGCCTGGTGAAATAAAGGCGCAATTATTTATTATCAAATTATTCGGTAAACTGGACGGCACAGAGTATTTACACCGACCATAGAGATTGGTTTGTAGCTGCCCATGCCCGATAAAATCGCGACTGAAGCACTGAAGCTAAATTCTTGCCGAGATATTCGATTCTAATTCGAATTCAGAATCCCTCGTAAGATAGCAAATAATATACTCTAGAGTAACAGTTGGAATGGTGAAGGTCTCTAAAGTTTACACTGCTATGTTAGTTAATTACTTTCAATAATGCCTAAAATACCGGGTGACGGCAGAGTAGGCTGCATATTTTTATTTATAAGCAATGATAGTAATGGCTTAACACCCTTTACCTCATCTACTCTGATATCAGGGACGTCCCAATTTAGAGCATACTTAAAGCATGACAATCAGTCAACAAAACTACAAATTCTTTAAAATGATAATTTTATATACTTAATATATATAATTGTATATACAATCACACACAAGTTTTTCTTGTCGAAACCGTATAATTTGATTAAATATGCATAAACTCTAAACTAATAAAACACAAATAACAAAAATGAAGCAGCATAGTAAAAGATCATCATATTCTTCCCTTGAATCCCAGGTTAACTAGGGTCGGGATACGAATGGACCTTCTCCAATTCTCTCTCTCTCACACCGTATCTTCAGTCAATCCCATATTTATTTAACAGGATAAATAAGATTAATAAATCAAATATTTATATACTAATGAAATCATATACATCAAGTGAAATCATATACATCAAAATACGGAAAAAATAAGCACGAAACATCAGATACATAAATTAGTAAGCAGCTTACACATCTTCGCTTACAACTGTTTTCATATCTACATAATTATTACAGTGTATGTTCACACGCAGTGACTGTGTAGTATTATGGTATTGGTATATAGGCCTACATGTATATATATATACCAAAACCATAAAATATAAATGTATATATATATATATATATATATATATAATATATATGTATAATTGTATATATATATATGTATAATTTGTATATATATGCATATATACATGAATATATGCATGTATATATATATATATATATATATATATATATAAATAATTTATTATGTGTACATATAGAGGGGTCTAACTCTCTCTCTCTCTCTCTCTCTCTCTCTCTCTCTCACTCTCTCTCTCTCTCTATTGCTCTATATGATATATACTAAATAACTAAATCCAAATACATATAATAAATGTTTAATAAGTGGCATTTCATAAAAGGCATTGTACGATGTCACTGGAAGATAATATATATATATATATATATATATATATATATATGTGTGTGTGTGTGTGTGTGTGTGTGTATGTGTGTGTGTGTGTGTTTGTGTGACATGTTATCACTAGAAGCTTATCGAATAATTAAGTCTACCAGAATATTGGGCCTGTCGCACTGATACACAAACACATTAATTGTAGTATATAAATAGGAGCAGTCGTAATCACTCAGTGAGAGGATCTGTGAGCTATTCGATAATTAATTAATTAGTTATACCCATCAGTCTCAGCCTCTCTTTCAATGTCTCTAATGGTACACAAGGCAAGAGAATCAGAGGCAGACCGAGATTAAGAATGCTAGATGATTTAAAGATCCACGTGTACGTGGACACGAAAAGGAAAACAGAAGACAAAGAAGAGTGGAGGCGCTAGATACCATGGACATACCAGTAGGCAGTGCAGTAAAAGAAAGAGAGAGAGAGAGAATGGTAAACAAAACGCAGGCCCATAGTACTTACACCTAATTGAATTTCGCATTCTGCTCTCATGCCCAATAGTCACTAATAAGAATTAATCAACAAACTCGTTCTACAGAAAACTTTTGCCTTCGCTAAACCTCATCAATTATCCTCACTTAACTTTAAAAATAGTCTTAGACGTAGTTTTCCTTGCTACAAATAGAAATTCTCCTGTTCTACTTACAGTCAGCTATGATTATACTGAATTAAATGAGTTGAAAAATCTATTGAAAAATCACATAGATTATGATCTATTCACACTGGTCTCAGACTCTACTTTTTAGCTCCAATGGAGAGCCATTAACCGAGGCTTTCTAAAGGAGTCTTTGATGGTAAACAGACTCTCAATTAGCTCGGCTCCTACTTAGTCATCGCTAGATTGAATTCTTTAAAATGTTTCAATAATCACGCTTTCACAGTCATGATGTATACAGAATTTCGTAGT
The DNA here is from genome assembly GCA_905160935.1 of Enchytraeus crypticus. Lineage (NCBI taxonomy): Eukaryota > Metazoa > Annelida > Clitellata > Enchytraeida > Enchytraeidae > Enchytraeus > Enchytraeus crypticus. The sequence continues at coordinate 495,987 of CAJHZI010000214.1, read as the reverse complement.
TGAAAGGCTACAGAAAAAAATGCCTATATCATTCGTCTGTTCCATAACAATGCAAAGTTTGATTCTAAATTAGAGTTATATTGCTTATTAGGAGTAGAGAAACTATTTATTTATAGTCCCTTTTAGATATTAAAAGCTGCATAGTTTAAACATTGCATGATCCGTAAACTAGGCCCCGACTTGAAATTTCAATTTAAATTTAAATTTATTTTAAAATTTGTATTAAATATTTATTTAAATGAAAAGAGTTGCGTAAATAGATTATCTTTCAGTTCTTTCGTGTTATATATATATATATATATATATATATATATATATATATATATATACAGTATATATATACAGTATATATATAATATTATATATATATATGTGTATATATATATATAATACATTTGTTAATAATTAAAATCATCGTATTGAACAGATCGCTATAAGTGATTGAGCCTCACAAATTTCAAAGTAATCAAGTCATCGTCTGTGCAAGGAGATGACTTGATTACTTTAGCAACAATGCACAAATTGGCAAAATATACAGATAACATGGACATTTAGCTAAGCTAAAGCAAGATTTTAATATTTCAGATATTTTCTTTTTGAAGATTATAACAACCTTTCTCCTCTTGAAACTTCTCCACTTTAGAAAGCCGACAAAGTTAACGTTAACTATAAACAGACATCACTGACTAATCGACTTGATAAACCTGGAAGTTACAATGTAGTGTGTTGCAATACGCGCAAAAGAAATGTCAGGTGAGCCCAATACATCAACAGATAAATCACAGTCCTATAATTATCATGTCTAACTAGCCCCGCTGTATGGGTATGTGGGCGACGATGGAGCTTAAAGAGGGACACGCAGATAACATAAAATAGTCGAATAAGCGCAGGAGGCACCGCTATTAAGCGGGAGGGGAGAGAAGTCCCTGGTGCCCCGACATTACGGGATAGTACGTAAAGAAAACGTTAGCGATGATCCGGTCATGA